>JAANYP010003614.1:62758-380061 GCA_020465985.1 Centrapalus pauciflorus | reverse complement strand
ACTGTTTGTAAAGAAGAAGGATGGCACGATGAGGATGTGCATAGATTACCGGGAGCTGAATAAGTTGACTATTAAGAACAAGTATCCTCTGCCGAGGATAGACGACTTGTTTGATCAATTACACGGGGCTAGTGTATTTTCTAAGATTGATCTGAGATCAGGATATCATCAATTGAAAGTAAGAGAAGAAGATGTACCGAAGACAGCTTTCAGATTTCGGTATGGGCATTACGAGTTTTTGGTCATGCCTTTCGGATTAACTAACGCCCCAGCTGTCTTTATGGACTTAATGAATAGGGTTTGTAGACCGATGTTGGATAAATCGGTGATAGTGTTTATTGATGACATTCTGGTCTACTCTAAGTCTGAGGCTGAGCATGCTGAACATTTAAAGGAACTGTTAGAGTTGTTAAGAAAAGAAAGGTTGTATGCCAAGTTCTCAAAGTGTGAGTTTTGGCTGCAACAGATTCAGTTTCTAGGGCATGTGATTTCGGGGGCTGGGATTTCGGTAGATCCGGCTAAAGTTGAAGCAATAAAGAACTGGGAGCCGCCTCAATCAGCTACCGAAATTAGAAGTTTTCTTGGACTGGCAGGGTATTATCGGAGATTTATTAAGGATTTCTCGAAAATTGCAATTCCTCTAACTGCATTAACCAAGAAGAATGCACCGTTTATATGGGAAACTGTGCAACAGGAGGCCTTTGAGGTTCTGAAGGAAGCGTTAAGCGAGGCTCCGATACTTGCCTTACTGGAAGGCAATGACGATTTTGTGGTTTATACTGATGCTTCGAGGTTAGGGTTAGGCGCTGTATTGATGTAGCGTGGGAAGGTTATAGCATATGCTTCAAGACAGTTGAAGCAGCATGAAAAGAATTATTCGACTCATGATCTGGAGTTGACCGCAGTAACATTTGCTTTGAAGTTATGGAGGCATTACCTGTACGGTACTAAGTGTCAACTTTACACGGACCATAAGAGCTTGAAGTATATTTTTAGCCAGAAGGAACTTAATATGAGACAACGTAGGTCTATGGAGCTTATTAAATACTACGATTGTGAGATACTTTATCATCCCGGAAAGGCTAATGTAGTAGCCGATGCCTTGAGCCGGAAAGCTTATGCTAAGGATTGCTGCTATATGATGACATCTACTATGTTAAAGTCTACTATTATAGATGATGTCAAGGCTGCCCAAGTAGAAGCTTTGAAAGAAGAAAATGTCGGTGTTGAGGATATTAAAGTACAAGTTAAGAACATGGAAACAAGTGAGTCAGGACTGAAAGGGATATACGGGAGGATATGGGTGCCGAAGTTTGGTGGAATGAGACAAGTAATTATCGAAGAAGCACACCAGTCTAGGTTTTCTGTACATCCCGGGAGCACAAAGATGTACAATGACTTAAAGGCAGACTTTTGGTGGCCGGGATTGAAGAAGGACATAGGGCAATATGTAGAAAGATGCCGAACTTGTCGGTTGGTAAAGGCCGAACATCAGCAACCGTACGGCAGTATGCAACCGCTTCCCGTTCCGGAATGGAAGTGGGAGTACGTTACTATGGATTTTGTTACAAAGTTGCCGAAGACTAAGCGACAGCATGATGCAGTTTGGGTAATAGTGGATCGGTTAACTAAGTCAGCTCACTTTATTCCGATTCGTGAAAGTTATTCATTAGAGAAGTTAGCTCAGATCTATATGGACGAGATCGTTGCTAGGCATGGAGTGCCTAAGTCCATAGTATCGGATAGAGATAGCCGATTTACTTCGAACTTCTGGTCGGCTTTACAAGAGGGGTTGGGAACAAGGATCGCAATGAGTACGGCCTATCGTCCGCAAACCGATGGCCAAAGTGAACGAACAATCCTCACATTGGAGGATATGATGAGATCATGTATACTGGATCACGGTGGCAATTGGGATGATCATTTGCCACTAATAGAGTTCTCGTACAATAACAGCTACCACGCGACAATAAAGAAGGCACCGTTTGAGGCACTGTATGGAAGGAGATGTAGGACTCCTACATGTTTGAGAGAAACAGGTGAAACACCAATCGCTGGGCCGGCTTTGCTTCAAGAAACAAACGAGAAGATACAGTTGATTAGGCAGAACATGAAGCCCAGGACCGACAGAAAAGTTACTATGATAGGAGGCACAAACCAATCAATTTTGAAGTGAACGACTGGGTTTATCTGAAAGTATCACCCATGAGGGGTGTTACTCGTTTTGGGAAGAGGGGCAAGTTGGCTCCGAGATTTGTTGGGCCCTTTAAGATAATAGAAAAAGTTGGAAATCAATCGTATCGCCTAGAGTTGCCTGAAGAGATGTCAGGCATACATCCAGTATTTCACGTTGGTAATCTCCGAAAATCATTTAACACTAGAAATGAGGATTGGGCAGACCACACAGAGTTGCAAGTTGATGAAAGGCTTCGATATGTGGAGGAGCCGGAATGTGTATTGGATACTAAGATGAAGAAGTTGAGGAGCAAAGAGATAGAAATGGTGCTTATACGTTGGAAGCATCATAAGGGAGCAAATCATACATGGGAAGCTAAGTCAGAAATGCTAAGAAAGTATCCGGAACTGTTTGAATCCGAGTAACTTCGAGGACGAAGTTGAGCGTGGTGGAGCCCATGCTGTAACATCCTCGGATTTAATTTATTGAATTTTGGTTAATTAAGTGGAAAAATATATATTTAAGTTGAGATTTGAGCGATTATTATGTATTTTGGATATTTAGAAAGTTTGTTGCTATTTTAAGGAAATTGAACTCAGAATCATTGTTATGGAATATTAAGAAATTATAATTATTAATGATAATTTTATGAATAAATCAGTATTTTATGGAACCGGTTAAGTTGAGGGGAGAAATGTGCAAAATGGTGAAAATGGGAATAAAAATGATAAAAATATTCATTTTCCATATGCATACTCTCTCACTACACTCTCTCTCTAGAATTTCCTCTCTACATCTCTCTAAGTTATTTCACAAACCGACCGGCCGATTATCGAGATATATACGTCAACGGAAAGATCTCGAGGAGTACTACAACAATCTGCAAACGGATTTCTGATTTCGTACGAATTGAGGTAAGAATCGACTCTTTTAAGTTTGTTGTTTCGGTTTTGAAGAACTAGAAATTCGAATCTGTCTTTTTATGTAAATTGGAGCTTGTTTTGCTTGAAATATTGCTAGGATGTGATAGTATATGCATAATAGAATCGAATCTAGGCATCATACTTGATAATATCGGTGATTTGAGGCTTAGAAATGTATATTTTTAAGTTGTAAGATGAACAGACTCGAATATGCCAAGAACAGAGTCGAAATGCAAGAACAAACTCGAGTTTGGTACTAGATTCGAGTGTGTACCAATAGATTCGAAGGGGGAGTTCGAATCTGCCCCTAAATTCGAAGCATAGGTTCTAATCTACCCATAGACTCGAGCATGGGGTTCGAATCTGTCATATGGTTCGAATCTAATCATTATATTTGATGGTGGGTTCGAATCTAACCCATTAAATTCGAGTTTAATGCCTAAAATTTAGAAATCTACTCTCTAAAGTCGAGTATTTTTTTGAATAAAACTTATAAACAACACATAAAATGACAAGGGTTACTCAAAGGACAATGTATGAACATGAGATAAGCTCAAAATTAATTATGGTATGAATTTGGACAATAGACCAAGATGGGGGAAAATAATGAAAAACTTACGAAACTTGATTTTATGGATTTAAACGGTTATTGATACGAGGTATTGTTGTAATTAATATAACAGGTCCCTTGTGGTGTTATTTAACCCACAGTGGGGTACTTGGTGGATCCGGTTGAAAGCCCGAGGAGAAATAAAATTGATTAAAGTTTAATTACGCACCCACTGTGAGTACATATGATTTCGCATGTTAATATCTGCTTTATGATTGCTTTTGCATACTGAGACATGTTGCTTCATTTTTCGTTTGGAATTCTACTAACTTGCGTAGATTTAGATGCACATTCTTATTTGATGCATGTCTGTTCGTTTGTTGTGCATCTACGATGGACCGGTGGGTCGCATCTGTTACTCTGATGTTACTGCTCTATACGACGCTGGAGCTGATCCCTCCAGGTCCGGTAGGCAGTATGTCATCCCCGATGTTATGTCTGTCTCAGTAGTATGTTTTAAAGGCCGAGCTTTGGGCTCGTAAGAGCGACGGCTCATGTGTGGTCGTACTTTGTGTACGTGGAGAGTGCACGACGTGTGTCGTCGGTGCTACTCTTGTGGGCATCATAAGGATTTATAAAATGTGTAAATCTGTGTATTCACTAAGCATTCGCTTACCCCTCAGTTGTCTTCATTTTTACAGGAAAGGGTAAATCAGTTGCCGGACCTTCTAGTTAGGTCATTTGGGAAGATTCGGAAGATTTGGTACTATTTAATCGGTAATTTATATTATGAGACAATGTTGTAATAAATCCTGGGTATATTGTAATTGGTGGTTGTTGTGGCAAGGGTGTCACATTTACTATGAAGCATCTGCATCCAAAGACATGGAAAAATTTAATATTAGGTATCCGTTTATTTATTAGTTCATAAGGAGTTTTTCCGAATCGTTTATTGATGATTGAACGACTCTGTGTGAAACAAGTTGTTGCAACTGCTTCAGCTCATAAGAATAACGGAAGATTGGAATACGCCAGCATTGTTCTTGCTGATTCCACTAGTGTCCGATTTCTTCGTTCAACGACACCGTTCTGTTGTGGAGTTCTAGCAGCTGAAAACTGATGTGTGATTCCTACAGAATTAAAAAATGATTCAAGCGATTTGTTCTTGAATTATGTGTCGTTATCTGATCTGATTGACTGAATTGAAAGTTGCAACTTCACTTGAATTTTGCGGATGAAGTCTATGATAATTTCGGTAGCATCTGATTTGGACATCAGGAAGAAAACCCATGTGTACCGTGAATAGTCGTCAACTATCACCAATACATATCTTTTCTTATTAATACTTTGTACTCTCCTTGGTCCACAGAGATCCATATGTAGCAGTTCCAGTGCTCTCTTTGAAGAGTGTTCGGATTTGGATTTGTGTGAAGCTCTAGTCATCTTTCCTTTTTCACATGTGGCACACAACTGCTCCTTCTGAAATTTGAGAGTTGGTAGTCCTTTAACTAACCCGCCTTTTGCTAGGTTGGTTAATTCATTGAAGTTCAGATGTGAAAGACATCGATGTCATAGCCATGCTGTTTTAGATGTAGCTTTTGACAGTAACCAGACATCCTTTTTCAGATTAATGGAGGCTAACTCAATGGAGTACAAATTTGTCACGTCTGCTCTCTACGGATCTATCTTGACGCGACACCTTCCAACGAGTGCGGAATCCTCGTTAGTGGCTTGACGGTAAGACCACGAACACCGAAACACGGAGACTACCACGGTGATAGACGAACAACTAGAACGCCCCAACACGATGATTCTCTCCGAACGAAACTCTCTAAATGCTAGCAAGTTCGAGATCGCCCTTTTGCTTAAACTCTCTAAAATCTGACAAGTCTCTGCAAAAGTCTAATAATTAATCGAATTAACCCTTAATTATACTGACAGGTTCGACTTTGTCTAGGACAAATTCGAACTTGGCCCAAGGCCTATTCGAACTTGTCCTCCTAGACAAATTCGAACTTAGCCTAAACTCGAACCTTATCTTTTAAACTTATGTTTGAACTTATGTTTTATCTTATGTTTGAATTTATCTTTGAGTTTTATGTTTGAACTTATTGTAATACGTTACCCTAAGTTCAAACATACAATCAATCAATATCAAACGTACATAATCAAACATATATATCAAACACTTGTTAATTATTGGTACATTCAGTGTGACGACAGCAGTCTAGTTTTGTTATTGATAAGACAAGTTCTTAGGTGATTTTAGAATACAAGGCTTGGCATTCGAATCTGTGATAGATTCGAATGTAGCCATAGATTCGAATTGTTTAAGGCTTGGGATTCGAATCTGTGATAGATTCGAGTCTAGCCTTAGATTCGAATGGGCTAGATTCGAGACTGTCAATATGGACAGACTCGAATGGGCTTTGGGCCAGATTCGAGTTTGGCCCACATCAGACTCGAATCAGGGTCTATAATTAGGGATAGACTCGAAATATTATCATACTTTTTGCAGAATTCGTGAGGAATTAAGCAAGAGGCGATCTCGAGTTTATCAGCTAGGTGAGTGCCGTTTCGGAGAGAATTAGTATGTAGGATCGTTCGTGTGTCGTTCGTTCAGCGTCTAATAGTCTCCGTGTTCCGTTGGTTGAGAGTTGTCCGTCTAACCGTCAACGAGGATTCCGCACTCGTTAACGGATCCGCGTCTAGATAGATCTTGCAGTGGTAGACCTTACAAGTGGTATCAGAGCCTACGGAGTGTTCTTGGTGTTCTTCGTGTTCATCAGATACATTCTAGGTTTCGTGACGCTAGTTGGACGGTTTTGCTCTCAAAAACGTGTTTTTGAGCTTAGCAAATTCATATTCGGGAAACACTTTGTCGTTTTTCACGTTTTTGATCGAAATCATTATTTTTTCGTTTGAAAAAGAGTGATTTAATCTGTAAAACGTCAAAAAATCAACGTGTTAGCCGTTTTTCGAGTTTGCGGCGCTCGAATCTATAGGGGTAATTAGGGTTTCACTTTAGTCTCGAGTCTAACCTAAATACGCTCCTTTCGAGTCAATTTCAGAGAGTTTCGAGTCTACTTTGTTTCGAATCTGTTACTTCATTCGAATTGGATCTTGAGTCTGTGTTGTTTCGAGTTTATTTCGAGTTTGTTACTGTTTCGATTCTGTTCTTCGAATCTGCTAGACATTCGAATCTACTGAAGCCTTCGAATCTAAGGACCATCGAATCTAAGGAGTTGTTCGAATCTGACATTATTTCGAATCTAATTGACTTTTAATACTTAATCGAATTTATTCTCAAAAGATTTAATATTAATTAGTTTCGAATCTATCTAGATTCGAATAAGTTAGTCTAAATCAGTTTCAAATTAAATTAATTAAGGTCAAATTCAATTTGTTTAAGAAAAGATGTCAAATCTTCAGAAATTCCTTGAGATGGATCACGAAGTTGGGAAGGCAAATGCACCGCCTAAGCTGATGAAAGTTGAGGACTATTACTGGTGGAAGGACAGATTTACAGATTTTGTACGATTCAATGATATGCGCATGTGGGTGTGCATAGATGAAGGGTACATTCTGCCAGTATCTGAAGTTGAAGGCCGTCAAAAGGTCTTGTCATACCAGATGATGAAAAAGGATGACAAGAAATTATTTGAAGCCGAAAACAAAGCTTTTTCTTTAATCCGAATGGCGTTACCGCAAGATATTCTACACACATTCCGGACTCAGAGGACATCAAAAGAACTTTGGGAGTCGCTTGAGAAAAGGTGTGAGGGAAATCCTCGGGTTAGGAGAAAGCGTACAGAGCTGTTAAAACAACAGTTCGCCATCTTCAAGGCGTTAAAGGATGAACAATTGAATGATACTATCACTCGGTTTTATCATCTATTAACAGAGCTTGAAAGTCACGACATTGAGTATAGCGACACAGAAAAGAATAACAAGCTTTTGGATGCCTTACCCGCCAAATGGGCGATGTATGTGGCTATGATTAAGCTTGATGAGGATAAGTACTATACTCAATCGTTGGAGGATGTAGTGGGAACGCTGAGGGCGTATCATTTCGAGTTATTGAAGGCTGAAACGGATTATGAACAAGTCCAAAATCCGGCAATGTATTTCGGAAAATCAACACCTTCAGTGACAGCTGATATGAAGACAGCTACAGCGTTTTTCACAGGAGAAACTGCGTCACCAGCTGAGTCAGAGGAAGCACAATGTAGAGCTTTCATAGGGTTTAGTGGACCGGATGAGCAGCCACAAGCATCTACTTCAGGATCATCGTCTCAGGGATACACAAAAATGCCAATGAGTGCTAAAACTGCAGAGGAGCAACTGAAGCTTCTAGCATCGTTTGTAGCGGCTTACGGGAATTGTATTCAAGGGAAAATAATTGATCCAGCTTTATGGGAAGAAGATTATGATCAGGTGGATCCAGATGACTTGGAACAAATGGACCTACAATGGCAATTGGCTATGGTCACACAGAGATTGAAAAGGTTCATGAAAAGAACAGGAAGAAGTATGAGTGTGAACAATGTAGGATTCGATAAGTCAAAAGTTAGATGTTATAACTGTCAGGGGTTGGGACACTTTGCGAGAGAGTGTCAAAGACCTAAGATTGATAATCATCAGAACTTAGGATGTCAGCATTTAGCCAGTTCAGGGAATCAAAGATCAGGGAATCAGGGTTCAGTGGCTGGTTTACTTGCTAATGTGGGGTCTAACAGACAGTTAGATGGCACATATGATTGGAGTACACATCCAGAGACTAATGCTAGAGCCTTCATGGCTGAAGTCACAGAGACTGGAAGTACGGGAGCAGAAGAGGAAGAGAAAGAGGATACACAGTTTTCTGATTCAGAACCTTTGGTGCTGGAAATTGCTGAGGAGCTAACTACGCTGGAGTTTGCAGCTCAGATGGCCAATATCAAATCTGATCGGAAACAGGTAATTCTAAACTCTTCTACTTTTCATGATTTATGTGCTTTATGTACTACTTTGAATGATAAATTGAATTTAGTACTAGAAACATATTCATCTATGACTGCTCAAATTCAATCCTTAAAATCAGATAATGCTAATTTATTAGACATTAAGGAAGATCTTCAGGCCAAACTGAGAAATGATGCTCAAGATTTCCTAGTTCTGAATGACAAATTGATTGAACAAAGTGTCAGGAATGAACTACTTTATGAGCATGTAGAGTCACTGACCAAAGAGATCTCTCTTAGAGATAAGGAATTAGCTGAGTCTAGAACTAAGGTTGCTGAGGCAAATAGTAATCGTGTACCTACTGCTCAGGATGCGACCAACGATATGGTTAACTCAGAGGTAGTCAAGGTAACTGAGTCCTATGAAGTATCTTCAATTACTTCTCAGGTTAGACAAACAGTACAGTGTGTTCAGTCTAGTTGTAATTCAAAACTAGAAGAGGAAAATACTGTAAGCAATGTTAACAAAGGGGAGTTAAAACAAGCTGTTGATACAGACAATCAGGGCATTAGTAAGACACCTAGGTCAAAGAGTGCCTATAAGAAATCTATTGACAAGATGTCTTGCTTTAAGTGTCATGAGAAAGGACATGTTGTTTCAGGTTGTCCCTACAAAAAGTCAGAGTCTTCATTAAACATAGGGAAACAAGAGCAGCAAATCTTAAAAACAATGCCTAGTGATGCGAGCGGGAGTAGTTCTCGAGTTTCTGAGAAGAACTCCGTTGAGGTGTCACGTATAGGTAGTTGTCAATCATCGGTGTTTCTTAGACAAAATGACGGACTTAGGATTAATTCCCCGAATAGATCTCCTAGTCAATCAATGTCTGGCCCCCATACCATTATTAGGAAAAATTCACCTAAGAGGAGTCACACTCTAGTTAGGTCTAATTCTCCTAATAAGCATACGACACCAGGTAGAGCCCGGAATTATGAGACTGAAATGTACCATAACAAAAATTATTCAAGGGCTGAAACGAAAAGACCAATACAAAGGTCGAGAATGGATGTTAATCATTCAGCTTCACAACAGATTCTCAATCAAAAATCCAAGTCACCTGAAAGGAGAGATGGGTATTTGAAAGAATTCAAGTTTGTGGATGAGGATGGTATTACCAAGTCAGTCATGGCTTGGGTCCCCCGTGATAACTAACTTTTCTTGTTTAGTGTGCAGGAGTTAGCTACAGATCCTAATGACAAATGGTTATGGATAGTGGTTTCTCTTGATACAGGACAGGGGTACAAAGGACGAAACAGCAGGTATGCTTTCTGGGTCCTTAGACCAAAGTGAGAAGTTATAAGGGAAACAGGTAAGGTGTGTCAGTTGTGTCAGTCTGTATAAACAATGCGAATCTAGTCACAAAAGCATTTGTTAGTTCATGCTTTGGGTTGTTAGTTCAACTGAATGGCATGTGTAATCCAAAGTAATTTGACCTTAGGCTATTTTTTTTATAGTAAATTAGTAAGTTACTTTATTAGCTTATTATTATTTATGAAAATCAAAATAAAAAAAAAAAAAAGAGAAAACCATAAAAAAAATCAAAAAAAGAGAATATCAGAAAATTGAGTTAAGTCTTAGATGCATAGGTTCAAAGTGACAAAAATTAGCACAGTCGTTACAAACTCTAAGTGTTTAGGCTTTCACACATAATGCAACTAAACTCTAAGTGTTATACTTTATTTAGTTTGATGTGTTGGTAGGCATAATACATATAGGGAATCTCAAGGCTAATAAAATATTCTAGAAAAAGTCAAGCGTGTCACTAACTTAGATGTACGACCAATCGGTCTTAATTTTTATGTACAAGACATACAAACTTTGAGTCTAAATGAGGTATGCAAACTTTCTGGGGATGTATGGAAACATCAAATACATCTTAAAATGGAATGAATAGAAAAATCATATAAAACTGAGAGTCGAAAACATGCAACTCTGTTGTACGTAAGTACAGACCTGTTGTCTCTGTTTAGATTCGGGTTAGCAGATATGTCGCTCTGTTGTACGTCAGTACAGACCTGTCACCGCTGTCTGCTAACTTTAAAATAAACTTTAAGTCAAACTAAGACACTTTGTTGTATGAAAATACAGACCTGTGTCCGATGTTTGTCTTTTAAAGAAAGTTTGCAAATACCAACAAGTTAGAATTTGTCTGTGTGCCTTGATCATAAAAGTATGTCTAAGTCTGCGTCATGTAAGATAATTTCCTGATAAATAAAAAGGCCAAGGGATATTCCGAAATGTAGAATGTTTAAAAGGGGTAAAATACCAACAATCGGCTAAATAGGTATGTCACGACAAACAAACAAAGGAATAAAAAATTCCTAAGTGTGAAAGTTTAAGTACTGAAAGTTAGTATCAGACATCGCTATCTGATTGAATCTTTCTTTGACTATTCTCGCCAAAAATATACTATTTAGTGTAGGTTAGAGTAGCTTAAGTTTAAAATTAATTTTATTTTATTTTATTTTTATCTTCAGTAGGATAAAGGTCAAAGTTTCTAAGGATGCATGATTGGTTGAATAAACAAATATTGCGTGAAAATCTGTTGCTTAGTGTGATTGGTTCTGCAAAGGTTGTAAACCTCCATTACATGAAAAAGTTGAAAAAGTTGAATTTTATTCAAAGATTTTCAAAATTTTCATTTAAGTGTTGAAAAAGTTGAAAATTGTTCAAAGTTTTTCAAAACTTACGAGGTTGGGACTATTTAAACAAAGGTAATGATAGTTTCTCTCGAACTTAGTTCTCGTGTTTGGTTTACGCTATAAACCTTCAAAAACTTTAAGTAGGAGAGTTTCATTTTATCTTTATCGTTGAATAATGATTTTAATGTCCTACTAACATCTAATGACTTGTTTCATGTGTTGATTAAGTCTATACAGTGTTAGCCTTGAATTATTCACAGAATTACAGATTCTTCAACTGACAAAGGCGATTTGTGAACTTCATGCCAAGTTGGATCAGACAGAGACTGATCAGTAGCAGCAGATTGCAAATTTGGAGGTTATATTGGCATCTGGTTGAAAGATCATCCATCTCAGGGGGAGAAATAGTAGAGAGTGGAGAAATCGTAGAGAAGCTGTCCTTCGAAAAAGATAAGTCAAAGAAGATAGCTCGAATAGTGAGCGGGCAGATCTTTCAAGACAGTAGTGAGCTGGCAGATCTTTCAAATATTGGCTCTCACTGCTGATCCTCAGGGGGAGTCAGTGTCCGAAGCTACTGACAATAGGAAAGACAAGGATTCAGAGACAACTGAAGTAACTGAAGACATGGTCTGACCGGAGCATTGTCAGAGTAATTGAAGATGACTTAGAACTTTTTCCGAAGTGTTATGAATGCATCACTCGATGAAGGTGTTATGAATGATGATCAGAATGGGATAGATCTAGAGATGCAGAAGACTGCTCTAAATGATGAATCAGATTCTGAAGTTAGAAGTGACTGATTTAGCTTAGAAGGACCGTATAATCTAGGAAGACAATTCTGGGCTGAGGTGTTTGCAAAAACTGTCAGAAGAAAGGGTCGTACTGCAGATTTGAGAGGTTAGTCTAAGAGGTATTAGAAGCGCTGTGGTTCAAAGGAACGTGGACTAAGTTAGAGAAGCGATTCAGAATCATCAGTCATGGATAACGAGGAGAAAGGGTGATCTCGACATTCATTGTCATTAAAGCAAATAGTCTATCAAGATCAATGAACAAAAACTAGAAGCTATCGTCAAGGGGGAGTCTGTTGGTACATTCAGTGTGACGACAGCAGTCTAGTTTTGTTATTGATAAGACAAGTTCTTAGGTGATTTTAGAATACAAGGCTTGGCATTCGAATCTGTGATAGATTCGAATGTAGCCATAGATTCGAATTGTTTAAGGCTTGGGATTCGAATCTGTGATAGATTCGAGTCTAGCCTTAGATTCGAATGGGCTAGATTCGAGACTGTCAATATGGACAGACTCGAATGGGCTTTGGGCCAGATTCGAGTTTGGCCCACATCAGACTCGAATCAGGGTCTATAATTAGGGATAGACTCGAAATATTATCAGACTTTTTGCAGAATTCGTGAGGAATTAAGCAAGAGGCGATCTCGAGTTTATCAGCTAGGTGAGTGCTGTTTCGGAGAGAATTAGTACGTAGGATCGTTCGTGTGTCGTTCGTTCAGCGTCTAATAGTCTCCGTGTTCCGTTAGTTGAGAGTTGTCTGTCTAACCGTCAACGAGGATTCCGCACTCGTTCACGGATCCGCGTCTAGATAGATCTCGTATAGTGGTAGACCTTACAAGTTGTTATATGGTGTGTGTCAGTGGTGGTTCCTCAGTAAGACTGTTGCCCAAGGTGTGGATGAGATTAAACATGATCAATTTAAGAAATTGAAAATCTCATAAGATCTAAGAGTTGCAAAGGGGTTGTAATTGGTAATAAGTTGCCTGCCTGAGTAACTTATTCATGTAGGTTCAGCCTCCGTTGGGTGCATGAATAAGTAAAATGGTTCTTAGGATTAATAAATCATTTTCTAAATTTTGGGTTATTGATTTATTAATGGATAATCAAATACTAATTTTTGAAAAATTGTTTAAGATGGTTGAAAAAGACAGAGGTAGAAGCGGTTTAATAATAACAATGACAATAACAGTAATAACAACAATGATAACGTCAATATCCTTTTCCCACTTAAAAATCCTCCCCAAAAGCACATGTTTCTACTTTGAGGTCCATTCGGGATATGGAGAACTCAAAAGAGGCAACTTCCTGAACTGGGAGTAAAATCTGACAAATGTTCTGAGTACAGGGTGAAAGTCGTATATTCTGGAAAGGGCACCAGAACCTGCTCCTACAGAGACTGCTATAGATGAGGAGAGAAATATCCACAAGAAGCACTCTGAGGATTCGGTCAATGTTGCCTGTCTAATGCTAGCGACCATGACATCTGAGCTGCGGACTAGCCTTATGGACGTCTCAGCTTGACAGATGTATCGCCAGCTAAAGGATATGTTCCAAACTCAGGCTCGGACTGAGAAAGATATACGACAAGGGCTCTGAACTCCTGCAGAATGGCAGAAGGAACAACTGTTAGATCCCATGCGCTGAAGATGAAAGGTTATCTGGATCATCTTAGCAGACTTGGGTTACCTGTGACACAGGACATGACCACGAATCTAATTCTCAATTCCTTATTGAAGGAATTTTAGCAATTTGTAATTTGTTACAATATGCACGGAGAAGATGATCAGTGGGCTGCATCGGATGCTATAGACTGCTGAGGGAGTGATTAAGGAGAGAAGATAGGGAAAGAGACGGAAGGGAAAGTAAGTTTCCAAGCCGGAGGTTAAAGCTAACAAGTAGCTAAAACCTAGAACCAGAGAAGTCAAATCCAAGGATGACAAATTCTTTGAGTTCTAGGAAACTGGGCACTGGGAAAGGAATTGTCCCAAGTACTTGGAAACGGTCAAGGTTGACCGCATTGAGACTTCGTGTATCTGAATCAGTCACTTCCAGTGTTCTTGGATATGTGATACCCAATTGAACAAAGTTTCATGCATAATGTCTGCAATGACTAAAATGAAGTGAAAAAAGATGACAGATTCAGTGGGAGCATAGAGACATCTTAGAGAATACTCTGCTGGACACTATTTTCATGTCATCAATAGTTTATCATGGTGTAGTATACAATGATTGAATTTCTTGCAAGTATTTTTGGGATAAATAAAGAATTTTTGGAGTTAAAAATTTGTTGCTTGAAATTCCTATTGTTTAAGATTACTAAACCATGATTATAGACTATTGATTCAAGTGGAGCTTGAATAGTAACTTGTCAATGGAGATTGGACAAGCTAGTAGTCATATTCAGATAAAAGGGGTTACCATGTTGTTGTGTAAATTGTTCAAGTGTTCAAATGCAGTTTCATTAAACTTGTTAATTCTTGAAAGTTAGTTCAAGAGATTATATGAGTTGGATAGTCATCTGTGATTATATAGAAACTAATAAAATGCAGAATTAAATGTAAAGGAGTTACATGGAGGTTAATTCACTTCACATGTCAGAAATAATTAGACTTGAGAAGTCAGAATTGTTTAGACGAGAAGTAATCGCGTTTTATAAAATTACATGTGAAATGTATACAACTTGTGTGATGGTTACTCAAGTAGTAGCCTTTGACTTGTTTAAACACTCGTCGGCAAGCTTGACGGAATACCACAACGAAATGTTGTAGATAACCAGGTTCTGGTGGTTATGGATACATATCACAAATTTTGAACACAACGTTATTAAAGATATCTTGTTAAGATATAGATAAACCGCATACTGTCATACTCAAGACTAAACATCTAAACGTATCACTAGTAGCAATTAATCTGAATTGCTAGAGCTCCTAAATTTTAATCCTGGTGTCTTTATGAGTGATTTACCAGTTCCTCTAAAGTTAATGGATATAAATTTGTAAGGAGATTCAGAATGAGTCTGAATAATATTACAAGAAGTTGTAATAAAGAACTAGTGTAATTTTTCAAAGATAAACGGTAATGGAAGTTAAGTCAGTTAACTAGAGAACACTCCCACTAAGATCATGTCTGAAATTAATTTTTCGATAGATCGTGTTACCGTTACATTTGATAAAGGAACAGTAGCATTAAATTGATGGAAATCATGTTGTGTTTATTGAGATAAAGGAGATCAACATGATATCTTTAATGTCGTTCTATTTTGCATGTTTTAGAAATCCAAGAATAAATTTGAAGTTATTCTAAAACTATTCCATAGCTGCTTGTTGTCGTGGGAACCACAACGAGAATTAAAAGGCTACTGTGGTTTTTGGTTGATATTCATGGATGATGAATATAGCAAAGGTTGGACCAAATTCACAGGTATTTGTTGCGAACAAATATTGGATTGACCCACCGATTGAGACCACTTTGTGGATCATAGTCATGAGTTGTCTCAAAAAGGTAATCCTTAGTACCTGAGATGTCTACGTACTTTAGTGCGGGTGCTGCTGTACATTTGGCCAAACCTAACGTCATCCGTAACTGGGTGATCATAACGGTTCGAGGCTGGTTGCAGTGGGAGTCGTGCTGAAGGCCTAGATAGTCAAGATGGAATTTGCACCTTCTTTTAACTAAGAAGAGATATTTCTGGGCCCCTCGACGATCAATACTGACAGAAATGCATGGCCATGCTCGGACAGAACTGATGTGTTCTAATCTGTCTGTTTCAGTTCAGTATGAGATCAGGGAGTCGAGAAACATAATCGTGTTTGCTATGGTTGATCTAATCCATGCCTAGCTTTCACATTGAAATATCGCGATGCATGGGATATAACCTAAGTTTCTTTTTGGAAGGCTGTTTCAACAAGAATGCCCGAATGGGAGTCAGAGTTTTTATGACCTTGGTTGCCCAAAGTGTCTAGCCATGACCTCCTTTAGGCGCATGTTGCAGGACAGTATGTCGTCTTACACAAGTGGGAGTATGTTAGTATATGGTGTGTAAAGATGACATTACTACTGCATCATGGCTGATTTCATAAAACACTTGAGGGTCACACCGATGAGCACAACTGAGCAGATGCAATTAAACTATTGAATAAATGATATTAGATATTATTTATGACACGAAATGATCATTGAGATTAAATTAATGTGTGATTAATAATATCTCAAAGTACGAGGACTATAAGTGCAATATTAGATATTGTAGTGATTTAATTGTCATTGGATGATAATTAAATAATAATTATCTAGTCTTTTATTTATTATTAAATATTAAATAAAAGATGTATTTATTTGAATCGATATTATCATCTCATTATTGGATAATTGGATGGATAATTATGAACAAATAAATAGAGATAATTATAAATAATTATCTATTCGTTTATATATTATTAGATAATATATAAAAGATAAACATTATTTAATAGATATATAATTATAGAGATAATTATATAAGGTTTAAATAATAAAGATAATTATTAGAATATATTATATGTTATTATTAGAGTTTAATTTAATTAAACTCTAAATTAATTACATATATATACACTAAACTCTAAATTAATTACATATATATACACGGCCATACCTATGGATATACATTGAGAGGCATATGGATATACACAAACCATGTGTATGAGATAAATATACTTAATGACGAGGTTTGAAGATTTCTTCACGCGTGTGGAACCCTACGGCCGCAAGAAACAAAAACAAACCAAAAGGGTTTGGTTTTCCCGTTCTTCGTGTGTTTAATTGCATATTTGGCGCCGCTCGATCGTGTCATCACCGGTGGATACCGAGAGCATCTCATTCGTGTACTCTTGTCATAGAATACAAAGGTACGGATTTTTACTATTTTCTTATTTACTTATCTTATGTATACTTGATGATCCGTGTACGGAATTCGTAATTTTTAAAAGACTTCCGCTGTGCGTTAATAAGATTAATGTTTATGTTTTTATGAAAACGATACGAATTCCCAACAGTGTCTAACACGAGACTCAACCTTCTTTTTCGTTTTGTAATTTAAATTTCAGTATTGTTATTTCCTTTACTTGTATTTTAATTTTCGTATTTTATTTATTTCCGTGTATTGTAATTTCATTTCTGATTTGTAATTCGTAATATATTTCTTATATTTTATAATTGGTGTCGGGCACAATATCCCTACAATCAGTTCCAAAAACGACATCAACGTGCTTCATCAATTGACATTATTTAAGGACATATTAAATGGTGTTGTACTGGAGAAGAAGTTTTAGGTTAATGAAACAATATTTAAGCATGAGTATTATTTCACCGACAGGTTATTCCCTAAGTGGCTACATTTGTCAACTCATTTTCATAATTGAATGACGTGAAACGAATAAGATTCAAGATAACATAGAATCAACAATAAAAAAAGGTCGAACGAGCTTTCAGAGAACTTAGAGCTCGTTGGGTTGTAACCGTGCATGTTCATGACGTCCATCAAAACTTAGAAACATGATCTTCGCTAGTGTTACGTGTCCCTTCCACCATCCCAATCTTCCACGTGAAAGAGTCTCTGCAAAAGTAAACCGAGAAATACAAAATAACTTAAGACCAGATCATGTGAAATATATTGCGAACGCCTACATACCTAGTTGAGACCACTATTTCTAATTTTATTTCAATAAAATTTTCTTTTTTAATTCTAATTTTTTGAGTAATGTAAGTTGTTTCTTTTATGTTATTAGTGTTGTAATTTTTATGTTTTATATAGTTAAGTATTTTTAATTATTAATTGTGTTTATATATATTTCAAGTTTTAAATTTAAAAAAAAAAGTTAATATTAAAAAAAGCCATTTAACTTAACTTTCTCATTTTCTCAATTAAGTCACTAAATTTTTTTATAATTGTTCTATTTGTCTTATTCAAACGTATATATTTTCAACCGCCTACCGGATTAGCCGGTAGAATACAACTCATAAAACGAAAAATATAAAAAGATTAATCAATTGAAAAAACTAAGCTTATTAGTTTGATAACCGTCAAACAGGTCCACTATACATTTTTGAATAAACAAAATAGTTTAGGGATTTAAATAATAAGAAACAAAGCTTAAGGACTTAATTGAGAAAATGAAGAAAGTTAATAAGGGTTTTTTCAAATATTACCTCATTAAAAAAAGAGGATAGTGGGATGATAGTTTAGAAAGATTAACATTTTCAATGTTTGGGTGGTATACAAAGATGGAAGGAATGGAGAAAAGTTGATGTGGAGAGTGAGATAGTTATAAAGAATTAAAACCACTCCCTCACCTTAATGGCAAAATGAAAATATGTTATTATTAATAATAACTCTCATAACATGTATTGCTAGTAAAAAGGTAAAATATTGTTTTATTGCACTATAGTTAAGGTAGTTTTGTTGTTGAGAATGTTGCTCATGTTATAAAATGACAAAATATGGATGCATAATTTTACTTGGTCTTTTTACCAAGTTGAGAAGCAAATGCAAATAGTAGATGTGAGTAATGTGTATAGTCACTTTTGTTTCTAACCTTGTATCTATGAAATGGATGAATTGGTGTGTTGCCAGATGAGAGAATGTGAGTAGAAATCACATATATGTCAAAATTTGCAAGTGTTGTAGATTTCTTGATATCTGAATTCTGTTAGATTATAACACGTTAGATTATAACACGTTACAGCACGAAGAGCTCTGCAATTAAATCAAGAATCGAACGAGGTATGGTTACCGAAATTATAAAATATAATCAAAAGATAATTAATATAATAATTGACAAAAAAAAATCTTATGGACAATTATGGACGGCTAACATTTACTTATGTTTACTAACATTTATTTATTGTTACTAACATTTTAATTATGTTTACTAATCTCATACTTATACTAACATTTAATTAATGTTACTAACATTTTACTTATGTCTACTAACATTTATTTATGTATACTAACTTTTATTTATACAATCTAATATTCTAACATTTATTTATGCTTACTAGTATTATTAATGTTACTAACATTTATTTATGCACACTAACATTTATTTATAAATAACTATGATTATTGATCCAAGCTTTTATTCTTATAGTAATTTTTTTCTTAACTTAGTTATTAGTTTACATTAAACAAGATTAATCTTATAATCATCTTATTTTTTATAAAACTTTCAAACGGTCACATAATCGTTTACAACGATTATAATTTCAACCGTTTGACGGTCGATTTTTCCTATAAATACCCAAATAACTAAAACCCATCATTCCACAAAATCATTCTTCTTCTTCCCTGAAAGATTTCTTAACTGACTGAATAATGAAAATGCCTCTCTCGTTTTTAATTTTTCTTATTGTATTGCTTTTAATACTTTTCTATTCTTTGTTACAACTTCCATTCGATGAGATGTATCCTTCTTTGGTTCTGTTTTCATTTACGATTCTCCCATTGTTATGTGTTGCGATTCTTATTGAAATAAATTAATGCTAATTTTATATTGTTTAAAATTTTGTTGATAGTTATAAAATGGCAAACCTTGTAAAGCTTGAATTTGCTGCACTAGACGTTAACGGGAAGAACTACATGTCATGGACAATTGATGTAAAAATGCATCTCGAATCAATGAGAATTTTGGATACTATAAGTTAGAACAATAATTGTTCTTCACAAGAAAATGCAAAATCAAATGTGTTTCTACGCAAACATATTGATGATATGCTAAAATTTGAATATTTGAACACAAATGATCCAAGCATTCTCTGGAAAGATTTGAAAGAAAGGTTTGATCATCAAAGGGAAGTTTTACTTCCAGCTGCCAGAGATGAGTGAAGAAATTTGAGGTTCCAAGACTTTAAAAAGATTAATGAGTATACTTCAGCTTTGTTCAGGATATGTTCACACTTAAGATTTTGTGGACAAGTTGTTACTGATGCAGACATGTTGGAGAAAACTTACTCCACGTTTCATGCGTCAAACATTACTCTGCAACAACAATATCGCATCCAGAAATTTACAAGATATTCTGAACTCAATTCAGTCCTGCTTGTTGCTGAACAAAATGATGAGCTTCTGATGAAAATCATCAGTCTCGTCCTACACGATCAGTAGCATTTCCAGAAGCAAATGCTACGAATAAAAGTGATCATAAAGATAATACACGTGGACAAGGACGAGGGCGAGGATTTGGCCGTGCACGAGGCCGTGGTCGTGGCTTCAATAAAAACCATAATTATAGGAATAGTCATGGCTATGGTTACAACTATAAATATGGAAAAAGTCATTCTCGGGGTCGTGGACGTGGACGTGGACATGGTTATAACAATGCTCCACGATATAATAAATCTCAATCACATGGAAAACCCAAGAACAATGAAGCAAAAACTAATACTTCTCAGGGTCCTGAAGATCCTTGCTTCAGATGCGGAATGATAGGCCACTGGTCAAGAACTTCTCGAACAGCACCACATCTCTGTCAGCTGTATCAAGATTCTCTTAAAGGAAAAGAGAAAGAAGTAAATTTTAGTGGTCTCCCTAATGATTCGGTACCTGAACTAGATGCTTCAGATTTCTTTGATGATTTAGATATATAATAGTGTGACTATGTTCCATTTTTCTAGATATGTTTTATTTCATCTTATCATGTAATGCACTTCCTAATCTTATAATAATATAACATATTTCTACTTAACAATGTTTATCTTACATAATCATTAATTTATTATTTTTCTTATTTATTTTTAGAAGTTTAAAATGAATTTCATCGAAGAACTGCGTGAAGCAAACTTTGGAGATATCTGTATACCAGTCAGTGGTGCCACACACACACAATTCTTAAAACGAAGAAATATTTTTCTGAACTAAAGCCAACTAAAGCAACCATACATACCATTTCAGGTCCTGTAGATCTAATTGAAGGAACTGGAAAGGCTCATTTTATATTACCAAATGGTACAAAGTTTTTAATAGATAATGCTCTATTTTCACCAAAATCTAAAAAAAATTTACTGAGTTTCAATGATGAAATGGATACGGTACTCAGACTGTGACAACAGAGAATAAGAAATTTATGCATATAACCGATAAAAACCATGTACTGGAAAAACTGCCAACACTCAATTCTGGTTTGCATTATACATATATAAGTATGGTTGAATCCAACATGGTAGTAAAAGAAAAATATTGTGATCCTAGAGTGTTGAGTTTGTGGCATGACAGATTAGGCCATCCAGGAACAACCATGATGCAAAGGATAATTGAAGGTACCAATGGACATCCACTGAAAAGCCTGAAGATCTCTCAAACATGTAACTTGGCTCCATGTACATCTTGTTCTCTTGGAAAACTTATTGTGAAACATTCACCAACAAAAATTGAAAAGGAAAATCCTATGTTTCTTGAAAGAATACAAGGTGATATATGTGGACCAATTCATCCACCATGTGGACTGATCGGGTTATAATTTATCATGTTTATTAAGAGTAAAAGAGTTGTTTTTAATACGAAAGTGTCATAGAATGTGCCGCTATTGAATAAATTCTGTGCTTGTGCAGGTAAACAAAATCCGGTTTAAAATGACGTAAAACGGACAAAAATTCAGAGCCAGGCGCAGAGAGGGGCGCCGCCCAGACCGAGGGTTCAGCAGAACAAATTAATTCACAAAATACGGATTTTCACAGACCAGCGCAGGGGGGGGGGGGGGGCGCAGGCCTGCGCCCAGCCCATGAAAATATTAGACGGCCGTTTTTAGGGTTTTTCCAGCTTTTCCTATAAATACAAAGTCATATCTTAGAGGAAAGAATCGTTTTTTGGAGGAGAAGGCTAAGAAAAAGAACCCTGTTCGAGCGAACACACGTACGAAGAACACATGAGTCGAGCTACGAAGATGGATACACAACTCTTGAACATTGCATCAACTATGACCGGCTAGTCTCATCATAATCATTCTCGGAGGAAGCACATCGCTAATTTTATTTTATGAACGATTACTTTAAGTTTGCATGGTTTTTATTGTTTATATTTTGATTGTAAACAAATGATTATTATTTTGTTGTTGCGTTTCGCAAGATAGTTCGTAGACATTTTATTATTCGTGCCGAGTTAATTGTTTAATTAAGACGAGTAATCAAACGTGTCACGCGCTATGCCCAAGATCACGAAACGACTTTAATAATAATTATAACAAAGATTATGTCTATGTAATCTTCAAATCGTTTTTATAAATTAAATGCAGAGCGAGGTGTGGAATCCGGGAATGGTTATCTTCGCACTTTATTCAATCAAACAATTTTCTTAAGTTTTCTTTTCACAAATTTCGCAAGTAATTAGTTTTATAAATCAAGTAATCACCTTTTTACAACCAAATCAATCTTTTTAAAGTAATTATTTTACAATGCTAGTCGCTTAAATACGTGCAATTAACCTCTCGCTCTCTGTGGATACGATCCCTACTTACCCTAGCTTCTAAGGTATTTAGTGGTATTTTTGACGGGTTTACGACACTCGCATCAAATTTTGGCGCCGTTGCCGGGGAGCGGTTGCGCTTAAATCACGTATTTTAGTAATTAGCTTAGTTTAGTTACTTTATTTTTTCTAGAGTAATTTAGGAAATTTAGTTAATTTAGTTAAATTCAATTTATTTACTTATTTGCTTTTATTTGCTTACTTAATTTAGTTTAAGTTTCCTTATTTTTCTATTATTCTATTTAATTAGTTTAAGCTTTAAATTTTTGCCTTAGTTTTATTAAGAAAAAGGGAATCGTGGCGCAAGCATCGATTCTCACCAAAAAGAAAGTTTCTAGTTCAAATTCTTCATCTAGCCCTCATAGGTTTATGCACACACGATATTCTGGTAGAATTTCACCCTTGAAGTTTGATCCAGAAATCAAAAAAACTGCTAGATCTAATAGGCGAGCCACAACTCAAGCAAACGAAACCAAAGATACTGCTCCTAAAGTAAACGTGGAAGAAGAAATAATTAATTCGGAAGACGAGAACATCGAAAACGTTCTTGTCGACGTCCAACAAAACCAAAGACCGATGGGAGACCGTAGAACTGTAGAATCCCATTATAGGCCGGGTGATATCCCTGATCCATCACCCATTCTCTACCCAATTAATGAGAATGAGCCCGAAATTAGGCCACAACTATTTAGCATCTTACCCGTTTTTCGCGGAGCACCAAGCGAAGAACCGTATGAGCACTTAGCTGAATTCACTGCCATATGTAAGGCCAATCACGTTAGGGGAATGACCGTAGACGCACTAAAACTCAGACTCTTTCCTTTCTCCTTGAAGGAACGAGCGAAAAAACTGGTTCGTGTCACTTCCCACTGATAGTATAACTAACTGGGATGAGATGAAAAAAGAATTTCTAACCGAATATTACCCAATTAGCAAAACTATAGAAAAACGTAAAGAAATAACGGGATTTAAACAGAAAATAGGGGAACAATTTCACGAAGCCTTTAATAGGTTAAATGAATTACTAAGAACATGCCCTCACCATGAATTCCTAAATGGATGCTAATTAAAACCTTTTTCGATGGGGTTAGTCAAGAAAGTAGGAATATGATCACCGCTGCTTCAGGCGGAACCTTTTTAGCCAAGGAAGATGGCGAAGCTTGGGAATTATTAACCCAATTAAGCAAAGGTTTAAAAGTCCAAGCGGGTTCGGATAATAGTGTTGGTGTCCAAGTTATGGGCATAGACAACACATGGAAGAAGGAATTTAAATATGACATATCCGAACTAAGCAAAAAGATGGACCTGTTGATGAAAGGAATGGGAAAGGCTACAGTGGCACAAGTCTGCTGTGTCACTTGTGGAGACCCTTCTCATCCAACTGAGAATTGCCGACATACCTTCACGCACGAAGAGTATGTGAACGAAGCTTTTGGTTTTCGGCAACGAAGAGAACGGGAGAACCCATACTCGGAGACCTACAATCCGGGATGGAGAAAACACCCGAACTTTAGTTGGAGGGATAATCAAGATAATGATGCTCCCCCGAAGCCAAGATATGAGCAACCTCGTCAACAAAACCGAGATTTCCAATATGGATCGACTTCAGCTACAAAGGATGATCGGTACTATAAACGCCAAGACCCTAAAGAAGAAAATGATTCACGACAAGTGTCGGGGAACTCGAAAGAGTTTTCCGAGTTTATGGAATTCATGAAGCAACAAACCATGGTTCAAGCAAAAACTATGGAGATGCTCGGAAGACAGATGGGACAAATTGCAGAGTCCTTAACTAAACGAGAAGAAGGGAAGCTTCCAAGCAACACCACAGTTAACCCATCGCACCACCATGGCAAAGAAAAGAAATATGAAGTCAATGAAGTGAATGAAGTTAATAAAGTCACTACCCTTAGGAGTGGAAAAGAAGTAGATAATAAAATAGAAATGCCTAAGGAGAGTGAAACAGACGACGAAGTAGAAATTGCTTATGAAGAAGAACCACCCAGATCGGAGTCAAAGGTAGAAACAAAAATTAAGAAAGTAACCTTTAAGGAAGTAGAAGCCAAGAAACCAATAGAGACTAAAGTTGGGGAAGCGAGTTCCAATACTGAAAGTGCTCCCTACCCAACGGCCTTAGAGAACCCAGCTTCATTTCCTTATGGTAAGAAAGGACCTAAAAACGAAGAATTATGGGATATCTTTAATCAAGTTAAAATTAACATTCCCTTAATCAAAGCTATACAACAAGTCCCTTCTTACGCTAAATTCTTAAAAGATCTTTGTACTCAGAAACGAAAATTTAAAATAACCCTTCGAAATCAAATCAACCTCACTGAACAAGTCAGTGCAGTTATCACTAGCTCACTGCCGCCTAAACTAAAAGATCCAGGATCACCCTTGATCCCGGTAACTATATTCAAATTAAAAAAGCACTTCTAGACTTAGGGGCGAGTGTTAACATTTTACCTGGTAATTTATTTGACCAACATGATCTAGGAACCCTACAGACAACAGATGTCATCCTACAATTAGCAGATAGGTCTACCAAAGTACCACGAGGGATGTTATCTGATGTAATCGTTAAGGTCGAAGACTTTTATTATCCAGTAGACTTCTTAGTGTTGGACTCAGATAGTGCGTACAAAGAAAGCCAACCGGCAATCATTTTAGGACGTCCCTTCTTAGCCACAATCAACGCTCAAATCAATTGCAGGACAGGTGCATTAGACATAGCATTCGAAAACCGCAACTCCGACTTAATGTCTTTAACAATGTACCCAATGCACCATTGGATTCAGAGTGCTACATGATCAATTTGGTTGATGATTTAATTCAACAACAATTATCAACAATAACATGTAAAGATCCAGTGGAGCTGCTTCTGTATTACAATGAGCATAAGCTAGAAAATATGCCTGAAGCTAAGGAGTTCGAACTCGAATGTGTTCAGTCAGTGGATTCTACTCAACCACCATGGACACATAAGATCGAGAAACTTCCGACTGATCTTCCACCATCAGCAAAACCGTCTTTAGAGCAACCACCCAAATTAGAGTTGAAACCACTTCCAACTCATCTCAAATACGCTTTTCTTGGCCCTGAGAGTACACTGCCTGTAATAATCGCAACAGACCTTACTGCTGCACAAGAAAAGGCCTTGTTAGAAGTGTTATCGAGATATAAGGAAGCGGTAGGCTGGACCATAGCAGATCTTAAAGGAATTAGTCCAACGCTGTGTATGCATAGGATTATAACTGATCCAACAGCCAAGCCGAGCAGAGATGCTCAGAGAAGGCTAAACCCTAACCTTAGAGAGGTAGTGAAGAAGGAAGTATTAAAATGGCTAGATGCTGGAATTATCTATCCGATATCAGATAGCCAATGGGTTAGTCCAACACAGACGGTTCCAAAGAAATCTGGAATCACTGTCGTCGATACTCCTGAAGGAGAAAAGATTGCAACTCGCCCTGTAACGGGATGGAGAGTATGTATCGACTACAGAAACCTAAATGCCGCAACCTCAAAAGATCATTTCCCTCTGCCATTCATCGACCAAATAGTAGAGAAATTAGCAGGGCAGAAATTCTATTGTTTCTTAGATGGCTATTCGGGGTATAACCAAATCCCGATACACCCAGAAGACCAAGATAAGACGACATTTACGTGTCTGTATGGCACATTCGCCTACCGAAGAATGCCATTTGGATTATGTAACGCTCCGACCACATTCCAGCGATGTATGATGGCTATATTTTCGAACATGGTCGGAGGGTCTCTCGAAATCTTCATGGACGACTTTTCTATATTTGATAAGTCATTCGAAGGGTGTCTCTCTCATTTGGAAAAAGTTCTCAAGCGTTGTACTGAAACCAATTTGGTACTAAGCTGGGAAAAAAGTCACTTTATGGTTAAAGAGGGAGTAGTCTTGGGACACATAGTTTCTGAAAGGGGAATGGAGGTTGATCGAGCTAAAATACAAATAATTTCCTCGTTACCACCGCCGACTAATATTAAGGGGATTCGTTCTTTCCTAGGACATGCAGGTTTCTATAGGAGGTTCATAAAAGATTTTAGTGCCATAACCAAACCCCTATGTAACCTTCTCCTAAAAGACGCACCGTTCAATTTTGATAAAGACTGTATAGAGGCATTCAATACATTAAAAGTGAAGCTCACGGAGGCGCTAATTCTGCAATCACCTGATTGGTCCCAACCATTTGAGATCATGTGCGACGCAAGTGATCACGCAGTAGGTGCTGTCCTTAGTCAAAAAGTGGACAAAAAGCCCGTGGTAATATACTATGCAAGTAAAACATTCTCTGAAGCTCAAATTAATTACACAACAACTGAAAAAGAATTTCTTGCTGTAGTTTATGCGCTAGATAAGTTTAGATCTTATGTCTGGGGGGCTAAGGTAATTATGTATTCCAATCACAGTGCCTTGCGACACCTCTTGGCTAAGAAAGATGCTAAGCCACGGTTAATTCGTTGGATACTGTTGCTACAAGAATTTGACTTAGAGATCCGAGATAAAAAGGGCTCAGAAAATGTAATAGCAGACCATCTCTCGAGATTGCCAGCAATCACCACTGATATGCTGGACTCCATTCGGGACAATTTCCCAGATGAACAATTATTGTTCGTCGCAAAAGTGCCTTGGTTTGCTAACTTAGTAAACTATTTTGTCACAGGGAAAACCCCAGGCCACTGGAACTCACATCAAAGAAAATATTTCTTCTCCCAAACTAAACAGTACATCTGGGAGGAGCCGGATTTATTCAAAATAGGAGTAGATCAGATTATCCGGCGATGTGTTCCAGATAATGAGCATTATGACATTTTAAATCACTGTCACTCGTATGCATGCGGAGGCCATTTTAGTGCTAAAAAGACAGGTCATCGAATCCTACAAAGTGGATTCTTTTGGCCGACCATCTTTAAGGACTCCTACGAGTTTGTTAAGTCATGCCTACGATGCCAACAAATAGGAGGTATTTCAAAAAGAGACCAAATGCCTATGACACCAATTCTTATAGTAGAGATTTTCGATGTGCGGGGCATAGACTTTATGGGACCATTCCCTACGTCATACGGTTTCGAATATATCTTAGTGGCAGTTGATTACGTCTCTAAATGGGTAGAAGCCGAAGCCACAAGAACTAACGACCACAAAGTAGTCTGCCAATTCGTTAAACGTAATATATTTTCTCGTCATGGAATCCCTCGAGCCATAATCAGTGATGGGGGGTCTCATTTCAAAAATATGTACTTTAGCAAACTACTTAAGCACTATGGAGTAACGCATAAGATAGCTACCCCATATCACCCACAAACTAGCGGACAAGTAGAAGTATCTAACAGGGAGGTCAATCGTATACTAGAAAAAACAGTGCGCCCCGATAGGAAAGATTGGTCAATACGATTAGATGATGCACTTTGGGCGTATCGTACAACGTATAAAACCCCTATTGGTATGTCTCCCTATAAGCTAGTTTATGGGAAATTATGTCATCTTCCGGTTGAGTTAGAACACCGAGCCTTATGGGCCATTAAAAATGCAAATCTTAACTTCACAGCTGCCGGTATAAATCGAAAATACCAATTAAACGAATTAGAAGAAATACGGAGGGACGCTTATGAAAGTTCTAAAATATACAAAGAAAAAACAAAAGCTTTCCACGATCGAATAATTAAACGAAAGGTGTTTAATAAAGGTGACAAAGTTTGGCTATTTAACGCACGCCTGCGGCTCTTCCCAGGCAAATTAAAAAGTAAGTGGACAGGCCCATACACAGTAACTTACGTCTACCCCTACGGTGCGGTTGAAATAATAGATCAAAAAGGCGGTGAACCGTTTAAAGTGAACGGACACAGATTAAAATTATTTGTACAATGGGTTGATAATGAAATTATATCATCTGAGACAATGGTCTTGGAAGATATCACTTAAATACTAAAGAATTCCAAAATGTCTGGCTGAAGACATTAAACTTAGCGCTTTCTGGAAGGCAACCCAGCGAACTTTGTGGGTGTGTTCAATAGAAACCCTCACGAGACTATAACTCGTCCACTCAGGCTACTGAGGGGTTTAAAGGCTTGTTGCACATGCTAAGTGCAATCGTTTTCACCACGAAAGTGTGTCTTTAATTTCTGTAGATTAAGTTTTTATTATGCCTTAGTTTGTTGCTCTTTTAAATTAGTTAGTCAAATAATAGCCCATCCTATATTCTGGTGGTACATATCGCAACCAACTAAGTTGGGGAAAAAGTTATCCCTCAAAAAACTGCAAATTCCGAGCCGAAGAAAGACGAAAATTTGGACAAATAGAGGACCAAATTCTGTACGTTGTACGACAATTCGTTAGTTTTTTGGGGGGACCAAACACTACAAACAGCACACACAAAAATCGCCTGGGAGCAGTGCAGCACACCGGCCAGCGCAGGGGTGCGCCTGCGCCTGCGCCTCGATGCATTCCAGCGATTTTAAACCCTTTTTCACCTCATTTCCTTCATTCTCTCTCAAAAACACTCCGAATTTTTGCTCCCTTTTTGCTCTCGAAGCTTCAACAAATGTCAAATCTAGTCCAGATTACTCATCTTCTTGCTCATACTCCTCAATGTAAGTGCATATCCTTCCATTATTCTTCTTTTTCAAGCAAGGAATAGTATGTTATTTTGAAATAAGTCTCTGCCCTAAATTCCACAATCTTGAAGATGAAAATAGTTTCAGAAGCATCCTATATCCTTAAGTGCGTAAATACTCTTAGAATGTGCACATTTCATGTTTTGTCGGTAATTTCTAAATATAGGGTTTCAAAGAATTTTCCACTGTGATATGTTTAGAAATTCCATGTTAAGAGATAATTTCCAGATATTTGCATTATTCTATGCTAAAATTAGGATGAACATGTCACTCCATTACAATTTCATGATTCGTGTTTTTAATCGCTCCATTTGTCGCTCATAATCATGCACGTCACGGCAACTCTTGCCATGCTACGTTACATTCATCGCTCATGCACATGCACCAAATTCATAGAGAATGGTCATAGCATTAAATTACTTGCACCTTTGCGGAACACGTTGCACTTAACATTTATGTATTTCTCACCGGGTTCTTCGAACTCCACCGAGATTCACATGCTTGTGTGCCATTATGTGCATTTAATTGTGCTTAATTCCGTTCCTCTTTGCTATATGTGCATAAATGTCACAACAATTCACAGGGAACTCTCGCCGGCGTATCACTCGTACTCCACGAATGCGTGTGCATACCCCTATCCCGATAAATATCGAGTATCCTTCACCACCACCCTCACCACCGGTTTCTGAACCACCTACGCACTTTTTCATAGAAAAGACTCTTAAAGAATCAGATTTTAAACACTTTGGGATTATCGAGAGTTTTGATCGGATTGGGTGGTCAGGGGCGTTGCAAATCGAAACTCCGTATGTTCATGAAACTGAAATCTATGAATGGATGACAACTTTGATCCAAAGAGAGGGGGCTGTAGAACATGATTTTGAATTACGAGGTCATATTAATGGAAAAGAGGTTGTAGTCTCTAGGAAAGGATTGTGTGAGTATTTTGATTTCGACACTGACATCCCGGTAGCACGGGAATTTTGGACGGAACAAGACTTATCTAGTGGGGTGTTGAGACATTCAGAGGGATGGGCTAAAAAGCTAACTGAGGTTTTCAATCTTACGATCGAACAAGCGAGGGTCTATTCAAAGTACTATCGGGGTGATCTTCGCCCTTGGGCCAAAGTCTTGTGGAAGCTCATTGTCTTCAACATTTTGCCAAGATCCGCTAATACCACTGCCGTTCGAACCCGTGAAGTCATACTTATTCATGCTTTGCTCACGGGTAAACCGGCCATCTCTCTAGCTTACATCATGATGCAAAATATTTGGGAAGCGACCCTCGTGAAACCACACATGGAAATACCGTACGGTCGTATGCTTAGTGAGTTGTTTATTAATATGGGAGTCATATCGGAAGGGGCGAGCCCACGGCTTTTAGGACCCAATGATGTTTGGTTTACACGACATACCATGGCGGTTTACAATTTGAACAAGTATCGGGCACCTTCTTGATTAGGGATCCCGCGCATGGTACTGTCTCGATCATCCCTGCCAGCCGATCTTTTTATCGATATGACCAACCTCTAGACAAGGGTAAAGCGAGAATAGGTGAGTTTAAGTTTGAGAAAGATGAAGTAAAGTTTGTGAAAGCTGAGGTAAAGTTTGAGAAGGGAGGTTCATCAAACGCACACTTGTCGGATAACGAGGTATTGGAAGCACGTCTGACCGCCATCAAGAATGCGGTGGAAGGACTACTGGCAGCAAACACTGCAGTCCTTTCGGAGGTTGACAAGCTCAAACATGACGTCAATGTTCACGGGATCTCGGTGGGAGCTCACTCCCGTTGGCTCGCTAGCCTCCAAACGAGGGTAGAGGAGCTCGAACGGGCAGTCGGCCGCCGCAGTTCCCACACCGTCTCAACCCACACATCTCATCTGACGTCTCCTGATGAATACTGATTCCCTGATTCCATGCAATTCTCTCTAAAAACTATGGTCCTTGAACTTTGAAACAACTGCTACTCGGTTTTGTAAATGGCCTTAGGCCATCACAAATATGTGCGTGGTGTTCGTGTTGGCACCGTAAACTTTTAGATTTCGTAACCAAATGCATGCTATGCTGAGTGAACATTTGACTTGCACTATCTCTGTTACCTACATATTACGCTGCTCATAGAACGATTTTTAGCCTCCGTAGTGTCGGGGACGACACAATCTTTAAAGTTGGGGAAGGGGAAACACATAATGTGTTAAAAAAAAAAGTGTAGGATAAATGCTTGTAAACCATATTTTTAGCGGAAAAAACGTAAATTATCAAACCAAGCATGCACCCAACCAACTGAAAAAACGAAATTTTTTTGAACCAAACAGGCCCCCAAGCGCAGCCGCCGGCACAGGCCTGCGTCTAGGGGTGCGCCTGCCCGATCTTCTTCATTTTAAATAGAAAATTTTTTTTTTGCAAAACCCTACAAGAGCACCCTTTGCGCCCCCCATACGGTTCCTTCACCTTCTCCACATATTTTCACCTAAAAAACTCATTTTTGCTCACAAAAATCACTAAAAATCAAGCTAGTGATTGACATTACGCAAGAAGTAGCAAGGAACTTGAGTTTGCAACTCAAGTTGGGGAAGGTGAAGTTAAGCTAGGAATCATCTACCACCACTTTAGATTCAACCTCTCTTTCATCCTTCATCAAGAACAAGGTACAAAAAGCTCCGCCATTCTTGAACTAGTAAGCTTTAATGGAGTTTGAAGATGAATTTTGACTTTTAGATTGACTTTTTGCATGACCACTTATACATGATAATTCTAAGTGCTTTCATAGTGTAGAATAGAGTATTAAGTGAAAGTATGTACACGATTAAGAAAAAAGCATGCTAGTCAATTTTCGAAAAGTTTGTTGTTATTTGGTGCAATTTGCTTAATTTATTAAATGTGACAAAGTGGTTAAAATGATATGAGTAAATTATGCATCCTTGTGTTACATATGATATGATGATTGCACAACTTATCAATTATGGTTCTTTGTTGTGAAAATAGAACGGATTAAGAATTTTATGACTATATATAGACTTAAGTTGGCGTAATTGCAGATGTCTCGCCGGACTAGGCAACGAGTGGGGGAAGGCGCCAGTTCCTCTACCCAACCGAGGGTAGAGTGGAACCCGGACTTCAATCTATCACAGCATCCGGCAAATATTCGACGACAATTGTTCATGACAAAGAAATTCTCCGGCAAGGTATTGGTCGAAAAGAGAGTTAAGAAAGATGAGTTCGAGAATTATGGGGTAGTGCGATGCTTCGACCGGTTAGGATGGGAGGTAGTATTGGATCTAGGAGGGAAGCACATTTATCACGATGAGGTTGTGGAGTGGATGTCCACACTGAGACGCAAAGAAGGACGATTCAGAGGCGACTTCACATTAATAGGTCGCGTTAATGGGCACGAATTCCCGATGAACGCACAAGCATTACGAGAAGTTTTTGGGGTTGACATTGGTGTAGGAGAAGACGGAGCACGGAATTTCAACTATGAGTACAAAACAGACGCACAGCTAGCATTCACTGATAGAATTTGGGAAGGAGAATGGACTACGCAGTTGGCAGAAATACTGAAGATTGATTACAATGCCGCGGCTGGATATACGGCATATGCTAGGCGTGACCTTAGCCCCATGGCGAAGGTATTACACAAGATTGTTACCAACAACGTGCTGCCAAGAGATAGTGACCTGACAAAAATTCGGCACAAGGAGGTAACTATCCTTTACGCACTGATGACAGGAGAGCCGAGCCTTTCTTTTGCTTGGATTGTGATGAATGACCTGTGGTCGATGTACGACACGAGGGAGAGGAAAATAATCCCTCACGGATGGGTCTTATCAGAGTATCTAAGGGCTCAGGCAGCAATTTCCCCCATATCTGTTTCCAAGGGGAGTCTCTGGCGCCGTTATTACAGCGGCGATGATACAAAGCATTACTCTGCGCCAAACGGACCAAGGATTCGAGATCTTTGACTCAGACACGGGAAAAACGCATCGAGAGTTATATGGCATAGAAGAGGCAGAGGCTTACCATCAACATCAAGCTGAAAGAATACATGCAGCGGGGGGAGCTAATGACATGTCCCAGGTCATCGCACGGTTGGATGCAATGAACTTACGGTTGGGTACTTTTCAAGAGGACGTGGTTGGAAGAATGGATGAGTTTCAGCATGAGTTGGAAACCCAGACTAGCCGAATTGATGAAATCTACACCGGTGTGCGCGCGTCATCCTTTCAGAACGCCTATTACAACCAGCAGCACTGGGCGTACACCGATGCAGTGAGAGATCACATGAATTACAATGTCGGGTTACCACACCAACCATACGAGGATTATCAGTGGCAGAATTTCGAAAGGCTGAACGTTGAGGATCGAACTCCTCAATACTTCCCAGCCTATGGTCGAGTCCCCACCACGACACGCGGAGAGAGTGTGGTGCACCCTGCAAACACGTACCCACCTGCACCTCTTATGCAAGAAGACCGAAACCCCTTCGGAGAATTCTTTGCTGGTATCTTCGGACCGCCACCACCACCGCAGTAGTCAGGTTCTTCCGTTCCTTTCTTTAAGTAGGATGAATTATTGTTTTTATGCTTCATTATTTTTTTTAGTGTTTGTTTTTGCATGCATTACTTTGATTGAATAAATGTGTTTCTTTTTAAGAAGATTATGTGAAGAGCGAGCCGTAAAAGATCCGATCAATTAACCCAATAAATTTTTATTGTTGAGCTTGCAACTTAAATATGATGATGTTAGTTAGGTCGATTTCAAGCAAAAAGACGTAATTATATGAGTTTAAATATAACACAAAGAGTCATAGATGCTTAAAACCAAAGAAGTAAACCGAGTTTGAAGTAGGATATATTGTGTTGTAGCGAGTGGTAATTAACAAGGATTCCAATAGCTGCTACTAATTCATGCAATAAGGGGGAGGAAGCGAACACGAATAGAGCCTCAATTCAAGTGTGGCCTAGTTGATTCAGGAGATTAAGTCTGAAGGGTACCCTCATGCCTAGTCCCCTAAGACCAACTGGTCTGGGAGTGGCTGACCCAAATCCTGCTACACGGATTATCTAGAAAGCCATGTTAAACTTGAACGAAAAAATAGAAATATTGCATGAAGAAAGATTAGAATGAAAAGAAAAGAAAAACCAGTATTTATACTCATGCATCGAGGAAAAAGATGGTCCAGTGACCCACGTGAATTCAATTCTGTAACCTTGAGCTAAAAGGATGATAGTGGTGAGGAATTTTTGAGCAATCACTCTGAAAAACATCACGATATATTTGAAATTAATTCTGTTCGTGTCTTCGAATTTTATCACGTCTATGAAGGCTAGTGCTTGTTTAAATGAGTTAATTATGTTTTGCACGCTTGATAAACCCGATGTTTTAAAAGTCTGATTTTCGTTGCTTGCTCGGGACGATCAAGAATTAAGTTGGGGAAGTTTGATCGGGTTATAATTTATCATGTTTATTAAGCGTAAAAGAGTTGTTTTTAATACGAAAGTGTCATAGAATGTGCCACTATTGAATAAATTCTGTGCTTGTGCAGGTAAACAAAATCCGGTTTAAAATGGCGTAAAACGGACAAAAATTCAGAGCCAGGCGCAGAGAGGGGCGCAGCCCTGCGCCCAGACCGAGGGTTCAGCAGAACAAATTAATTCACAAAATACGGATTTTCACAGACCAGCGCAGGGGGGGCGCAGGCCTGCGCCTACGGCTGCGCCCAGCCCATTAAAATATTAGACGGCCGTTTTTAGGGTTTTTCTAGCTTTTCCTATAAATACAAAGTCATATCTTAGAAGAAAGAATCGTTTTTTGGAGGAGAAGGCTAAGGAAAAGGACCCTGTTTGAGCGAACACACGTACGAAGAGCACACGAGTCAAGCTACGGAGATGGATACACAACTCTTGAACATTGCACCAACGATGTCCGGCTAGTCTCATCATAATCATTCTCGGAGGAAGCACATCGCTAAGTTTTATTTTATGAACGATCACTTTAAGTTTGCATGGTTTTTATGATTTATATTTCGATTGTAAACGAATGATTATTATTTTGTTGTTGCGTTTCGCAAGATAGTTCGTAGACATTTTATTATTCGTGCCGAGTTAATTGTTTAATTAAGACGAGTAATCAAACGTGTCACGCGCTATGCCCAAGATCATGAAACGACTTTAATAATAATTATAACAAAGATTATGTCTATGTAATCTTCAAATCGTTTTTATAAATTAAATGCAGAGCGAGGTGTGGAATCCGGGAATGGTTATCTTCGCACTTTATTCAATCAAACAATTTTCTTAAGTTTTCTTTTCACAAATTTCGCAAGTAATTAGTTTTATAAGTCAAGTAATCACCTTTTTACAACCAAATCAATCTTTTTAAAGTAATTATTTTACAATGCTAGTCGCTTAAATACGTGCAATTAACCTCTCGCTCTCTGTGGATACGATCCCTACTTACCCTAGCTTCTAAGGTATTTAGTGGTATTTTTGACGGGTTAACGACACTCGCATCATGGACCTTTCAGATACTTTATGGTTTTAATAGATGCGTCAAGTCGATGGTCTCACGTTTGTTTATTATCAAGTCGTAATGTGGCATTTGCAAAATTTCTGGCTCAGATCATTAAATTAAGGGCACATTTTCCTGATTATACCATTAAAAGGGTGAGACTTGATAATGCTGGTGAATTTACGTCTCAAGCTTTTAATGACTATTGCATGTCTGTTGGAATTAATGTTGAACATCTAGTTGCTCATGTTCATACACAAAATGGTTTAGCTGAATCATTAATTAAACGTCTTCAGCTAATAGCTAGACCATTAATAATGAAAACAAAACTCCCTATTTCTATTTGGGGACATGCAATTTTACATGCTGCATCACTGATTCGTCTAAGACCAAGTGCATATCATAAATTTTCTCCTCTACAACTTGCTTTTGGTCAAGAACAAAACATTTCCCATCTTCGAATTTTTTGGGTGTGCAGTATATGTTCCTATTGCACCACCACAACGTACAAAAATGGGTCCTCAAAGAAGTTTGGGTATATATGTTGGGTATGAAACACCTTCTATTATAAGATATCTTGAACCGCTAATCGGTGATGTTTTCACAGCACGTTTTGCTGATTGCCACTTTAATGAGACAATTTTCCCAGTATTAGGGGGAGAAAAGAAAAACAAAGAAAAGAATGTTTCATGGTGTGAACCATCATTGATTCATCTTGATCCTCGGAAAAAACAATGTGAACTAGAAGTTCAGAAAATAATGCATTTGCAAGAAATTGCAAATCAACTGCCTGATGCATTTATTGATACTAAAAGAGTGACTAAATCATATGTGCCAGCAGCTATTGCACCTGCTCGAATTGAAATTCCAAGCGAAAAAATTGATGACAAAGTCACTCAAGAATCAAAGGCACGCCTGAAGCGTGGAAGACCGTTTGGTTCCAAGGATAAGAATCCTAGAAGAAGAAAGAGCTATGAAAATACAATTAATAATGAGAAAGGTGTTCCTGGAGAAACACAATATAATAATATCTCCAAAGAAGGGGAAATTGATGATACTAATACAGAGATTGCAATCAACTATGTCCATACAAATATTATATGGAACAGATCTGAAATGAAAGATATTGATGAAAGGTTTTCTTTTGCTATTGCATATGATATTATTAATGGAAGTGATGATCCAGAACCAAAGTCTGTTATTGAATGTCAAAATAGACATGATTGGGATAAATGAAAAGAAGCTATGCAAGCTGAATTAGATTCTTTAAACAAATGAAAGGTTTTCGGATCCATTATCCTCACGTCTGAAGCCGTGAAACCTGTAGGATACAAATGGGTATTCATACGAAAGAGAAATGAGAAAAATGAGATTATAAGATACAAAGCTAGACTTGTGGCTCAAGGTTTTTCTCAACGGCCTGGAATTGATTATGATCAAACGTATTCTCCTGTTATGGATGCAATAACGTTTAGATATTTAATCAGTCATGCAGTTTCTAAAAAATTTAGAAATGCGTCTAATGGATTTTGTTACAACTTATTTATATGGATCATTAGATAGTGATATTTATATGAAAATCCCTGAAGGGTTTAAAATGCCTGAAGCATTAAGCAATAAACCCAAAGAAATGTATTCAATCAAATTACAAAGATCTTTATATTGGTTGAAACAATTTGGACGCATGTGGTATAAGCGTTTGAGTGATTATTTGATATGTAAAGGATATACAAATAATCAAATTTGCTCATGCGTGTTCATAAAGAAAACAAATGGTGGATATGCTATTATAGCTGTCTATGTTGATGATCTAAATATCATCGGCACAATAAATGAGATAAATGAAATCATTGTGCTTCTAAAGAAGGAATTTGAAATGAAAGACGTTGGTAAAATCAAATATTGTCTTGGTTTACAAATAGAGCACATGCATAATGGCATACTTGTGCATCAATCAAATTATACAGAGAAGGTCTTAAAATGTTTCAATATGGAGAAAGCGAAACCTTTAAGTACGCCAATGGTAGTTAGATCACTTAATATTGACAAAGACCCATTTCGTCCTCAAGAAGAAAATGAAGATTTACTCGGTCCAGAAGTGCCGTATCTTAGTGCAATTGGAGCCCTGATGTATCTTACTAACTGTACAAGACCTGACATTTCTTTTGCAGTAAATTTGTTGGCTAGATTTAGTTCAGCCCCCACCAAACGATATTGGATGGGAATCAAACACATTTTACGATACCTTCGAGGAACTGTTGATTTGGGATTATTTTATTCAAACAATACGAAAGAAGGTTTGATTGGTTATGTAGATGTAGGTTATTTGTCTGATCCCCCACAAAGCAAGATCTCAAACGGGATACGTATTTTTGAATGGAGGCACTACAATATCATGGCATTCTCAGAAGCAAACACTTGTTACAACATCCTCAAATCATGCTGAAGTTATTACACTACATGAAGCCAGCAGAGAGTGTGTATGGCTGAGATCAATGACACAACTCATCTTGTCTTCTTGTGGACTTGAGAAATGCAAAAGTCCTACATTAATTTATGAAGACAATGCAGCTTGCGTGTCACAAATGAAAGAAGGGTATATCAAAAGTGACAGGACCAAACATATCCCTCCAATATTTTTCTCCTATACGCAAGATCTTATAAAGGACAATGAAACTGAAATGAAGTACGTTCAATCTAGCAATAACTCAGCTGATCTTTTCACGAAGGCTCTTCCCAAAGCGATTTTCAGAAAACACGTTCACAACATTAGAATGCGACATGTACAAAACATGTGATGTAACATCCACGGATTTAATTTGATGTATTTTGGTTAATTAAGTGGAAAACTTATATATATTTAAGTTGACTTTGGGCGATTATTATGTATTTGGATATTTAGCAAGTTTGTTGCTATTTTTAAGAAAATTGAACTCAGGATCAATTTTATGGAGTATTATGAATTTAAAAGTTATTTATGATAATTCTATGATTAAATCAGTATTTTATGGAACCGGTTAGGTCGAGTGGTGAAATGTGCAAAAATGACAAAAGTTGTATAAAAAGGGTAAAAGGCTTCATTTTTCATTTTACACTCTCTCTCACTACTTTATCTCTCTAGAAGTTCTCTCTACATCTCTCTAAGTTATCTCACAAACCGACCGTCAGATTTTTGAGAATTATACGTTATCGGAAAGATATCGAGGAGTACAACAACAATCTACAAACAGATTTCTGATTTCATACGAATTGAGGTAAGAATCGAATCTTTTAAGTTTATAGTTTCGGTTTTGAAGTTAACTAGAATTCGAATCTGTTGTTTTGTGCGAATTTGAGCTTGTTTTGCTTGAAATGTTGCTGGAATATGATAATATATGCATAGTAGAATCGAAACTAGGTATTATACATGATATATTAGTGATTTTAGCCTTAGGAATGAAGGATTTAAGTTGAAATGATGAACAGACTCGAATATGTCAAGAACAGAGTCGAAATACAAGAACAAACTCGAGTTTGGTGCTAGATTCGAGTGTGTACCGTTAGATTCTAAGGGGAGGGCTTCGAATCTAAGCCTAGACTCGAAGTGGGGTTCGAATCTAACCCTAGATTCGAAGGTGAGTTCGAATCTGACATAGGGGTTCGAATCTGATGCTTGATTTCGAATCTAACCCATTAAATTCGAGTTTAATGCCTAAAATTGAGAAATATACTCTCTAAACTTGTATATTTTGAATGAAATTTATAAACAACACATAGAATGGCAAGAATTATTCAAAGGACAAGTTATGAACTTGAGATGGGTTCAACTCAATTGTACTATGGATTTGGACATAGACCGAAAGGGGGAATATATTGCAAAACTTACAAAACATGGTTTTATGGATTTAAATGGTTATTAACACGAGGTATTGTTGTAATTAACTTAACAGGTCCCTTGTGGTGTTGTTTAACCCACAGTGGGGTACTTGGTGGATCCGGTTGAAAGCCCGAAGAGAAATAATATCGGTTAAAAGATAAATTACGCACCCACTGTGAGTACAGTAGATTTCGCATGTTTATATTTGTTTTATGTAAGCTTTGCCTGCTGAGACCTGTTGTTTCATTGATTGTTTGGAATTCTACTAACTTGCGTAGATTTAGATGCACATTCTTACTTGTTGCATGACCTTTCGGTTGTTGTGCATCTAGTGATGGACCGGTGGGTCGCATCGATTACTCTGATGTTACTGTGCTATATGACCTGGAGCTGATCCCTCCTAGGCCCGGTAGGCAGTGTGTCATCCCCGATCGTACGTTTGTCTCAGATGGTATGTTTAAATGCCGAGCTTTGAGCTCGAAGGGGCTGCGGCTCTGGTCCGTTCTTTGTGTACGAAGAGGATATCTGATGTTGGTCATCTGTGTTATCCTTGGGCTTCATAAAAATTTATAAAATGCATAATCTCTGTATTCACTAAGCATCCGCTTATTCCCCAGTTGTTGATTTTTATTTTACAGGAAAAGGGAAGTCTACTGCTGGACCTTCTAGTTAGGTCGTTTGGAAGATTTGGGAGACTCGGCACTATTTGATCGGTAATTGTGATTTGGACAATGTTGTAATATATTCTGGATGATTGTAATAAATGTATGGGTGTGTAGACTTAGACTTGGTACCTTATAGCACCGTAGGGTGTTTAACACTATTGCACTACTTAAATTATGTGTTTTAAATGCTTCCGCACTTAAATTAGGTTATCAGATCATTATGAAATGTTATGTTGGTGATTAATCCTGGGTGTTATGTAAATGGTGGTTGTTGTGGCAAGGGTGTCACACGAGATGGTATCAGAGCAGTAGTTTGAGATTCAAGTGTCCGTGAGGTCTTGATCTCAAACATTAGGTAATGATATATAGTGGTTTAAGTAATGATCTGAACTAAGATAGGTTATGATCTAGTAATTATAAGAGATTGACTATCATACGGGACAAATAAGTGGTGTCTTTAAACTGATGACATGTTACTAAACAAGTTATATGTTTATATTTTCAGAACATGTCTGGAAGAATGACACCTGAGGAAGCCAGAGAGATGATGCTAGCCATGATGGCTGAGCAGAATAAAATGATACAAGATCAGTTTCGGGCTCGAGATGAGGTCGATGCTAAGAGGAGAGAGGATAAGAGAAAGAACAAGGAGAAGGAAGGGGTAACAACGAGGAACGAAATGACAACACTGGGTCATCTAACAAACCTCGAGGTTGTCGTTTTAAGGATTTCAAAGGAAACGGAGCTGTAGAGTTTAATGGTTTAGGGGATGCTGTTGCTGCACTTGAATGGATAACCGCAACTGAGCGAACATTCCGAATCAGCGACTGTGCTGAGAAGGACATGGTTCGTTATGCAACTGCTATGTTCACTAATGACGCAATTATGTGGTGGAATGCCATGGTGAATGCTTTGACATTGGAGAAGATTTCTGTTATGACTTGGGCTGAGTTCAAGGACTTATTCACTCAGCAGTACTGTCCGGTTGATGAGCGCCGGAGGTTGGAAGCAAAGTTTATGGCGCTGGTACAGGGGACTAAGACGGTGTCCCAATATGCTGTGGAGTTCACGAGGTTAAGTCTGTTCGCACCTCATCAGGTGGACACCGAAGAAAGGAAAGTGACCAGGTTCGAGGCTGGTCTTGACATTGAGATTAGGAGGGTTATGAGCAACGTTCGCTACCCTACATTTGCTGGCTTACTTGAGGCTGCCAGAAATGTAGAGCAGATTTTGATTATGTCGGGCTACTCTGTTGGGTCTGCTGCTGCTTCCACCAATCCAACACAGCCGTCACCGCCGAAGCGCCAAAGGGAGGGAGGATATTCTGGTTCTTCCCGGTCTTCACAGTACTCACCTCAACAGTCGTATCGCCGACAATCTGGTTCATCTGATCGCGGTCGTGCGCGTGCATACTCCATCAACACTGAGCCGCAGTATTGCAATAAATGTCATCTGGAGCACTTTGGCAAATGCACTAACGGACGTGCTTGTTTTTGCTGTGGGGAGCTGGGCCATTTTCAGAATGACTGCCCAAGGAAGGGTGATGCTTGTTATAAGTGTGGAGTGTGGGGTCACTATAGCAGGAATTGTAGGAAGAATGCTCCAACGGCTGCTGTCCCATCATCAACACGATCGTCTGGAGGTTCGAGTGGTGGTTCAGTTAACCGCCGGGGTCAGTCACAGAGGGCACCTGCTCGTGCTTTTCAGATAACTGCAGAGGAGGCAAGGGAAAATCCGGAGGTCGTCACGGGTACGTTCATAGTTAATTCTATGCCTGCACGAGTTTTATTTGATTCGGGTGCCAATAGGTCGTTTGTTTCTACTGTGTTTGCACAAAGACTTGCTATGCCACTGTCTAAGTTGTCTGCTATACTTGATATTGAAACTGCTAGCAATACTTTAGTTAAGGTAGATCATGTATACCGAAATTGCACGTTAGTAATTGAAGATGTAGTCTTCAATTTAGATCTGATTCCGATAGAGTTCAGCGAGTTTGATGTGATAGTCGGAATGGACTGGTTGATCGAGAATGAAGCCCATATAGTGTGTAAGAGCCGAATGATAAAGATAACTACCCCGGAGGGGCGTGAGATATGTATATATGGGGATAGGAGAAGCGGGGATCTGTGTTTGCTGACTATTGCAAAAGCTCGAAAGCTTGTTGCAAAGGGATGTGATGCATACTTAGCATATGCGATTGATGCTAAGGCAGAGAAGAGAACTTTGGCCGATGTGCCGGTTGTTTCACAATTCCCGGATGTGTTTCCGGAAGACTTGTCTGGCGTGCCGCCTGAAAGACAAGTAGAATTTAGGATTGACTTGATCCCTGGAGCTGCACCGGTAGCTCGTTCACCTTATCGTCTTGCCCCAACCGAGATGAAGGAAATGATGACACAGCTGCAAGAATTGTTGGACAAGGGCTTCATTCGGCCGAGTTCATCGCCGTGGGGAGCTCCGGTTCTGTTTGTAAAGAAGAAGGATGGCACGATGAGGATGTGCATAGATTACCGAGAACTGAACAAGTTGACGATTAAGAACAAGTATCCTCTGCCGAGGATAGACGACTTGTTTGATCAGTTACATGGCGCTAGTGTATTTTCTAAGATTGATCTGAGATCGGGATATCATCAATTGAAGGTTCGAGAGGAAGATGTGCCAAAGACAGCATTCAGGACTCGGTATGGACATTACGAGTTTCTGGTAATGCCTTTTGGATTAACTAATGCCCCAGCAGTGTTTATGGATTTAATGAATAGGGTTTGTAGACCGATGTTGGATAAATCGGTAATTGTATTTATCGATGATATTTTAGTATACTCTAAGTCTGAAGCCGAACATGCTGAACATCTGAGAGAACTGTTGGAGTTGTTGAGAAAAGAAAGGTTGTACGCCAAATTCTCAAAGTGCGAGTTTTGGCTACAACAGATACAGTTTCTAGGACATGTAATTTCTGGAGCTGGGATTTCGGTAGATCCGGCTAAAGTTGAAGCAATAAAGAATTGGGAGCCGCCATGTTCAGCTACTGAGGTTAGAAGTTTTCTGGGGTTGGCAGGATACTATCGGAGATTCATAAAGGACTTTTCTAAAATTGCAGTTCCTTTAACTGCATTAACAAAGAAGAATGCACCGTTTATATGGGAAACTGTGCAACAGGAAGCATTTGAGGTCCTGAAGAAAGCGTTAAGCGAGGCTCCGATACTTGCCTTACCGGAAGGCAATGATGACTTTGGGGTGTATACCGATGCTTCGAGGTTAGGATTAGGCGCTGTACTGATGCAGCGCGGGAAAGTAATTGCCTATGCTTCAAGACAGTTGAAGCAGCATGAGAAGAATTATTCTACTCATGATCTGGAGTTGACCGCGGTAACGTTTGCATTGAAGTTATGGAGACATTACCTGTACGGTACTAAGTGTCAACTTTACACGGACCATAAGAGCTTTAAGTACATTTTTAGCCAGAAGGAACTTAATATGAGACAGCGTAGATCTATGGAGCTTATTAAAGACTATGATTGTGAGATACTTTATCATCCCGGGAAGGCTAATGTAGTAGCCGATGCCTTGAGCCGGAAAGCTTATGCTAAGGATTTCTGTTATATGATGACGTCCACTATACTAAGTTCCACGATCATTAACGATGTCAAAGCTGCCCAACTAGAAGCTTTGAAAGAAGAAAATGTCGGTGCTGAGGATATTAGAGTACAGATTAAGAATATGGAAACTAGCGAGTCTGGATTAAAAGGTGTATACGGAAGGATTTGGGTGCCGAAGTATGGTGGTATGAGAAATGTTATCGTTGAAGAAGCGCATCAATCTAAATTTTCTGTACATCCCGGGAGCACAAAGATGTACAACGACTTAAAGGCAGACTTTTGGTGGCCGGGATTGAAGAAGGATATCGGCCAGTATGTTGAACGATGTAGGACTTGTCGGTTGGTAAAGGCCGAACATCAACAACCGTACGGTAGTATGCAGCCGCTTCCCATTCCGGAATGGAAGTGGGAACACATCACGATGGACTTTGTTACTAAGTTGCCGAAGACTAGGCGTCAACATGATGCAGTGTGGGTAATCGTGGATCGGTTAACAAAGTCGGCTCACTTCATACCGATTCGTGAAAGTTATTCGCTGGAGAAATTAGCTCAATTTTATATGAACGAGATTGTTTCTAGGCATGGAGTGCCTAAGTCTATTGTATCGGATCGGGATAGCCGGTTTACTTCGAATTTTTGGTCGGCACTGCAAGAAGGGTTAGGAACGAGAATCGCAATGAGTACGACCTATCGTCCGCAAACCGATGACCAAAGTGAACGAACGATCCTTACTTTGGAAGATATGATGAGAGCTTGTGTGTTAGATCTCGGTGGCAACTGGGATGATCATTTGCCACTGATAGAGTTTTCGTACAATAATAGCTATCATGCGACAATCAAGAAAGCGCCGTTCGAGGCTTTGTATGGAAGGAAATGTAGGACTCCTACATGTTGGAGAGAAACGGGTGAAACACCAATCGCTGGGCCGGCTTTGCTTCAAGAAACAAACGAGAAGATACAGTTGATTAGGCAGAACATGAAAGCAGCCCAGGATCGTCAGAAAAGTTACTATGATCGGAGGCACAAGCCGATCAATTTTGAAGTGAATGACTGGGTCTACTTGAAAGTATCACCCATGAGGGGTGTTACTCGTTTTGTTAAGAGGGGCAAATTGGCTCCGAGATTTGTCGGACCCTTTAAGATTGTTGAAAAAGTTGGAAATTAGTCTTATCGATTAGAATTGCCTAAAGGGATGTCGGGCATACATCCAGTATTTCACGTTGGGAATCTCCGAAAATCGTTTAAACACTGGAAATGAGGATTGGGCAGATCACACAGAGCTGCAAGTGGATGAAAGGCTTCGATATGTGGAGGAGCCGGAATGTGTATTGGATACTAAGATGAAGAAGTTGAGGAGCAAGGAGATAGAGATGGTGCTTATACGTTGGAAGCATCATAAAGGAGCAAATCATACATGGGAAACTAAGTCGGAAATGTTAAGAAAATATCCGAAACTGTTTGAATCCGAGTAACTTCGAGGACGAAGTTGAGCGTGGTGGAGCCCATGCTGTAACATCCTCAGATTTATTTTGATGTATTTTGGTTAATTAAGTGGAAAAGTTATATAATTAAGTTGAATTTGGGCGATTATTATGTATTTTGGATATTTAGCAAGTTTGTTGCTACTTTTAAGAAAATTGAACTCAGAATCAATTTTGTGGAGTATTATGAATTTAAAAGTTATTTATGATAATTCTAAGATTAAATCAGTATTTTATGGAACCGGTTAGTTCGAGTGGTGAAATGTGCAAAAATGACGAAAGTTGTATATAAAGGGCAATAGGCTTCATTTTTTCTATTTTACACTATCTCACTACTTTATCTCTCTAGAAGTTCTCTCTACATCTCTCTAAGTTATCTCACAAACCGACCGTCAGATTTTTGAGAATTATACGTCAACGGAAAGGTATCGAGAAATACAACAACAATCTACAAACAGATTTCTGATTTCATACGAATTGAGGTAAGAATCGAATCTTTTAAGTTTATAGTTTCGGTTTTGAAGTTAACTAGAATTCGAATCTGTTGTTTTGTGCGAATTTGAGCTTGTTTTGCTTGAAATGTTGCTGGAGTATGATAATATATGCATAGTAGAATCGAAACTAGGTATTATACATGATATATTAGTGATTTTAGCCTTAGAAATGAAGGATTTAAGTTGAAATGATGAACAGACTCGGATATGTCAAGAACAGAGTCGAAATACAAGAACAAACTCGAGTTTGGTACTAGATTCGAATGTGTACCATCGGATTCTAAGGGGTGGTTCGAATCTATGCCTAGATTCTAATGTGTACCATCAGATTCTAAGGGGTGGTTCGAATCTATGCCTAGATTCTAATGTGTACCATCAGATTCTAAGGGGTGGTTCGAATCTATGCCTAGATTCTAATGTGTACCATCAGATTCTAAGGGGTGGTTCGAATCTATGCCTAGATTCTAATGTGTACCATCAGATTCTAAGGGGGGGGGGGTTCGAATCTGTGCCTAGATTCGAATGTGTACCATCAGATTCTAAGGGGGGTTCGAATCTATGCCTAGATTCGAATGTGTACCATCAGATTCTAAGAGGGAATTCGAATCTGATGCATGGTTTCGAATCTAACCCATTAAATTCGAGTTTAATGCCTAAAATTGAGAAATATACTCTCTAAACTTGTATATTTTGAATGAAACTTATAAACAACACATAGAATGGCAAGAGTTATTCAAAGGACAATGTATGAACATGAAATGGGTTCAAACTTAATTATGGTATGAATTTGGACATGTACCCAAATGGGGGAAAATATCGCCAAACTTACGAAACTTGATTTTTATGGATTTAAACGGTTAATGATATGAGGAATTGTTGTAATTGATATAACAGGTCCCTTGTGGTGTTGTTTAACCCACAGTGGGGTACTTGGTGGATCCGGTTGAAAGCCCGAAGAGAAATAATATCGGTTAAAAGATAATTACGCACCCACTGTGAGTACTGTAGATTTCGCATGTTTATATTTGTTTTATGTAAGCTTTTCCTGCTGAGACTTGTTGTTTCATTGATTGTTTGGAATTCTACTAACTTGCGTAGATTTAGATGCACATTCTTACTTGTTGCATGTCCTTTCGGTTGTTGTGCATCTAGTGATGGACCGGTGGGTCGCATCGATTACTCTGATGTTACTGTGCTATATGACCTGGAGCTGATCCCTCCTAGGCCCGGTAGGCAGTATGTCATCCCCGATCGTACGTTTGTCTCAGATGGTATGTTTAAATGCCGAGCTTTGAGCTCGAAGGGGCTGCGGCTCTGGTCCGTAGTTTGTGTACGAAGAGGATATCCGATGTTGGTCATCTGTTTTATCCTTGGGCTTCATAAAAATTTATAAAATGCATAATCTCTGTATTCACTAAGCATCCGCTTATTCCCCAATTGTTGATTTTTATTTTACAGGAAAAGGGAAGTCTACTGCTGGACCATCTAGTTAGGTCGTTTGGAAGATTTGGGAGACTCGGCACTATTTGATCGGTAATGGTGATTTGGACAATGTTGTAAAATATTCTGGATGATTGTAATAAATGTATGGGTGTGTAGACTTAGACTTGGTACCATATAGCACCGTAGGGTGTTTAACACTTCTTGCACTACTTTATTTATGTTTTTAATGCTTCCGCACTTAATTTAGGTTATCAGATCATTATGTTATTGTATGTTGGTGATTAATCCTGGGTGTATTGTAATTGGTGGTTGTTGTGGCAAGGGTGCCACATCTTTTACTTTACTTCAATGTTGTATTTCCATTTCAGCTAATGTAATGAGAAAACATATAGTGATCATTGATATATCTTGCTTAGACTGATTATTGCAAATTGAGGGAGATTGTTAGGCACAAAAAGGCCTCAATCAAACCTGTTCGATATCATAGGGGGAGATTATTGATCAAACAAGTTTGATACTCTTAAAGGGCATAATTTAAGGCCTGTTAATGCCTTATTGAAACCTGATATTGATTTGCAATATTAGTCAAAACCGCTTACCCTGTTAGATTAGTTGTAACCTAGGCAAATTGCCCAAACTGTCATATTCTGTTTGACAGGCTGGACATAAAATCTCTATGTTGCTCATATTTGTTGAGCAGCTTGGACCAAAACTAGGTGTTCTGTTCTTTGTGAACAGGTTATACATCTTATGGAAATAGTTTCCATGTCATCATCTATTGTCTTGGACGAAAAGATAAGTTTGCAAGTCGAAGACAAAGTGGAAATTCATAAGCTGCTTACACTGCCCAAGCTATTCTGATACATGAAGTCAAAGTGGATACTTGAAATGTGTGAGAGACCATTTCTTATATCAAAATGGCTCTATAAGAAAAGGAAAGGATTAAAGTTGACATTCCTCTTTAAGATAAAGTAATCTGCAACAGAGACAAAAAGGAAACGACAAAGATTCTGCTACATAGGGACAAATGTTGTTTTGTCAAAATGTGCAGAAAAGCAGTTTTGTCTTTTTGATGAAGTGGAAGAGTATGATGGATGAGAGATTTGATTTTGATGGGTTATGGAGTTATGAAATAAAAAAATGAAGTCAAAAGCTAGTGTGGTACTAGCCTATGGCCGGCCCCTTGATGTATTTATAATGTATTTTTATTTTTATGTTTTTTTTATAAAAGTATTTAGAATGTATTCTTGTATTTCTCTTTATATGTAAATTCATAAATACTTATGAATGCGTTAGTTTAATGAATTGTTTGTCTTGCATAATTAATGTTAAGTTAGTTTGCCAATGCATGAACACTGTCACTAATCTTAATTTAATTTTCTACTTTAGTTGAATTAATTCATTATATCGTAAATCGATCGGATTAATTAATTTGCGGTTTGATCTCACAGATTAAATTGTTTCTAATTGAATTGAATTTTTTTATGAAATTTGTTAATCACCTTGAATATTAATTTTTAATGACCACAGATTAGGTTATAACTTGCTAATAACTACTGATTAAGTTATAATTGCTAACCTGATTTTGTGCCGGATGTTACAGTCTCCCTATGTTAAGGGAATATCGTCTCGAACTTAGCTCGTGTTCTCCACTGCTTGAGTATTTGAGAACAAATGAGGGATTTTTCCCAAAACTGGTCTTTGCGTTCCCATGTAAACTCAGGACCGCGCTTAGAGTTCCACCAGACCTTTACTATAGGTATGCGGCTGTGTTTCAGCTTCTTGACTTCTCGGTCCATAATTTCTACAGGTTCTTCAATGAAATGTAGCTTATCATCTAGTTATAGTTCTTTGAAGGACACGATGAGTGTTTCATCTGACAGACACTTCTTACGATTTGATACATGGAAGGTGTTGTGTACCCTACTTAGCTCTGGGGGTAGTTCAAGTCGATAAGCTACCGAACCAATTCTATTAGAAACTTTGAATGGCCCGATATAACGAGGATAAAGCTTTCCCCGTTTTCCAAAACGGATTACGCCCTTCCATGGCGAGACTTTCAACATCACTTGGTCTCCTTCTTGGAATTCCAAATCCTTCCGTCTGATATCAGCTTAACTTTTATGTCAATCCCGCACAATCTTCAATCGGTTCTGAATCTGTACTATCTTCTCAGTTGTCTCATGTATGATCTCGGGACCGGTGATTTGGCTATCCCCTACTTCAGCCAAACAAATAGGTGATCGACACTTTCGCTCATAAAGTGCCTCAAACGGAGCAGCTTTAATGCTCGAGTGATAGCTATTGTTGTAGGAGAGACTAACGACAATTGTCTATCCCAACTTTTGCCAAAATCAATCATGCACGCCCTTAACATATCCTCCAACGTTTGAATGGTCCTCTCACGCTGACCATCAGTTTGTGGGTGGTACGCTGTACTCATGTCTAGTCGTGTACCCAATGCCTCTTCTAATGATTGTCAGACCCTCGATGTAAACCGACTGTCTCTATCAAACATAATCGATACGGGAATTCCATGCATTGAGACAACTTCTTTAACATAGATTCGGGTTAACATATCCATCTTATCAGTCTCCTTGATTGGCAGGAAATGCGCAGTCTTTGTGAGTCGGTCTACATCACCCAGATGGTGTCATAACCACCAGAGTTTTCGGCAGCTTTGTAACGAAGTCCGTTGTTATTCTCTCCTACTTCCATTGTGGTATCTCCTGTTGTACCAATAATCCTGATGGTTTCTGGTGCACAGCCTTAACCTTCAAACATGTTAAGCACTTGCTGAAACATGTAGCAATGTCAGCCTTAATATTCAGCCACCAGTACAACTCCTTCAAATCGTGATACATTTATCTGATCCTGGGTGCATAGCATATCTTGACTTATGCCCTTCATCCATGACCAGCTTCCTTATCCCCCCGAACTTTGTTAGCCAAATTCTGCTCATGAAGTATCAGCATCCATCAGTGTTGATTTCAAACTGTGTATCCATGCCTCTCAAGGCTTCATCCAGCAGGTTTCCCTCCTTGCCTGCTTCCTTCTGTGCCTCGAGGATCTGAGAGTTCAGGTTTGAATGTATAGTAATGACCAAGGCTCGGACTCTCAATGGCTTAACCCGTTCTTTTCGACTCAAGGCATCGGCTACAACGTTTGTTTTGCCCGGATGGTAGCGAATTCTGCAGTCATAATCACTAAGTAGCTTAACCCAGCGACGTTGCCTCATATTTAACTCCTTCTGGTTCAGAATATGTTGGAGACTCTTGTGATGTGTAAACACCGTGCATTTTGTTCTGTAAAGGTAGTAACTCCAGATCTTGAGAGCAAATACCACAGCTCCAAGCTCCAGGTCATGTGCTGTATAGTTTACCTCATGGAGTTTAAGTTGCCGCGATGCATAAGCGATAACTTTATCTTTCTGCATTAACACACAACCAAATGCATTGTGTGATGCATCGCAGTGGACCATGAAGTTCTCTGTTCCTTCGGGTATGGATAGATTAGGTGCACTACACAACCTTTGCTTTAACAGTCGGAATGCCGTCTCCTGATCTTCACCCCAGTTGTACTATACATCCTTTCTATGCAATTCAGTTAAGGAACCATCTATCTTTGAGAAGTTTTCAAAAAATCACCTATGATAACCATCAAGACCTAAGAACTGAAGGATTTCTGTGGGAGTTCTAGGAGTTGCCTAGTTCTTAATGGCCTTGATTTTTGATGGGTCTACTTGTATTCCCTGGCTGTTGATCACATGCCCAAGAAATTTTACTTCTCGTAGCCAAAAATCACACTTGGAAAATTTGGCGTATAACTGTTCTTTTTCTAGAAGCTCTGAAGTTAACTTTAGATGCTGCTCATGCTCCTCCTTGCTTCTGGAATAGATAAGGATGTCATCTATGGAGACAATGACGAATTTGTCTAAATAGGGTTTGCATACACGATTCATGAGATCAATGAATACTGCTATTGCATTGGTCAAACCAAAAGGCATCAATTGGAACTCGAAGTGACCATAACCAGTTCTGAAAGCCGTCTTCGGAATATCTTCCTCCTGTACCTTAACCCGGTGATATCATGACCGTAGATCAATCTTTAAATAGAAGCTAGATCCTTGCAGCTGATCGAATAGGTCATCGATTCTGGGGAGAGAGTATCGGTTCTTGATGGTCAACTTGTTTAGCTCTCGATAGTCTATGCACATCCTAAAGGATCCGTCCTTTTTCTTTACAAACAAGACCGGAGCTCCCCATGGTGAGGAACCTGGTTGGATGAATCCTTTATCCAACAGATCTTGCAGCTGATTGGGTAACTCATGCATCTCTGAGGGTGCTAATCAATAGGGTGCTCGTGCCACAGGCGCAGCTCCAGGAACCAAGTCGATCTGAAATTGTACTTGCCTAGCTGGTGGACGCCCAGACAAGTCTTCACGAAAGACTTTTGGGTAATCACAAACCACCGGAATATCTTCGAGTCGCTTCTCCTTTTACTATTTCTCCATCATTTGAACTAGCACTGCTTGACATCCCGTTCGGAGACATATCAGAGTTCTTACACCGGATATGACGTTTAGCTGATGGTTCTTTTTTTCTCCTAGAACCCTTAGGATTTTCTTCTTCTTGAGCGGTATACGTACAACCTTCTTACCACACAGGATTTCTGCATGATTGTCTGATAACCAATCTAGACCAATAACTATGTCGAAGCTTCCGAGTTCAATCGGCATCAAGTCTATCTTAAAGGATTGATCTACTAACTTTAGCGTGCACTCTTTAATTACATTATTTGCTTCAATCAACTTTCCATCAACTAATTCTATTGTATAAGCACTGTCTAAAGGGAAAAGAGTGGAATTCAATTGTTCACTAAACTTAGCAGATATAAAGCTTCTATCAGCCCCAGTATCGAATAACAAATAGCATATACATCATTAAGAAGAAACATACCCGTCACAACGTTGGGATCTTGACGAGCGTCGCCTGCTGCCAACATAAAAGCTCCCCCTTGGGCTCCACCATTGTTCCTCAATTTTGGGCAGTGCTTCTTGTAGTGCCCGACAATTCCACATTCAGAACTGCTTATCTGAGTACCGTTGCTGGTCCCATTGTTGACATTCCTACAATCCTTGGTCAGATGATCAATTCAATTACACTTTCCACAGGGGGTAGGGCAGGGAGCTACCTGATGGTAGGTGCATTGGTTACACAGTGGTTTGTTGCCGGTGTACCCCTTTCTTGGTTCAGCTCCGGCAACAAAGGCCTTGATGGTTTCGGGTTTCTTAGCTTGTGAACCTGAACCTTTCCCCGATCGGTCCTCCCATTTCCTTTTGTTTTCCCCAGCCTTTGCTTCTATTCGCCTTGCCACTTGATCCATTAAAATGTTCGTCATCCGAATGGCACCTTGAATCGTAGTTGGGTTGGAAGCAGTAACATTTCCTTAAATTTGAGGAGCAAGTCCCCAAATGTAGCGTTCAATACGCTTGTACTCTAGAGTTGCCATCTGTGGGCATTTCACACTTATCTCGTGGAAACGGTTAGTGTATCCGGCAACATCCGTACCCGTCATCTTAAGATTCCAGAACTCGAATTCCATTTCCTGTAGTTCGTTTCGGGGGCAGTATTCATCTGTCATCATCTACATCAATTCTGTCCAGGCGAGTTGGTAAGACGTATCAATCCCAACTGACAGGACATATGAGTTCCACCATGTCAGCAATCTAGCAGAGTGTGAGGGGCGAACTTGACCTTCACGTCTTCGGTATAGCCACTGACCCGAAAGACAGATTCGAGCTTCTCAAACCGACGAACCAGTCCGACCGCACCTTCCGTCCCGTTAAAGTATCGGGGCTTGCAGCTCAGAAATCCCTTGATGTTACACCCCTTTGGTTTGTGTCGTTCGCTCCTACCATACCGCTTACTCCTCCATCACCGTTTGCAATGCAATTTCGGTTGGTTTCGTATGTGGCTATAGCAGCTGCCACTCGTTGAGCAACGAGTTGCTCGATCTCGGCGGTGCCCATTGCTCTCTTTGGCGGCATTATCTTGAAGTTTAGAGAAAAAGGACATAGCGTGAGAAGTTGTGTTTTAAAGGTTCGAATTTACTTAGGGCAAATAATTCTATAACATCAAACACAGATTCATCACTAAACTTAATTTTTCATTAGCACTTGATATAATTTGTTACATGGGAGTCGGGTTTTACCCAAAACATTTCAAGTTCTATCTTAACTGTAAAAATACATTAACTGCAATTTAAAAAAATACAACAATAAAAGGGAACTAGGTGCAGGAGTGATCAGAGGTCTCTCCTCGCTCCAGGGCGTTGAGGCATTGCGTTAGTGCCTCATTGCGTGCCTCGCATTCGGCCAATCGCAGACGGAGTCCGTCTAGCCCGTCTTGTTGGATTGAGAGAGCGTGTTGGTTTGACCAGTAGATGTTCGTATTATGCACATCCTCGTGCTCCGTTCTGGAAGTGATCTCCCCAACCTCTTAGCTTAGCAGCCTAAGTTGGAGATCGTGTCGGGTGGCTCTTGCCACCAGAAGAGGAACAGTCTGGTTTGCGGATTTTTGAGTGAGGGTTGGGGTTGGCTCGGAGGATGGTCCTCCGACCTCGAATTGGGAGGGGATTCCCTCCTCCCGCCTCCATTCCTAGAGGGTGTTGGGCATCCCTCTACCCGTCGCCGTTGTGGCGGGCTTGGCTGAGAGACTGTGATCGAGATAGATTCCCAACGAGGCATCATCACCCTCTTTCTGGCGGTGAACTTCATAAGCGGGTCGTTGGGATGGGGACGTTAAGTTTTGTGTGATGGAACTTCGGGATGGTATGGTATGTAAGACGGGGCCACCAGAGATGGTGGGTCTTCTCCGGAAGGTTCTCCCCATCCACTGGAGGATTCGTCTCATTCCACCGGTTCTTCCTCCGTATCCTCCATCGGCTCTTCGGAGGGGTCCTCTTCTTCGGATGGATCTTCTTCGATGAAAACCTCTGTAACTTCTTGGCTCATGGGAGTGTACTCATCCTCGGAATCAGATAATATGATGATCGTAGGCTCGACATGTTTCTGTCATCGAGGTCCATTTATAGTGTTTAGTTATTTACAAAATATTTTCTAAAATTTGTAAGACCTAAGTATAGTTATAGTCTAGGGTACTATTACAACCTAGATCACTATAACTTTGGCTTTGATATCAATCTGTCACACCCCGTTATCCCGGTTGGAAACTAGGCGTGACGTCGCGGAAGCATCGTCATAATCAAGTGAATGACCACTTTATGGACGTTTTGGAAAATAGATCAATAAACTTCAGAATATATATCATTGTTTTTACATAATCCAAATAAAACGTAAGTAGTTCGTAAATTATAGAGATTCAAATACATAACCATCATGATATTAATAATGCAAATAAATCTCCGAAGGTTTGAAAATTTATGCGACTCCAAAAATGCGGAAGCCTTGTCGTGATTCCAATGCATGTTATTTGTCTTAATTACCTAAAAATACACACTGTACTACGTCAACAAAATTGTTGGTGAGATCATAGGTTTACACGAAAGAATGACTTGTATGGACAACAACGATTGAGTTTGAACATATAAAGCATAAATTCAATGTTATGTATTACATATAATCATCATGCAACCGAACTTAATTATGAGTTTGTCCTATGTAGTATTAACCACTATAATACTACGATGTTAAATATATACGCACCCGTAAATAGTTGGCGCGACCAACCCGAGTGTGGGGCATTAGTCCCGACAAATCTATCCATATGATATTCACGTTTACATAAATGTAAGTAACGGTTCATGATTTGAGGGCATGATGAATCCGCATGTGTGTAACACACAAAAGAAATATAGCATGTAATGTGTCCATATAAAAGTTGTAGTATTATTTTCACCCCAAAACATAACATTGTAAAAAAATAGGGGCTATGAGTACTCACCTTATAAGTTAAGGCAAAATTCAAATGTAAAAACGAAGATTGTGTTGTTGACGAGTGATGAAACCGGTCGTATTTAACCGAGTCGTAAATGATATGAGGGACTTAATAACCCCCTTAAAAGTAATATGCATGTATGTTGATTTTTATGTTTTGAATCACTCAACTTAACAAGTCCATAAATAAAACCCACTAAAAAACGTCAAGTTTATATATATAATTTTCCAGCTTTTAACGAGGTTTTTCGGCCTACTTTGTGGCTACTTTTGACCAAGCTCCAAAATGATTTGGGCTTTGATATTCATAGTCATAAAACTACTATGTACAAAGGATTTTTCAAGTTAAGAACGACCATTTTTCGAGGTGTTTAGGTTAGGGAAAAGGCTCGTTGAAAACCCTATGCTGGCTATTTTTGAGCTGTTAGACATTTCAGTTCCAAAATAATATCTGATGGTTCAAAACTCCATATTAAATTATGAAAACTGTAACATCCGGCAGTAAACCAGGTTAGCAACAATGACCTAATCTGTATTTAATAGCAAATTATAATCTAATCAGTGGTCATTAGAAATTAATCAAAGTGATTAACAATACTCATTAGAAAATTCAACTCAATTATAATCAAATTCATCGGTGCGATGAATCGGGAAATCAATTAATTATGATTAGTAACTCTAATCAAACACTAATACAATTACTTAACATTAATTATGCAAGACTAAAACAATGCATTAAAACAACGCATCCATAAGTATTTATGAAATTACATAAAAAAAATACAAGAATACACTTTGAAATACATTTATACAAAAAAAATAGAAATACATCATAATTATGGCCTTAAGGCCGGCCCCTAGGGTGGTACACACCCTCAATATTTTATTTCACAACCCATGCACAATCAACATCACATTGTCTTCATCTTTCACCATGCTTTGCAAGATCTTTACTCCACCCCTCTTATCACCATCATTTCAACCTCCAAATTTTGCCTGTAAATAAGACCATTCTTCTCATTTCATTTCCACACTTACAACAAAGAAAACATTCTCCTTTCTCTCCTTCTTGAATCCGGCCTAGAGCCACAACCAAAGCCAAGACTTTGAAATTTTTGTTCTTTCAATTATTTCAAGAGTTTTTGGTGAAAAGCTTGCAAGGGTTTCAACTTCTTCTCAAAATCAAACTCCTAACACTTCAAAGTAAGTAAATACTAACTTATTTCATCATACATTTAGGTTTATATAAGTCTTGCATAATATATATAATCACCAACAACAACAAGTTTCATAAAAACTCAAGTTTATAAGTTTCTAGTTTTTATTTTTAAGTTGTTTCTTTGAATGTGTTTATAAATATATGAACACATTATAAAAATGTTAATATTATGTAAACAAGTGATATATATGTGTTTTATAACTTTTATAACTTTTATACAAGTAGTCTTTGAATAAACAACAAGAATCGTAAGTTGTTTCAAGTTTATAAACTGCGGATTTTCGGCAGAAAATTTATATCGACTTTGAAAAATCATAACTAATTCATAACTTAACGAAGTGATTTGATTCTTGTCTCAAAAGTTAGATCTATGTCTTAACTATAGATCTGGAAGTTTTCATAATTTATTTTGGAGTTTAAGACCTCCAGAAATTATTTGGGAAACCGAACGTTTGACAGCTCAAAAATGGCCAACATAGGGTTTTTAACGAGCTTTTTTACCAACATAAACATCTCGAAAAATAGCCGTTTTTGATTCTAAAAATCCTTTGTATATATTAGTTTAATGTCCTACAAAACCAAAGCCTAAAACGTTTTGGAGCTTGGTCAAAAACAGCCTCAAAGTAGGCCGAAAAACCTCTGAAAAAGCTGGAAAATTATATATATATATATATATATATATATATATATATATATATATATATATATATATATATATATATATATATAAACTTGACGTTTTAAGCGGATTTTATTTATAAACTTGTAATGTTGGGTGATTTAAGACATAAAAATCTATAAATATATATATATCATCATATATTAGAGATATTAAGTCCTTATTATCATTTAGGACTCGATTAAACTCACTTGACGCATCATCCATCCATTTACGCTAAATAGCTTTTTACGCTCGTTTTTGTCGTCGCAATCTTGGTGAGTTCTCATAGCCCCTATTTTCACACTGTTATGTTTTGGGGATGAATTACATGCTTCATTTTTATATGGACACGAAAACATCTTCATTTCTATTATGTATTACACATGTGGTTCCATCAGCCCTCATATCATGAACCGTTAATTGCATTTATTTGTAAGCGCGAATATATTGTGGATAGATCTATTGGGAGTCATGTCCCCCATTCGGGTTAGTTCGGATCGGCTAACAGCGAGTGCATATATATTCAACACACGGTATTACAGTCGGGGATACTGCACAGGGCAAACTCATTTTAATTAAGCTTCGGTTGCATGATGGTTTATATGTAATACATAACATGGAATATATGATTTTATAAATTCAAACTCTACTATTGTTGTCCATACAAGTCAGATTTACGTGTAAACCTATGAGCTCACCAACAATTTTGTTGACGTATTTTAGCGTGTATTTTCAGGAAATTAAGGCAAGTTCATCACATCGGAATTATTTTCAAGCTTCCGCACTTAAGGAGTCGCACTCATTTTCAAACCGACAGAGATTTAACTGCATTATTTTCGATATTTTAATTATGTAATTAAATCTCTATATTTTGTGAACTCCTTTACTCATATCAGACTATGTAAAACATTACTATGTTTTAAAGTTTCAACGATGTATTTTAAAAACGTCCATATAGTGGTCGTTCGTTAAGATTATGGTTATGCTTCCGCGACGCCACGCTTCGTTGCCAACCGGGGTAACGGGGTGTGACAGATTGGTATCAAAGCCATAGTTATAGTGAACTAGGTTGCATTAGTACCCTAGACTATAACTGCACTTAAGTTTTATTGGTTTTGAAAGTATTGTGTAACTAACTAAAGGACTATGCATGGACCTTGATAGCAGAAAACTTGTCCCACCAAGAGATAATCATTCTGTCCGACTCAGAAGAGGAGTATACCCCTACCAGCCCGTACCATCCGGAAGTATTCTCTGAAGAAGACCCGACCGAGGAGGAAGACCCCTCGGAGGAAGAGGATCCAATGGAAGAATAAGATGAAGAAGAACCGATGGAAGAGGACAACGCTAGGACAGATCCACCATCCCCGGCGGTCCCCGCCCGCACTCCATACCACCAAGCGGAGCCATCATTCAAGCCATACCGCCCTTACCCAAACGGCCCTAAGATGTTGTATACACCCCGAAAGAGGGTGATCACACCGAGACGGGAGTCTATTCCCATCTCGACCCCCAACCAAATCCCCCACCACAGCACCGACGGGTAGACGCCCGAAGATGGGGCTGGATGCCTGAGACCCTCCGTGAGTGGAGGCAAGAGGAAGAAATCCCTTCCCACTTTGAGATCGGAGGACCATCCTCCGCACCTATCCCGTCACTCACCCAAGAACCCGCCGAACAGACCATACCACTCTTGGTAGCACGGTCTTCAAGGCATGATCTCCAACTTCGGTTGCTTAACCAAGACATCGGAGAAATTACCACTCGTTTAGAGCGGGAGGAGTTACACAACTCCAACTTATACTGGGCCAACCAGCACGCCCTCGCCATCCAGCAGGACAGACTAGATGAGCTTCGGCAACGATTAGCCGAGAGCGATGCCCGTAATGAGGAGCTGACACAGCGCCTCAATGCTTTGGAAAAGGGAGAGACGCCTGATCACTCCCGCACCTAGTACCCCGCTCCTCTATCTTTGTAATATTAGAAGTTTATTATGTAATAGTGTAAGACTAAAAATTTTCGGGTAATAACCTGCCCCAATGTAAGAAAGTTATAAATGATTAATGAAAATTTCAAGTTATTTATGAAATTGTGTTTGATGATTATAGTGTTGTGCCTTAAGAAAAATTACATCTTTAAGATTCAACTTCTTACACTATGCTCTTTTCTTTAAACTTTAAGATAATGCCGCCAAGACGAGCTATGAACGCTGCCAAAATTGAGGAACTAGTTGCACAAAGAGTGGCTGCTGCTATAGCCACTTATGAGACAAACCGGAACAGTTCAGCTAATGGAGATGGTGGTGCTAGCCGCACCACGGGAGGAACTGAAACCCACCCAAAGGGTTGTGGAATTAAGGGATTTTTGAGTTGCAAGCCCCGATACTTCAATAGAACTGACGGAGCCGTCAGATTAGTACGATGGTTCGAAAAGTTGGAGTCTGTCTTCCGTGTTAGCGGATGCATTGAAGGAGACAAGGTGAAGTTCGCCTTGACATGGTGGAACTCGTATACCCAGTCTGTGGGGATTGATGCTGCTTACCAACTCGCCTGGACCGAGTTAAAGCAGATGGTGACCGATGAGTATTGCCCGAGGAATGAGCTATAGAAGATGGAGTCAGAGTTTTGGAATCTGGCTATGAAGGGAACGAATGTAGCTGGGTACACCAACCGATTCCACGAACTGAGTATTCTGTGCCCTCAGATGGTGACCCCTGAGTACAAGAAAATCGAGCGTTACATTTGGGGACTCGCTCCTCAAATTCAAGGAAATGTCACTGCCTCCAACCCAACCACCATTCAGGATGCCATCAGAATGGCCAATTACCTTATGGATCAAGTGTCCCGGAGAATCGAAGCCAAGGCCGGGGAAAACAAGAGGAAATGGGAGGACAAGTCTGGTAGGAATACGGGTTCGCAATCCAAGAAGCCCGAGGCCATCAAGGCTTATGTAGCAGGAGCTGAGTCAAGGAAGGGCTACACAGGTACCAAGCCTTTCTACACCCAATGCACCTATCATCACAACAAGGGTCCCTGCCCAACCCCTTGTGGAAAATGCAAACGTATTGGTCATTTGGCCAAGGATTTTAAATTTGGAACCCTGGGTATCAATGGCGGCAATCCGAGAGGCTGCTATGAATATTGAGCAGTCGGGCACTTCAGGAGTGAGTGCCTGAAGTTGAGAAATGGTGGAGGAGCTCAGGGGAGAGCTTTTGTGTTAGGAGCAGGTGACGTTCGTCAGGATCCCCATGTGGTATCAGGTACGTTTCTTTTAAATGACATTTACGCTTACGTACTCTTTGATACTGGGGCTGATAAGAGCTTTATATCTGATAAGTTTAGCAAGCAATTGAATGCCACTCCTTTTCCCTTAGACAACTCTTATACTATAGAACTGGCTGACGGCAAAATAATAGAGGCAAGTAGTATTATTAAGGAATGCACACTGAAGCTGGCAGATCATTCCTTTAAGATAGACTTGATGCCTATAGAACTCGGAAGTTTTGATGTAGTAATTGGTATGGATTGGTTGTCACACAATCAGGCCGAGATTTTGTGCGGTAAGAAAGTGGTACGGATACCACTGCACAAGAAGAAGGTCCTAACAGTCCAGGGGGAAAGAAAGAACCGACAGTTGAATGTCATATCCGGCCTAAGAACATTAAAGTGCCTTAGAAAAGGTTGCCATGCGGTATTAGTACAAATTGCAGAAAAATAGTCGGAGGTGAAACGAATCGAGGATATTCTAGTAGTTTGTGACTATCCGAAAGTCTTCCCGGAAGATTTGCCTGGGCTTCCGCCAACTAGGCAAGTGGAGATTCAAATCGATTTGGTGCCGGGAGCTGCACCGGTCGCAAGAGCCCCATATAGACTCGCTCCTTCTGAAATGCAAGAGCTATCCAATCAATTACAAGAGTTGATGGATAAAGGATTCATTCGATCAAGTTCCTCACCTTGGGGAGCTCCGGTCTTGTTCGTGAAAAAGAAAGACATATCATTTAGGATGTGCATAGACTACCGAGAACTAAACAAGTTAACAGTAAAGAACCGCTACCCCCTTCCCAGAATTGACGACCTGTTTGACCGACTACAGGGATCTAGCTTCTACTCTAAGATTGATCTGCGATCCGGTTATCATCAAGTAAAGGTTCGAGAAGAAGACATTCCCAAGACAGCATTCAGAACTCGTTATGGACATTACGAATTTCAGGTAATGCCATTCGGTTTGACCAACGCACCAGCCGTATTCATGGACCTCATGAATCGAGTGTGTAAACCGTATCTGGACAAATTTTTAATAGTGTTCATAGACGATATCCTCATCTATTTTAGAAATAAGGAAGAGCATGAACAACATCTCAAGCTAATCTTAGAGTTGTTAGAGAAGGAACAGTTATACGCCAAAATTTCAAAATGTGAATTTTGGTTGCGAGAAGTTAAATTCCTTGGACACGTGATCAACAGCCAGGGAATTCAAGTTGATCCATAAAAAATCGAGGCCATAAAGAACTGGGCGATTCCTAGAACTCCCACGGAAATCCGCCAATTTCTAGGACTTGCCGGTTATTATAGGCGATTTATTGAAAACTTCTCAAAGATAGCAGGTTCCCTAACAGAGTTGACTCGGAAGAATGTAAAATATATCTGGGGTGAAGAGCAAGAAAAGGCGTTTCAGCAGTTAAATAGTGCACCAATTCTGTCCTTACCTGAAGGTACTGAAAATTTTGTGGTCTACTGTGATGCCTCACACAATGGATTAGGTTGTGTGCTCATGCAAATGGATAAAGTCATTGCTTACGCATCACGGGAGCTCAAAATTCACGAGGTGAACTATACGACTCATGTCTTGGAGCTTGGAGAAGTGGTGTTTGCTCTCAAAATATGGAGGCACTACCTGTATGGAACTAAGTGCACGGTGTTCATAGACCATAAAAGCCTTCAACATATTCTGAATCAGAAAGATTTAAATATGAGGCACCGTCGTTGGGTTGAACTACTTAGCCATTACGACTGCGAGATTCGTTATCATCCGGGGAAGGCGAATGTTGTAGCTGATGCCCTGAGCCGAAAGGAACAGGTTAAACCATTGAGAGTCCGAGCTTTGGTCATGACTATACAGTCAAACCTAAACTCTCAAGTCCGCGAGGCGCAACAAGAAGCAGTCAAGGTAGGTAATCTACTGGATGAAGCCTTGAGAGGTATGGATAAGCATTTTGAAATCAAGCCAGATGGATGTCGGTACTTCATGGGCAGAATTTGGTTACCAAAATTCGGAGGAGTAAGGAAGCTGGTCATGGATGAAGGGAATAAGACAAGATATGCTATTCATCCAGGGTCAGATAAGATGTATCACGACTTGAAGGGAATGTACTGGTGGCCAAACATGAAGGCTGACATTGCTACCTATGTCAGCAAGTGCTTAACATGTTTGAAGGCTAAGGCTGAGCACCAAAAACCATCAGGATTGCTAGTTCAACCAGAACTACCCCAGCAGAAGTGGGAAAACATCACCATGGATTTCATCACCAAGTTGCCGAAGACTTCTGGAGGTTATGACACCATTTGGGTGATTGTGGATCGACTTACCAAGACCGCACATTTCCTGCCAATCAAGGAGACTGATAAGATGGATAAGTTAACACGAATCTATCTTAAAGAAGTCGTCTCAAGGCATGGAGTGCCAGTATCAATTATATCAGACAGGGATAGCCGGTTCACATCAAGATTTTGGCAGTCATTGCAAGAAGCACTGGGTACACGTCTAGATATGAGCACAGCATATGACCCGCAAATGGATGGTCAAAGTGAAAGGACGATTCAGACTTTGGAAGACATGCTAAGGGCATGTGTTATCGACTTCGGCAAAAGTTGGGACAGACACCTGCCATTAGTTGAGTTTTCCTATAACAACAACTATCACTCAAGTATTAAGACCGCCCCATTCGAGGCACTCTACGGGCGAAAGTGTCGATCGCCACTTTGTTGGGCTGAAGTAGGAGATAGTCAGATTACTGGACCTGAGATCATCCAGGAGTCTACAGAAAAGATAGCCCAGATTCGTAACCGGATAAAGATCGCGTGGGATCGACAGAAAAGTTATGCAGACGTTCGACGGAAGGATTTGGAATTCCAAGAGGGAGATCAAGTAATGTTGAAAGTCTCGCCTTGGAAGGGCGTAATCCGTTTTAGGAATGAGGAAAACTCAATCCTCGTTATATCGGACCATTTAAGAACACCAAAAGAATTGGCACGGTAGCCTACCGTCTCGATCTACCCCCAGAGCTTAGTAACGTTCATAGTACCTTCCACGTGTCCAATCTTAAGAAATGTCTGGCTGATGAAACACTCGTTATACCCATGGACGAGCTAGAATTAGATGATAAGCTGAACTTCATTGAGCAACCTGTAGAAATAATGGAACGAGAAGTCAAGAAACTCAAGCACAGTCGGATCCCGATAGTAAAAGTCAGATGGAAATCTAACCAAGGTCCTAAGTTTACATGGGAACGCGAAGACCAGTTCCGAGAAAAATACCCTCGGCTGTTCTCAAATACTCAAGCAGTGGAGAACTCTAGCTAATTTCGGTACGAAATTCCCTTAACAGGGGGAGACTGTAACATCCGGCACTAAACCAGGTTAGCAACAATGACCTAATCTGTATTTAATAGTCAATTATAATTTAATCAATGGTCATTAGAAATTAATCAAAGTGTTTAACAATACTCATTAGAAAATTCAACTCAATTAGAATCAATTTCATTGGTGCGATGAATCGGGAAATCAATTAATCCGATCAATTTACGATATGAGGGATTAATTCAACTAAGTACATAATTTAATTATGATTAGTAACTCTAATCAAACACTAATACAATTAGTTAACATTAATTATGCAAGACTAAAACAATGCATTAAAACAATGCGTCCATAAGTATTTATGAAATTACATAAAAAGAAAAATACAAGAATTCACTTTGAAATACATCTATACAAAAAAAAAAAGAAATACATCATAATTATGGCCTTAAGGCCGGCCCCTAGGGTGGTAAACACCCTCAATATTTTATTTCACAACCCATGCACAATCAGCATCACATTGTCTTCATCTTTCACCATGCTTTGCAAGATCTTTACTCCACCCCTCTTATCACCATCATTTCAACCTCCAAATTTTGCCTATAAATAAGACCACCCTTCTCATTTCATTTCCACACTTACAAAAAAGAAAACCTTCTCCTTTCTCTCCTTCTTGAATCCAGCCAAGAGCCACAACCAAAGCCAAGACTTTGAAATTTTTGTTCTTTCAATTATTTCAAGAGTTTTTGGTGAAAAGCTTGCAAGGGTTTCAACTTCTTCTCAAAATCAAACTCCTAACACTTCAAAGTAAGTATATACTAACTTATTTCATCATACATTTATGTTTATATAAGTCCTGGATAATATATATAATCACCAACAACAACAAGTTTCATAAAAACTCAAGTTTATAAGTTTCTAGTTTTTATTTTTAAGTTGTTTCTTTAAATGTGTTTAAGTTGTTTCTTTAAATGTTAATATTATGAAAACATGTGATATATATGTGTTTTATAACTTTTATAACTTTTGTACAAGTTGTCTTAGAATAAACAACAAGAATTGTAAGTTGTTTCAAGTTTATAAACTGCGGATTTTCGACCCAAAATTTATATCGACTTTGAAAAATCATAACTATTCATAACTTAACAAAATGAGTTGATTCTTGTCTCAAAAGTTAGATCTATGTCTTAACTATAGATCTGGAAGTTTTCATAATTTATTTTGGAGTTTAAGACTGCCAGAAATTATTTGGGAAACCAAAAGTTTGACAGCTCAAAAATGGCCAACATAAGGTTTTTAACGAGCTTTTTCACCAACCTATACATCTCAAAAAATGGCCGTTCTTGATTCTAAAAATCCTTTGTATATAGTAGTTTAATGTCCTAGAAAACCAAAGCCTAAAACGTTTTGGAGCTTGGTCAAAAACAGCCTCAAAATAGGCCGAAAAACCTCCGAAAAAGCTGGAAAATTATATATATATAAACTTGACGTTTTAAGCGGATTTTATTTATAAACTTGTAATGTTGGGTGATTTAAGACATAAAAATCTATAAATATATATATATCATCATATATTAGAGATATTAAGTCCTTATTATCATTTAGGACTCGATTAAACTCACTCGACGCATCATCCATCCATTTACGCTAAATAACTTTTTACGCTCGTTTTTTCCGTCACAATCTCAGTGAGTTCTCATAGCCACTATTTTCACACTGTTATATTTTGGGGATGAATTACATGCTTCATTTTTTTATGGACACAAAACAACTTCATTTCTATTATGTATTACACATGTGGTTCCATCAGCCCTTATATCATGAACCGTTAATTGTATTTATTTGTAAGCGCGAATATATTGTGGATAGATCTATTGGGAGTCATGTCCCCCATTCGGGTTAGTTCAGATCGGCCAACAGCGAGTACATATATATTCAACACATGGTATTACAGTCGGGGATACTGCACAGGGCAAACTCATTTTAATTAAGCTTCGGTTGCATGATGGTTTACATGTAATACATAACATGGAATTTATGATTTTATAAATTCAAACTCTACTATTGTTGTCCATACAAGTCAGATTTACGTGTAAACCTATGAGCTCACCAACAATTTTGTTGATGTATTTTAGCGTGTATTTTCAGGAAATTAAGGCAAGTTCCTCACATCAGAATTATTTTCAAGCTTCCGCACTTAAGGAGTCGCACTCATTTTCAAACCGACGGAGATTTAAGTGCATTATTTTTGATATTTTGATTATGTAACTAAATCTCTGTATTTTGTGAACTCCTTTACTCATATCAGACTATGTAAAACATTACTATGTTTTAAAGTGTCAACGATGTATTTTAAAAACGTTCATATAGTGGTCATTCGTTATGATTATGGTTATGCTTCCGCGACGTGACGCTTCGTTGCCAACCGGGGTAACGGGGTGTGACAAAAACCTCCAGATATTTAGTTACGACATATATCTAAATTTTGAAACAAGAATCAACTCATTTCGATAAGTTTTGAATTAGTTATGATTTTTCAAAGTCGATGTAATATTTCTGCAGAAAATCCGGATTTCATAACCTTGAAACAACTTGTGATTCTTGTTGTTTATTCAAAAACCACATGTATAAACGGCTATGAAACACATTTATATAACTTGTTTTCATATTATTCATACTTACATTATGTGTTTATATATTTATAAACACATTTGAAGAAATAAACTTTAAAACAAAACTAGTGATTTATAAACTTGAGTTTTAGTGAAACTTGTTGTTGTTGGTGACTATATATATTATTCAAGACTTATATAAACATAAATATAAAAAGTTATAAGTTAGTATTTACTTACTTTGATGTATTAGAAGTATGCAAATAAGTGGAAGGTTGGATCTTGAATCGATGCACCAAGAACACTTGAAAACTTGAAGAACACTTTGAAAAAATGAAGGGTGCACTATGTGTGTGTGTGTGGCCAGAAGTTTAAGAGAGAAAGTGAGAGTTTTGGTGTAAATAAAATGACAGAGTTTGGTCTCTATTTATAGAGAAAAAGTTGGCCTTTCAATTGGAGGTTGAGTAAAGATTTTGATGAAGTGAAAGAGTATGATGAATGAGAGATTTGATTTCGATGGGTTATGGAGTTATGAAATAAAAAAATGAAGTCAAAAGCTAGTGTGGTACTAGCCTATGGCCGGCTCCTTGATGTATTTATAATGTATTTGTATTTTTATTTTTTTTTGTATAAAGGTATTTAGAATGTATTCTTGTATTTCTCTTTTTATGTAAATTCATAAATACTTATGAATGCGTTAGTTTAATGAATTGTTTTAGTCTTGCATAATTAATGTTAAGTAAGTTTGTTAATGCATGATTAGTGTCACTAATCTTAATTTAATTATGTACTAAGTTGAATTAATCCATTATATCGTAAATCGACCGGATTAATTAATTTTCCATTTTATCTCACCGATGATATTGTTTCTAATTGAATTGAATTTCCTTATCAAATTTTTTAATCACCTTGATTAATTGTTAATGGCCACTGATTAGGTTATAACTTGCTAATAACTACTGATTAAGTATTAATTGCTAACCTGATTTTGTGTCTGATGTTACATTGTGAATCATGGTTTCTCTCTTAACAGCCCACACACACTATATTTTATACACATAAATAAAAGGGTGGAAAGGGTTGCTGTTATACTCTTGTTATGACAGACCCAAATGCTTTTTTTTTGTTTTATTCACCCACCATCTGAGATTAATGTTGAAAGCAAAATGTTGTTGACTCTGTTTTTAACTCTCAGCGCACACAAATGCATACATACGAATTTAGATGTTAAAAAGGAAAAGGGACATGGCCGCTGTTGTTAACTGATACATGTATCCGAGATAATCACTTTGAGTGAATCTAGGATGCCTCCTTTTTCAAGCAAAACACACGCACACACTGCACTCTTATGGGCTCCACCACACTCAAACTTCGTCCTCGAAGTTAACTATGTTCGAATAGACTCGGATAAGTAGCTTTCAAAACATCTTTTGATTCCCATGACTGATGCGAACCTTTGTGGTGTTACAACTGAACGAGCACCATGTGCACCTCTTTGTTGCGAAGTTTTTTGGTCTTCGAGTCCAGTATACATTCTGGCTCTTCAACCACACGAAGCTTCTCATCAGTTCGCAGATCAACATGTGGTCGCTAAAATTCTCTTTTATCAGCTAAACTCTTTCGCAAATGACTAACATGGAATGCAGGATGTTTTCCAGCTAAGTCTGTTGGCAGTTTAAGACGATAGGATTGATTCCCTATCTTTTCAACTATCTTGAATGGACCAATAAATCTCAGAGCTAGGTTGTTTCGCTTTATAAATCAAACCACATTTTTCATTGGGGATACTTTCAGCATCACCCAATCGTTGACCGCAAAACTGATCGATCTATGACGATTGTCATAATAAGACTTTTGCCTACTTTGAGCTTCAAGAATGTTCCTTCTGACCATTTGAATCTTCTCATGAGTCAACTGTAGAGGGGCAGGACCCGCTAATGGCAATACACCTGTTTCGCGCCAACATGTGGGAGTTCTGCACTTTCTTCCGTATAGAGCTTCAAAAGGAGCCATCTTGATAGTGGAATGATAATTGTTGTTGTATGAGAAGTCGACCAAAGGTAAAAGGTCATCCCAGTTACCACCTAAATCAAGATCGCAGGCACGGAGCATATCTTCAAGAGTTAGGATAGTATGTTCACTTTGGCCATCTGCATATGGATGTTAAGCTGTACACATAGAGATTCGAGTACACATCCCGACTTGCAGTGCTTTCCAGAATCATGAAGTGAAACGACTATCACGATCAGAGACGATAGACTTCGGCACATCATGACGAGAAATAACTTTAGTGATGTACATTTGTGCCAGTCTATCAAGAGTATAAGTCTCTTTCATCGGTATGAAGTGAGCTGATTTCATTAAACGATCCACGACTACCCAGATGGAGTCGTGCTGTCTTTTGGTATTAGGCAATTTCATAACGAAATCCATGGTTATATGCTCCCACTTCCACTCAGGTTCCGGTAGTGGTTGCATATTTCCAAAGGGTTTCTGGTGTTCTGCCTTAACCATCTGACAGACTTTGAAGCTTTCAACGTATTGACCGATGTCTTTCTTCATTCCTGGCCACCAATAATCAGCTTCAAGATCGAAGTACATCTTTGAGCTACTAGGATGAATGGATAACTTGGACTTATAGGCTTCGGATAGAAGAGTGTTGCGAATAGAACCATACTTAGAAATCCAGATTCGGTTTCCCTTAAGACATTGAAGTCCCAAATGATTCATAGATAGAAACTATAATTGCCCTTTAAGGTTTTCAGAACAAAGATTCTCCTCTTTCAGTGCTTCGGCTTGAGCGGATTTGATATCTTCAATAAGATCAGAAAAGAACACAATGGGAGTCGAGGCATAACAACACTTTTCTGGATAGATCTTCCTACTCAAAGCATCCGCGACTACGTTTGCTTTGTCGGGATGATATAGGATCTCACAATCATAGTCCTTGCTGAGCTCCAAGAACCATCGCTGTTTCATGTTCAGATCCTTTTGAGTAAAGAGGTGTTTGAGGCTATTATGGTCAGTATAAAGCTAACACTTAGTACCGTAAAGATAATGAAGCCAGATTTCAGTGCAAAGGTAACGACGGCCAACTCAGGATCATGAGTTGGTTCACTTTTCTCGTAATCTTTCAATTGCCTTGAAGCATAGGCAACGACTTTTCCCCTTTGCATGACGACACAACCTAAACCTGTATCAGATACATCACTATAGACAATGAAGCCATCATTTCCCTCTGGTAAGGCTAGGATTAGCGTTTGAATGAGGTTTTGTTTCCGAGTTTCAAATGCTTTTTGCTGTTTATCCGACCATACAAAAGGAGTATTCTTTTGTGTTTACATAGTGAGTGGTACAACAATCTTCGAGAAGTCCTTAATGAGTCGTTGGTAGTAAACAGCTAATACAAGGAAACTTCTGATTTCAAAGGCATTGCGAGGTGTTTGCCACTTCTGAACAGCCTCGACTTTGGACGGATCAACAGAAATACCTTCGCCAGATATGACATGGCCAAGGAATTGAATCTATAAAAATAACAAAGTAGAATTTCAAGTTTTCATTGAAACAAAGAACACTTAGGAAATAGCTCGGGACAATATAAGGTTTATACATGTCTGAGCCAGAATTTACACTCTGAGAATTTTTCATAGAGCCTTTCTTTTCTCAATAGCTCTAGTAATTCTCGCAGATGAACAACATGATCAGCCTCCGTTTTGGAGTATATCAGAATATCGTCGATAAACACGATAACTGACTTATCCAACATAGGTCTGCAAACGCGATTCATGAGGTCCATGAACGTCGTTGGTGCATTTGTTAGACCGAAAGGCATTACGAGAAATTCATAATGACCATATCTTTTTCAAAAGGCCGACTTTGGGATATCCTTTTCCTTGACTTTTAATTGATGATACCCAGAACGAAGATCAAATTTGGAGAAGTAACTTGCTCCCTGTAACTAATCAAATAAATCATCGATTCTGGGCAAAGGATACTTGTTCTTGATTGTAACTTTTTTCAACTCACGATAGTCGATGCACATATGTAGAGTTCCATCCTTGATCTTAACGAATAAGATAGGTGCACCCCACGAGGATGAACTAGGTCTTATAAAACCTTTTTCCAATAGATCTTGCAGTTGCTTTGACATAACCTGCATTTCTACAGGCGCAAGTCTGTAAGGAGCTCTGGCGATTGGAGCCGCACCAGGAACTGAGTCAATGCTGAATTGACTTGACGTTCTGGTGGCACTCCAGAGATATCATCGAGAAATACGTCTAGGATCTCACAGATGATAGGAATATCAGATACAGTTTTCTAGTTGACCTCAAAGACAGATTCAGACGAGACAAAGCATAAATACGATTGATAACTCTTAGACAGATATTTTCGAGCTTTCTCAACAGAAATGAAGCAATGGACACCTTTTCATTTGTCGCCTTTGATTTCCAACACTCGGCCATCTGAAGACTTGATTCCGATGATTCGGCAGTTGCAGACAATCGCAGCTTCGTTATTCATTAACCAGTCCATCCCAACAATAATCTCAAATTCTTACAATGAATCGGAATGAGATCAAGGTTGAATACAATATTGTTGACAAGTAGAGTGCAATTTCGATACACGGAATCAGCCATAACATAATTGTTACTGGCTCTCTATATATCAAGAATAACAGGAAGCTTTAAAGGAGATTAAGACAGTCTTCGAGCAAAAGTAGTCGATATAAAAGTACGACTCGCACTAGAAACAAAAAGTACTCGAGCAGGTATAGAATTTAGTAAGAACATACCAGTAACCACATTTGGCATTTCTTTTGCCTCCTCTGCTGTAATTTGAAATGCTCGAGTCCTTGCAGTTGGCGTTGCAACCGAACTCATAATCATTGAACCCCCGGCTGATTATTGTGATTGACTTCAGCGTCCGCTATGACACTGATACATAAAGTGTCCACGCTTCCACACTTTGCACATCCAAGACCCTGCTGGGGACACTCGTCACTACTGTGGCCGATCTTGCTAAACACATAGCAGGTAACGTCATCAGGATTGCACTGCCCCATACGAGATTTCCTACATCATTTGCAAGATCGCGGTTCATTCGTGAGAGCATAAGCCTGAGCTTTTTGGGGTGAGCTAAACTGTCGAGATTGCTGGGATTGTTGGGACTTTGATTTCTTGCCAAATCTTTGCTTCTTCTGTGGAGAGGGACATGTCGGGTTTGTCTGTGGAGCATAAAGCTGATTACCATACTCTAAGTATTCCATGTATATCTGCCTTGCCGCCTCAACCATCTCTAAATAACCTTTATACTTCATCGCACTCATAGGGTGTCTGTACCTCGGATTCAGACCTCCACGAAACCGGTTCATATTTCTTTCTTTAGTGGCTACTTGATACGAAGAATAGCACACAAACACGGAAATTCATGCTCGTACTCGTCTAATGATTTTGTTCCTCGGGTTAACTGCATCAATTGGACCCCCATTTTCAACAAGACAATATTTAGCGTGAAACATGTCGAGAAATTGGTCCCACTCTAACGTCTGGATGACATCTTCGCCATAAATGCTCTTCTGTGTCTTCCACCAGGCACGAGCAGGGCCAACAAACAGTGCAGTGGCGTAACTTACTTTCTTTGAATCTAAGCAGTCTGAGATAATGAAGATTTCTTCATTGTGGCTTATACAGTCCAAAGTCTGGATTGGGTTTACTGTACCCTCAAAGTTCAGGGCACCACTTGCTTTAAAATCTTTAAACTTACAGCCCTTCGGCTGTTCCATTTGGGAATCCGGGTCGGAGTTATCATAATCAGAATCATCATTTTGGACTTGTTTATCTTTTCTTTTATTTTTCTTATCAGCACGTCTATTAGCTTCAGCCTCATCTCTGGCCTGAAATTGTTCTTGCATATTCTTATTCTGTTGTTCAAATTGTTGGGCAAACAGTTGTTGTACCATCTCAAACATTTGCTGTGGAGTCATATTGTTGGGGAAATCACCTGACCACGGTAGGAGAGCGATGAGTCCGTTCCCTCACTCCCGCTAAAAGAAAACTCAATGCAAAACCGCTCGGGACCCATCCTCCAATGAGGCCCTTCTTTCAATTGTCGATCCTAATAGGGAGCTACATTTCTTTTTTTTTTTTTTCTTATTTAGTGTAAGTAGAATTAACATAAGTAGTTTAAGTAGTAGCGTGTCACCACCCTTAAAACCGTATGGGGGAATCCTTTATTCTCAATCAAGATGCCTCAACTGGATAAATTCAATTCAAAATTTATGTTGGAGGGTTTTTCCTCTGTTCGGGACGGCTGTATTTGTCGGACGTTTTCTAGGAACAAACGGCTGCACCATAATTTCCACCATCATAACTTTATTCTTACTTTTAGTCACTTTAATCCCGTTTTATCGAATGAGAGTTTCGAAGAGAAAGAAGAGTTCTTTTCTTTTCTTCTTCATTCTCATTCTCATTCGCTTACTCTGTACTTTAGCTAGATATTTTTGTTTTTCTCTGCTGGCAGGAATGACAAGCTCTTGAATTTCGCAAGTCTCTTCCGGATAGAGTGAAAGTGAATCATTGACTACGTTTAGAGCCGAAATAGCAGCCGAGAACGAAGCTGAGATTTATGCTCGCATACGAAGTCTCTAGAGCCATGATTACTACAACCTTCCTCCCCAGAATATCCTGTGAAGACCACCCCTTATGAGGCAGTCTTAGCGGCTAGGTCCCACATATTGCAACATGATATCAATCATATTTAAGGTAGAGTAATTAAGTTGCGGAATTTGAATTACAGTACAAACATTAGGATTAAGTTTAATACAATTTTAGTACAGATTACAGTGTTCAAATTAAAGTTATAAAGGGTACAAGACTAGTCTAATACATTTCATTTAACTATCAGTTTATAGACCTAGAGCTATGTAACCTTATTCCCATCCTAACACTCTGTACATCCTATCTCAATTCAAACCACCTAAATGATTGATACTTATGTATTTCTTCAGTTTGAGTTCAAGTATTACCCACATAATACTTGATTCACTAAAACTATAGGCTCTGTACCATCCTGTGAAGACCACCCCTTATGAAGCAGGCTTAGCGACTAGGTCCCACATATTGCAACACGATATCAATCATAACTAAGATAGAGTAATTTAGTTGCGGTATTTGAATTACAGTACAAACATTAGGATTAAGTTTAATACGATATAAGTAAAGGTTACAGTGTTCATATTAAACTTATAAAGGGTACAAGACTAGTCTAATACATATCATCATACAATCAAAGCAAATCTACCCAGACCACCACAATTATCATCTTCAAAGTTGTACCAAAAGGGTCGTTCGAGTAGTGGTCTATGAAAACTTCAGCTTGATCTTGGGAGACCTAAAAAATAGGTCCGGCAGGTGGTTTTCCTTTGTCTTTTCCTATAAAGAGATTTAACAACAACTGTAACCAATGCTTAGTGAGATTATAGATTTTTATCAGATTACATGCATTACAACAAGGTGGAAATGTGGGTAACGAGCGTGATATAACTTGACTGCCGCCACAGCCACGCAAGGATGAGACATAGTAAATAAGAGTAAGATGATGTCCAGGACACGCTCACGCTTTTAGTGGAAGCTATCCACTCAATACTGGGCTAGCTACCAATAGACTACGTTGGGGGGAGCATCGGAGTAATCACTACCAAGTTCAATATAACTGGTGATATAGCAAGGTCTAGAACAGTAGACCGACAACGGTAAATATGTTAAGCTGAAATCAATACATCAAAGATACAAGCAATGATGAAAAGCATAATTAAGCAAAGCCATGATAGCAATAACAGTTTATAACAATAACTTAGATGAACTGTAAATATAATGTGTGCAGGATGATATATCAAATAGCTATCATGATCCACAAGGCATCACCGAACCATGGTGAGCACAGGTCACAATCCAGGTGAGCATAAATAAATGTAAAACAAACTATCAGCAACAATATGTCTCAACCAGAATTAAGCATGTAAAACTGAATATCTATGACTCACAGATTTTAGTGAATTAGGTTGCGCTGTAAACTACAACTTTATCAGGCGGATTACTCCGCCACCTGAGTTATCTAAGGATTGGACTTTAGACTTTGACTTTCTGGACTTGGTTTGGCTTTACAAACTCTCACCTGCTTTCAAAAGATTCTGACTTGTAAGTTATTCATAAGAAGATTCTAACTTCTAATTATTCCAGACCAATTATTTTAACACTAATAATCACAAAAGACTCTGACTTTTAAATAATTTATAAAAACGAGCATTTTTTAAAATTTTATTATTATAGAAATCGGCCGAGAATAATCTACAAAGCCAAGCAACCCTCTATCGAGATCTTTCTTAAAACCGAGGCTCAATTTTAACAACAACAATGCACCGATTTATAAATAAAAACCAACAAATCATCAATTAGTTTTATGTAACTACAAGGTGGCTCTGATACCACTGAAGGGTTTAAACGTAGTCATGAACTTTTAGCGCAACGGAACAATAAAACTGTTTAAACCATCCCGGACCGTCTCGTATAAACATAAAACATAATCAACCATAGGGTGTTTAGAAATCGTACCAGATTGAGCCACTGCGATGCGATTAATGCATGGAAAAGCTTCATGTGATCCACACATGCTTCATCGGTAAGCCGCGACGCTAGATATAACAACGATGTGGGTTACAAGCTTGGCCGGGAGAGAGCAAAGGGGGATCGGGTTTTTTCTTCTAAAAGAAATTCATAGGGTTTAACCCACAAACCCCTATTTATAACCCCTTTGTAATTATCTGTAGGTTATAAATAATTACTTATATTTACTAAATAAATAATTCTAATCATTATGTACTAGTTTATTAGCATTTATCTATAAAAAAAATTATAAATATTGTCTAATTACATTTTAAATTATCCTATAAATATATCCGTTCATAATATCAAATTTACTAATTGGTCCCTTGACTTTCGGTTGGCTTAGTCATCCATTAAGTATCAAATGGTTTGGTGGTGCACGTATGTGTGACCCTATAGTGACCTATGTCACTGGATATGATTTTAATTGATATCGAGCACACAAAACTTTTTAGTCTCCTACTTGTGCAAGATAACAATTTATATTCATTGGCCCAAGGAGGTCCCTAGCAAGAAACTTAGGATAACCAGATCATAAGCGCTCATATATTTCAAGCAATATTCTCACAAAACAAACATTCTAAGGAGAATACTAGTCTTAGTCCTTTTGCAAAGCGATATTTCAATTAAGCATATTGGCATGGAACAAAATCAGTCTCATGATACTTAGAATCTGTTTCTCGACCTTCTGATTTCGACTGATCTTCTATAGACATAGCTTGAACACGTCACAGCTTATCCGAGCATAGCCACACGTTTATATTTGTTTCAATCGCCGAGGGGCCCAGAATTATCTATTTCTATTCAAACTAAGGTGCAAATCCCAATTTTGAATACTTTCACCCTGAGTCATACCCCCACTAAAACTGACCTCGAACCGTTATGATTGATCAGTTACGACCATCGTTAGGCGACTGCGTTAAATATACCGGGGATCTCAAGTATGTCATGTAGTGAGGACAATCCTAATTGAGATGACTCATGACTAAGCTCCATGAAGCGATCTTGAAACACCCTTACAACTAATATAGATGTTTCACGAACAATTAACAATAATTTTTAGAATATATTTGCGGAATTGTGGCCAAATTTAAAATTTTCAATATACAAAATTTATCAACACGATTCTCCCCACTTTGCTACCTATCAATGAGCAAAGTGTGATGAATCATGGATCAATATGTTTGATGCTATATTATCTAAACATCCAAAATACAAGACCAAGTATTAAAGCTAGGTCCACTCACTTGTGTATAACAAAATGGGAGTCCACTATGCCCCAACCCCAAGCATTGTCGAAGCTATACCAAAACAATGAGCCGCTAGTCAAGCTCCAAGTCTATTACTGACATGGTCAAGCGTGACCCTTTCCTTTTCCAGAAAAGGTTAACAACTAAAGGGGTCAACAAAGTTGAGTGAGTTGCTAAATTAGTAAGGAAACAGAATATACGTGCATACAACAATAATCAACTAGTGTGTTCAACAATCAACATGATCGACTTCTCAATTTAGGGTTCGAGCTAGCCCATCATATTTCTCAATTTAGGCTTAGAGCTAGCCCAACATATTGCTCAATTGAGACTTTGAGCTAGTCCAAAGTGTTGCTCAATTTAAACTTAGAACTAGTCCAACGAATTGCTCAATTTAGGCTTAGAGCTAGCCCAACATGTTCCATGGATATCCATGCGAGGTCAAATGAAAGCTTAACAAGTATGGTGAGTGTTAGGCACTTAAAGGCCTCAGTCAAACCTACTCTACATCTTAGGGGGAGACTTTTAATCAAACCTGTTTGATGCACTTGAAGGTATAATTTAAGACCTGTTTATGCCTTATTGAAACCTAACAAGTTATTTGCAATAAGAGTCAAAGTTGTTTACCCTGTTGCATTCGTTGCAACAAAAGGCAGATTGTCCAAGCTGTTCTATCTGCTGAACAGGCTGGACATAAACTGTCTACGCTGCTCTGTTCTGTGGAGCAGCTTGGACAGATTCTAAGTGTTCTGTTCTTTGTGAATAGGCTAAACACTTTATGGAATATGTTTCCAAGTCCTCATGTATTGTTTTTGGCTACAAGATCAGTTTACAAGTCGAAGACAAAGTGGAAAACAGAAACTGCAAAAGCCTACCTACGTTGTTCTGCTACATGAAGACAAATAGATATCTGAAAAGGGTGACAGACCTTTTCTTATATCAAAATGGCCTTAACAAAATAATAAAGATGCAAAGTTGACATTCTTCTTTTGGTTAAAGCCTTATGCAACAGTGACAAAAAGAAAAGACAAAGATTCTGCCATATGAAGACAAATCTGCTTTATGTAACATCCGACACTAAACCAGGTTAGCAACAATGACCAAATCTGTATTTAATAGCCAATTATAACCTAATCAGTGGTCATTAGAACCTAATCAAGTGATTAACAAGGTTTCTTAGAAAGTTCAACTCAATTAGAATCAAATTCATCGGTGCGATGGATCGGGAAATCAATTAATCCGATCTATTTACGTTATGAAGGATTAATTCAACTAAGTACATAATTAAATTTTGATTAGTGTCACTAATCAAACACTAATACAATTACTTAACATTCATTATGGAAGACTAAAACAATTCATTAAAACAATGCATCCATAAGTATTTATGAAATTACAAGAAAAGGGAAATACAAGAATACATTTTCTAAATAATTATATAAAAAAAATGGAAATACATGTATAATACATGCATGGCCGGCCCTATAGGCATGTGTGTATTAGAGTTTGACTTCTATTTTTTTAATATTGGTTTAAACACAATCATTTTGTTTAAAAGTGCACTCTACCTTTTCATCCATGCCTTTCATCATTTGAAAGACCAAACACTTTGCCTATAAACAAGACCTCATTTCTCACTTCTTTTCCACACTTCAAACGTCAAAAACCTCTCCTTTTCTTCTCTAAAATCCGGATCTATACACACACACATCACAAACTTTTGCATTCAAGTGTTCTTCAAGTGTTCTTCAAGAAATTCAAGTGTTTTTGGTGCACATCTTGCAAGGATTTCAACTTCTACTCAAAATCATACTCTAAATACTTCAAAGTAAGTAAATACTAACTTATTTCATCTTATATTTATGTTTATATAAGTCTTGCATAATATATATAATCACCAACAACAACAAGTTTTCATAAAAACTCTAGTTTATAAGTTTCTAGTTTTTGTTTTTAAGTTGTTTCTTTAAATGTGTTTATGAATATATAAACACATCATAAAATTGTTAATATCATGAAAACAAGTGATCTATATGTGTTTTATAACTATTATAACTTTTATACAAGTAGTCTTAGAATAAACAACAAGAATCATGAGTTATTTCAAGTTTATAAACTGCGGATTTTCGGCAGAAAATTTATATCGACTTTGAAAAATCATAACTAATTCATAACTTAACGAAATAAGTTGATTTTTTTTCTCAAAATTTAGATCTATGTCTTAACTATAGATCTGGAAGTTTTCATAATTTATTTTGGAGTTTAAGACCTCCAGAAATTATTTGGGAAACCGAAAGTTTGACAGCTCAAAAATGGCCAACATAGGGTTTTTAACGAGCTTTTTCACCAACCTAAACATATCAAATAATGGCCGTTCTTGATTTTAAAAATCCTTTGTATATAGTAGCTTAATGTCCTAGAAAACCAAAGCCTAAAACGTTTTGGAGCTTGGTCAAAAACATCCTCAAAGTAGGCCGAAAAACCTCCGAAAAAGCTGGGAAATTATATATATATAAACTTGACGTTTTAAGCGGGTTTTATTTATAAACTTGTAATGTTGGGTGGTTTAATACATAAAAATCTATATATATATATATATATATATATATATATATATATATATATATATATATATATATATATATATATATATATATATATATATATATAAACTTGACGTTTTAAGCGGATTTTATTTATAAACTTGTAATGTTGGGTGATTTAAGACATAAAAATCTATAAATATATATGGGGAAATTGCGCAAAAAACCTCTAAGTTGGATCATTTTTGCGATTAAAACCCCCAACCATTTTTCATTGCACAAAAAACCTCCAACCGGTTAAAACTTTGTAAATTTGGGTTTTTTTCAAAAAATCTGACTTGCAACCGGTTTAGCCAGTTGCAACTTGATGACGTGTACAATTTTGAAATAGATTTTTGCGTAAAAAATCCCCAACTTTTTTAGTTTTTTCAATTAAAACCCCAAATCATTTTTCATTTGATAAAAAACCTCCAACCAACAAAGATAATTAAAATTGAGTCTTCACTGATGGAACATGAACAAACGAAATTTAGAAGCTAAAAATGGAACATAAATAAATGAAATTGAACAAAAAGCCGAAGCTAAAAATGCAACTCGTGAACACAAAATGAAATTGATTCCATCGGCACAGTTGAAGTTAAAATTCAAAATTAAACGGCAAAAGTTAATCGAATATATATACATAAAATAAACAACACTGAACATAAAGATGGGATGGAGTAATCGGAGTTGCCGGTGGTAGAGAAGAAGAGAAAAGGTAAATATTATTGTTGGTTAGAGATTAAAAAAATAGTTATGGGTTTTAATCGAAAAAGTCACCACCTTCAAGGTTTTTAATGCAAAAATTGAGTTTAAGAATTATACATGTAGTGCCACGTAGGCGCCACGTAAGTCGGGTTTGCCATGCGGACGCCATGTGTGTGCCATGTAAGCATATTAACCTATTATAACCGGTAATGTCCGAATTTCAAAAGATTTTACCGGTTAGAGCTTTTTTGTGCAACAGAAAATGGTTAGGGGTTTTAATCACAAAAATGGTCCAACTTTAGAGTTTTTTACGCAATTATCCCTTTTAATTATCTTTGTTGATTGGAGGTTTTTTATCAAATAAAAATGATTTGGGGTTTTAATTGAAAAACTAAACAAGTTGGAGTTTTTTACACAAAAATTTATTTCAAAATTTTACACGTCATCAAGTTGCAACGGCTATACCGATTGCAAGTCAGATTTTTTGAAAAAAAATCCAAATTTACAAAGTTTTATCCGGTTGGAGGTTTTTTGTGCAATGAAAAATGGTTGGGGGTTTTAATCGTAAAAATGATTCAACTTAGAGGTTTTTTGCGCAATTTCCCCAATATATATATATATCATCATATATTAGAGATATTAAGTCGTTATTATCATTTAGGACTCGATTAAACTCAATCGACGCATCATCCATCCATTTACGCTAAATAGCTTTTTACGCTCGTTTTGGCCATCGCCATCTCTGTGAGTCCTCATAGCCGTATTTTCACACTGTTATGTTTTAGGGTTGAAATACATGCTACGTTTTCATATGGACACGAAAAATACTTCATTTCTATTATGTATTACACATGTGGTTCCATCAGCCCTTATTTCATGAACCGTTAATTGTATTTATTTGTAAGCGCGAATATATTGTGGATAGATCTATTAGGAGTCATGTCCCCCATTCGGGTTAGTTCGGGTCGGCTAACAGCGAGTGCATATATGTTCCACACACGGAATTACGTATGGGATTACTGCACAGGGCGAACTCATTTTAATTAAGCTTCGGTTGCATGATGGTTTATATGTAATACATAACATGGAATTTATGATTTTATCAATTCAAACTCTACTATTGTTGTCCATAAAAGTCAGATTTACGTGTAAACCAATGAGCTCACCAACAATTTTGTTGACGTATTTTAGCGTGTATTTTCAAGAAATTAAGGCAAGTGCATCGCATCGGAAGTATTTTCAAGCTTCCGCTCTTAAGGAGTCGCATTTATTTTCAAACCGTCGGAGATTTTTTTGCATTATTTTGGATAATTTAATTATGTATTTAAATCTCTGTATCTTGCGAACTACTCTTTATCATTTTCGAGTTATGTAAAACATTTCTATCTTTTGGAGTTATATCGATGTATTTTTGAAAACGTCCATATAGTGGTCGTGCATTATGATTGTGGTCACGCTTCTGCGATGTCACGCTTCGTTGCCAACCGGGGTAACGGGGTGTGACACTTTATCAGAATGTGCAGAAAAGGTGTTTTTTTTGGAAAGACATCCCACTATCTCATTGTCCAATGAAGAAGCTTCGCTGAGATTCTCAGTGAGAGTATAAAAGAAAGCTTCTAAGGATTGTGAGTACAACCAAGAGTGAGAAATCAGATTGTGCATTGAAGTGTGTTTTTCCATGCATGCAAGTCTCACCACTGCTGATGTTGAAATGCACATCCCATATCCCCATGATGAGGCACCTCTAGACCAAGGTGCTGCTGAGGGAACCTTCCCAGGCCTTGATGAAGGTGCTGCAACACAAGCAGCATCTGAAAGGCTACCATCTTCTACCCCTTCTCCTGATGAAGCAGCTACAGCCACTGCTGAGGGACCTATTGACCCTTCCAACCTGGGCCATATTACTTTTGCCAAGACTATGGATCTTTTGTCAAAAGTCACCCTTCCCTCTCCATCCCATCCTCAAATACCTGCCTCATCCTCATCTCTTTCCTCACCATCTACCCAATCCAAATAGTCCACTCACACTACTCCATCCCCCAAAGATCTTCCTTTGAAGGATCAGCTTTCTTTGCTGACCAACAAAGTTGGCTCTTTGGAAAATTCCATGACTTCCATACCCTCCAAAATCTTAGACCATCTGTCTGCACAGCTCCAAAGATTCTTTGATCTGTTTAAGAATTCCTTTCCAACCACTCCTCAAACTGACCAGTCCTCATAGCTGCTTGCACTCACTGCACAACTGCAAAATATCTCCACTACACTCTCCTCTATCCTCTCACATCAACAGGACTCTGTGTCCTCCATGACAGGCATATCCCAACAGCCGTCCACTATCCTCACCACTTGCGCTACTACCCTTCCTACAACACTAGCCAGCTTAAACTCTCTAATCGTCTCGCTGTCAAATTATGTGTCAGCAAACCTTGATGATGTGCAAGAGTCTCTTGAAATATATCTTGCACAGCTTCAAAGTTTGTTGTTCACAGCTTCTGACAGAGAAAATCTCGTCAAGCTGTCATCAATTGCTGATTCCCAATCCTCTTCTCTTCAGACCTGCCTTACCCAGCTTGCAGAGGTTAAGGACAATCTGGCTTTCTTAGTGCACAGCCTGGTTGGCCCCAAGCCTGCTGCCGAAACTGCTGCTAAGCCTGCTGTATTTGTTTCTCCAGGAAGACCACATGTTGAAGGCTCTGTGTCTTCTCCTTCAAAGGGGGAGAAGTTGGCTGCCTCAAAGACTAAGTCTAAGGGGATAAAACCACTTCTCCTTCTAAGGAGAAATCAACATCTGTTGGTCAAGCAGCAGGTGCATCACAAACAGTTCCAGCTGCAGATGTCTCCCAGCACACTGAAGCTGCTCAGCCTACTGAGGCTGGATCTCAAAACCCTGCACAAACTAAGGGGGAGGAATCCATTCCTGGGGACAGGCCAGACAGGAGGAGGCATCTGATCTTGGAATAAGAAGAAGAAGAAGAAGAAGAAGAAGAACGAGAGGTTCCTGAAGCTGTTCAAACTACAACAGCCAAAGGAAAGAAGAAAGCAGCTTTTGACCTTGACCACCAAAGAGCAGCGCAGCTAAAGTTTGACAAAGCAAGGGCTAAGGAAATGGGTGTTCCTATGGAGAAATACTATGATTTCAGAGATGAACAGCTCCAAACCCTGGAAACACTAAGAAAGGAAGAAGCTTCAGCCAAAGCTTCCAGATCCTTTGCATTCAAAGAGGCAAGCAAAATTAAAATGCCTTCTTTGGATGTGTAAAGAAAACTTCTTGAAGCTGCTAAAGAGTCAGCGGTTGAAAAGGAAGGTGATAAGGAAAAGGGTGCTCCGGTCTCTATGACCAAGTCCAAACAAGCATCCTCTGCAAGAGCCCAGATACACTTTGACAACTTGGCAATGAAAAAGTTCTTTGATGTTGCTGACAGAAGACTTGTCAAGGAATCTATTGTCAAAGTTGTTCCTATCTCAAGAAAAGGCAAACAGTGGAAGCTACAGATAACCAGAATGGGTGCAACAGGCCCAGAACTGGAAGCGTATGACTACACTAACGTTGCACAAATGGGATACAGAGAATGGGTAGAGTTGGAAGTTGCCCTGAGCCAGTCTAATTATGAAACGGCTAAGACTATCAGGGCATATGTCAAAAAGTTGATGGAAAGGGTGAGAGACATTGGCCTGATCTCAGAAGAACTAAGTAAGGGTGTCTCAGTGACTTACCCCAAAATAAAGGCCAAGAGGAACAGAAAGGATTCAGAGCTGGAGGAACTCCTAATCATGATTGAATAAGGTGATTATGCAGTAGAGATCAAAGGAGTAGACCACAGCCTGTCCAAAAGAGTAGAATTTGAAGAAGGCAAGCTGATTGAAGAACATGAGTTGGGGGCATTTTTTGTAGATCCCCTGACAAAGAAGAAGTGCTTTCAAAGATCATCAGACCTACACAAAGTTGGTCTCAAACAGCTTGTAGCATTCAGACTTGCAAACTCCTTTAGGCAATCCATAAAGTGGAGAGCAACCATCTGGGATCAGCTCAGAGGCTTCTATGATTGAGGGGAGCTTCCACATCCCAGTTTCATGTTCCTCAGAGTTGAAATAGAAGATTTGGAGGAAACCAGGGATGAGCTTGAGAAAATGTTTGAAGAAGGACTACCACCACCACTGTCTTGAAGTCCATCTACTAATCTGAGTAGGTGAAGAATGGAAGCTGTCCATCTGTTGGACAGGCTTGCCATTATTTTCTCCCATTATCAACAATCCAAATTATTGAAATTTGTTGTACATTAGTTGTACTTTGTTACATTTGTCATAACTTTTATTTTTACATCTGTTGTAATATAAATTCGTACATCTGTTGTACTTTTGTAAGAACATATGTTATTTATGTAATAAAAAATTAGTATATATATAAACTGATCTTCTACTTTACTTTAATGTTGTAATTTCATTTCAGCAAAATGTATTGTAAAAATATATAGTGATTATTGATAAAATAAGCTTAGACTGATTATTACAAATAGGGGGAGATTGTTAGGCACAAAAAGGCCTCAGTCAAACCTGCTCTACATCTTAGGGGGGAGATTTTTAATCAAACTTGTTTGATGCACCAGAAGGTATAATTTAAGGCCTGTTTATGCCTTATTGAAACCTGAGAAGTGATTTGCAATAAGAGTCAAAGCTGTTTACCCTGTTGTATTCATTGCAACAAAAGGCAGATTGTGCAAGATGTTCTGTCTACTGAACAGGCTGGACATAAACTGTCTATGCTGCTCTGTTCTGTTAAGCAGCTTGGACAGATTCTAAGTGTTCTGTTCTTTGTGAACAGAACCTGTTTTTTGTGAACAGGCTAAACACTTTGTGGAATGTGTTTCCAAGTCCTCATGTATTGTTTTTGGCTACAAGATCAGTTTACAAGTCGAAGACAAAGTGGAAAACAGAAACTTCAAAAGCCTGCCTACGCTGTTCTGTTACATGAAAACAAATGGATATCTAAAAAGGGTGACAGACCTTTTCTTATATCAAAATGGCCTTAACAGAAGAAGAAAGATCGAAAGTTGACATTCCTATTTTGGTTAAAGCCTTACGCGACAGTGACAAAAAGAAAAGACAAAGATTCTGCCATATGAAGACAAATCTGCTCTATCAGAATGTGCAGAATAGGTGTTTTGTCTTTTTGGAAAGACATCACACTATTTCATTGTCCAATGAAGAAGCTTCACTGAGATTCTCAGTGAGAGTATAACAGGAAGCTTCTAAGGATTGTGATTACAACCAAGAGTGAGAAACCAGGTCGTGCATTGAAGTGTGTTTTTCCATGCATGCAAGTCTGCCTAAATATAACAGTATGCGTGTCTAAGCTGTTCATACTCAAGATGTCCATCTGTGTCTTGTAAAGTCAGTGAGTTCATCTAAGTGGGTGAATTCATTATATCTAGTCTGAGTGTGTCTTAGATTAGTTGAACCATCTGTGGTATGTATCATCTCAGCTTGAACCTTTCCGCAGTCAAGCTTGTTTGTTATTAACATTTGTTAATAGTATACACAAAGATTGAGAAAAGAGTGTTGAATTTTAATTAGCCGTATTCACCCCCCCTCTATAGCTTAGAACAATACTATAGGGAAACCTTTTGGGACCTACAGTGAGACTCAAGGTGCCTCACATATTGTCACACCCTGCTACCTCGGTTGGCAGCGAGACGTGACGAGTGCGGAAGCGTAACCATAATCATAATGAACGACCACTATATGGACGTTTTCAAAAATACATCGATATAACTTTAAAAAGTAGAAATGTTATACATAACCCGTAAATGATAAAGAGTAGTTCGCAAGGTACATAGATTTATATACATAATTAAATTATCCAAAATAATGCAAATAAATCTCCGACGGTTTGAAAAAGAATGCGACTCCTTAAGTGCGGAAGCTTGAAAGTAGTTACTTCTGAAGGCATACTTGCCTTAATTTCCTGAAAATACATGCTAAAATACGTCAACAAAATTGTTGGTGAGCTCATAGGTTTACACGTAAATCTGACTTGTATGGACAACAATAATAGAGTTTGAATTTATAAAATCATAAATTCCATGTTATGTATTACATATAAATCATCATGCAACCGAAGCTTAATTAAAATGAGTTTGCCTGTGCAGTATTCCCATACGTAATACCGTGTGTTAAATATATATGCACTCGCTGTTAGCCGAACCGAGCTAACCCGAATGGGGGACATGACTCCCAATAGATCTATCCACAATATATTCACGCTTACAAATAAATGCAATTAACGGTTCATGATATAAGGGCGGATGGAACCACATGTGTAATACATAATAGAAATGACGTTGTTGTTGTGTCCATATAAAAACGAAGCATGTATTTCATCCCAAAACATAACATTGTGAAAATAGGGGCTATGAGAACTCACCGAACTTGTGATGGCAAAACTATGCGCAAAAATGCAAATGTGCGTTGTTTGATGGGTGATGAAACCGGAGGTGTTTAACCGAGTCCTAAATGATAATAAGGACTTAATATCACTAATATATGATAACATGTATATTTATAGATTTTTATGTCTTAAATCACCCAACATTACAAGTTTATAAATAAAATGCGCTTAAAACGTCAAGTTTATATATATATAATTTTCCAGCTTTTTCGGAGGTTTTTCGGCCAACTTTGAGGCTGTTTTTGACCAACCTCCAAAATGTTTTAGACTTTGGTTTTCTAGGGCATTCAACTACTATATACAAAGGATTTTTAGAATCAATAACGGCCATTTTTCGAGTTGTTTAGGTTAGTGAAAAAGCTCGTTAAAAACGCTATGTTGGCCATTTTTGAGCTGTCAAACTTTCGGTTTCCCAAATAATTTCTGGAGGTCTTAAACTTGAAAATAAATCATGAAAATTTGCAGATCTATAGTTAAGACATAGATCTAACTTTTGAGACAAGAATCAACTCATTTCGTTGAGTTATGAATTAGTTATGATTTTTCAAAGTCGGTATAAGTTTTCTGCCGAAAATCCGTAGTTTATAAACTTACAACAACTTAAGATTTTTGTTGTTTATTCAAAGACTACTTGTATAAAAGCCATTATAGTTGTAAAAACACATATACATCACATGTTTTCATAATATTAACACTTTTATAATGTGTTTACATATTCATAAACATATTTAAAGAAACAACTTAAAATAAAAACTAGAAACTTATAAACTTGAGTTTTTATGAAATTTGTTGTTGTAGGTGATTATATATATTATGCAAGACTTATATAAACATAAATATAAGATGATATAAGCTAGTATTTACTTACTTTGGGGTATTAGAAAGATGAAACCAAGTAGAAGTTGAAACTCTTGGAAGATTTTACCCAAAAACACTTGAAAATTACAAGAATATGAAAGTTGCACCACTTTGGCTTTGGCTCTTGGTCTTGGCCGGTTTCAAGAGGGAGAGAAAAGGAGAGATTTGTGTTGTGAAGGTGTGAGAAATGAAGTGAAGTGGTGGTTCTATTTATAGAGGATAAAAAGGTGGTGAAATGATGAAAGGAGTTGTAAAATCTTGGATGAAAGGAAAGAGGAGGATTTGATGGTGAAATGTTGAGTAAAATAATACAAACTTTTGGTCCTTGTGTACTATATGGTGGCCGGCCTAGAGGGTGTATTTTTGATGTATTTATATTTTTTTTTTGGTATAAAAGTATTTATAAATGTATTCTTGTATTTCCCTTTTCTTATAAATTCATAAATACTTTTGGATGCATTGTTTTAATTAATTGTTTTAGTCTTGCATAATTAAGGTTAAGTAATTGTATTAGTGTATGATTTGTGTCACTAATCATGATTTAATTATGTACTTAGTTGAATTAATCCCTCATATCGTAAATTGATCGGATTAATTGATTTCCCGATTCATCGCACCGATGAATTTGATTCTAATTGAGTTGAATTTTCTAATAAGCCTTGTTAATCATTTGATTAAGTTCTAATGACTATTGATTAGGCTATAATTGACTATTAAATGTGGATTAGGGCTTTGTTGCTAACCTGGTTAAGTGACGGATGTCACAGTCTCCCCCTGTTAAGGGAATTTCGTCCCGAAATTAGGTTGTGTTCTCCACTGCTTGAATATCTGAGAACAGGTGAGGGTATTTTTCCCGGAACTGATCTTCTCGTTCCCATGTAAACTCAGGACCTCGCTTAGAGTTCCATCTGACTTTTATTATTGGGATCCGACTGTGCTTGAGTTTCTTGACTTCTCGGTCCATTATTTCTACAGGTTGCTCAATGAAGTTCAACTTATCGTCTAACTCCAGCTCGTCCATGGGTATAACGAGTGATTCATCAGCCAGACACTTCTTAAGATTGGACACGTGGAAGGTATTATGAACGTTATTAAGTTCTGGGGGCAGCTCGAGTCGGTAAGCTACCGGGCCAATTCTTTTGGTGATCTTGAATGGTCCGATATAACGAGGATTGAGCTTTCCTCGTTTTCCAAAACGGATTACGCCTTTCCAAGGCGAGACTTTCAACATTACTTGATCTCCCTCTTGGAATTCCAAATCCTTCCGTCGAATGTCTGCATAACTCTTCTGTCGATCCCGCGCGATCTTTAATCGGTTACGAATCTGGGCTATCTTTTCTGTAGTCTCTTGGATGATTTCCGGTCCAGTAATCTGACTATCTCCTACTTCAGCCCAACAAAAAGGTGATCGACACTTTCGCCCGTAGAGTGCCTCGAATGGGGCGGTCTTAATGCTTGAGTGATAGCTGTTGTTATAGGAAAACTCGACTAATGGCAGGTGTCTGTCCCAACTTTTGCCAAAATCGATGACACATGCCCTCAACATGTCTTCCAGCGTCTGAATCGTTCTTTCACTCTGACCATCCGTTTGCGGGAGATAGGCTGTGCTCATATCTAGGCGTGTACCCAGTGCTTCTTGTAATGACTGCCAAAATCTTGATGTGAACCGGCTGTCCCTGTCTGATATAATTGATACAGGTACTCCATGCCTTGAGACGACTTCTTTAAGATAGATTCGTGTTAACTTATCCATCTTATCAGTCTCCTTGATGGGCAGGAAATGTGCGGTTTTGGTAAGCCGATCCACAATCACCCAAATAGTGTCATAACCTCCAGAAGTCTTTGGCAACTTGGTGATGAAATCCATGGTGATGTTTTCCCACTTCCACTGGGGTATTTCTGGTTGAACTAGCAATCCTGATGGTTTTTGGTGCTCAGCTTTAACCTTCAAACATGTTAAACACTTGCTGACGTAGGTAGCAATGTCAGCCTTCATATTCGGCCACCAGTATATTCCTTTCAAGTCGTGATACATTTTATCTGACCCTGGATGGATAGCATATCTTGTCTTATGCCCTTCATCCATGACCAGCTTCCTTACTCCTCCGAGTTTTGGTAACCAAATTCTGCCCATGAAGTATCGACATCCATCCGGCTTGATTTCAAACTGCTTATCCATCCCTCTCAAGGCTTCATCCAGTATATTACCCTCCTTGACTGCTTCTTCTTGTGCCTCGCGGACTTGAGAGTTTAGGTTTGACTGTATAGTCATGACCAAAGCTCGGACTCTCAAGGGTTTAACCCGTTCCTTTCGGCTCAGGGCATCAGCTACGACATTCGCCTTCCCCGGATGATAATGAATTTCGCAGTCATAGTCACCAAGCAGTTCAACCCAACGACGCTGCCTCATATTTAACTCTTTCTGATTCAGAATATGCTGAAGGCTTTTATGGTCTGTGAACACCGTGCACTTAGTTCCATACAGGTAGTGCCTCCATATTTTGAGAGCAAACACCAATGCTCCAAGCTCTAAGTCGTGAGTCGTATAATTCACCTCGTGAATTTTGAGTTGCCGTGATGCGTAAGCAATGACCTTATCCCTTTGCATGAGCACACAACCTAATCCATTGTGTGAGGCATCACAATAGACCACAAAATTCTCAGTCCCTTCAGGTAAGGAAAGAATTGGTGCACTACACAATCTTTGTTTTAACTGCTGAAACGCCTTTTCTTGCTCATCACCCGAGATATATTTCACATCCTTTCGAGTCAATTCTGTTAAGGAACCTGCTATCTTTGAGAAGTTTTCGATAAATCGCCTATAATAACCGGCAAGTCCTAGAAATTAGCGGATTTCCGTGGGGGTTCTAGGAGTCGCCCAGTTCTTTATGGCCTCGATTTTTGATGGATCAACTTGGATTCCCTGGCTGTTGATCACATGTCCAAGGAATTTAACTTCTCGCAACCAAAATTCACATTTCGAAAATTTGGCGTATAACTGTTCCTTCTCTAACAACTCCAATATCAGCTTGAGGTGTTGTTCATGTTCCTCCTTATTTCTGGAATAGATGAGAATATCGTCTATGAACACTATTACAAATTTGTCCAGATACGGTTTACATACTCGATTCATGAGGTCCATGAATACGGCTGGTGCGTTAGTCAAACCGAATGGCATTACCTGGAATTCGTAATGTCCATAACGAGTTCTGAATGCTGTCTTGGGTATGTCTTCTTCCCAAACCTTTACTTGATGATAACCGGATCGCAGATCAATCTTAGAGTAGAAGCTAGATCCTTGTAGTTGGTCAAACAAGTCATCAATTCTGGGGAGAGGGTAGCGGTTCTTTACCGTTAACTTGTTTAGCTCTCGGTAGTCTATGCACATTCTGAAGGATCCGTCTTTCTTTTTCACGAACAAGACCGGAGCTCCCCAAGGTGAGGAACTTGGTCGAATGAATCCTTTATCCATCAACTCTTGTAATTGATTGGATAGCTCTTGCATCTCAGAAGGGGCGAGTCTATATGGGGCCCTTGCGACCGGTGCAGCTCCCGGCACCAAATCGATTTGAAACTCTACTTGCCTAGTCGGCGGAAGTCCAGGCAAATCTTCCGGGAAGACCTTCGGATAGTCACGAACCACTGGAATATCCTCGAGTCGCTTCTCCTCAGACTCTTTTTCTACAATTTGCACCAGTACTGCATGACAACCTTTCCTAAGGCACTTTAATGTTCTTAGGCCGGATATGACATTCAACTGTCGGTTCTTTCTTTCTCCTTGAACTGTTAGGAACTTCTTCTTGTGGAGTGGTATCCGTACCACTTTCTTACCACACAACATCTCGGCATGATTGTGTGACAACCAATCCATACCAACTACTACGTCAAAACTTCCGAGTTCTATAGGCATTAAGTCTATCTTAAAGGGATGATCTGCCAGCTTCGGTGTGCATTCCTTAATGATACTACTTGCCTCTATTATTTTACCGTCAGCCAGTTCTATTGTATAAGAGTTGTCTAAGGGAAAAGGAGCGGCATTCAATTGCTTACTAAACTTATCTGATATAAAGCTCCTATCAGCCCCAGTATCAAAGAGTACGTAAGCATAAATGTCATTTAAAAGAAACGTACCTGATACTACGTGGGGATCTTGACGAGCGTCACCTGCTCCCAACACAAAAGCTCTCTCATGAGCTCCTCCACCATTCCTCAGCTTCGGGCACTCACTCTTGAAGTGCCCAGTAACTCCACATTCAAAGCAGCCTTTCTGATTGCTGCCACTGGTTCCCGGGGCTCCAGATTTACAGTCCTTGGCCATATGCCCCAAACGTTTGCATTTTCCACAGTGGGTTGGACAGGGACCCTGGTCGTGATGGAAGGTGCAATTAGTGCAGAAAGGCTTGGTACCGGTATAACCTCTTCTTGGCTCAGCTCCCGCTGCGTAAGCCTTAATGGTTTCGGGCTTTTTGGATTGTGAACCCGCATTCTTCCCAGTCTTGTCTTCCCACTTTCTCTTGTTCTCCCCGGCCTTGGCTTCATTTCTCCGGGCTACTTGGTCCATAAGATTATTGGCCATCCTGATGGCATCCTGTAGGGTGGATGGGTTTGAGGCAGTCACATTACCTTGAATTTGAGGAGCGAGTCCCCAAATGTAACGTTCGATCTTTTTGTACTCCGGGGTCAGCATCTGAGGGCACAGAATGCTCAGCTCATGAAATCGGTTGGTGTACCCCGTCACATCTGTTCCCTTCATCGACAGGTTCCAGAACTCCGATTCCATCTTCTGGAGTTCGTTCCTCGGACAGTACTCGTTCGTCATCATTTGCTTCAACGCGGACCATGTGAGCTGGTAGGCTTCATCGATACTTACAGACTTGACATAGGAATTCCACCATGTGAGGACGCTATCTTGTAGAGTGTGAGTAGCAAACTTCACCTTATCTCCCTCAGCACATCCGCTGACGCGAAAGACAGATTCTAACTTCTCAAACCATCGTATCAAGCCAACGGCTCCTTCAGTTCCGTTGAAATACCGGGGTTTGCAACTTAAAAATCCTTTAATTCCACAACCTTTTGCGTGGATTTCAGTTCCTCCCGTGGTGCGGCTAGCACCACCATCTCCATTAGCTGAGCTATTCCTATTTGCCTCATACGTGGCTATAGCGGCAGCCACTCTTTGTGCGACTAGCTCTTCAATGTCAGCAGCGTTCATTGCTCGTTTCGGCGGCATTATCTTAAAATTTTAAAGAAAAAGCATAGCGTAAGAAATTGAATCTTAAAGAGGTAAATTTTCCTTAGAGCACAATACTACAATCATCAAACACAATTTCATAAATAACTTGAAATTTTCATTAATCATTCGAAATTTTCTTACATTAGGGGCGGGTTATTACCCGAAAATTTTGTCCTATACTATTACATGATATTTTCCTACTATTACAAAGATAGATAGAGGTGCACTAAGTGTGGGAGTGATCGGGGGTCTCTCCCTTTTCCATCGCGTTGAGGCGCTGAGTCAGCTCCTCGATCCGAGCTTGGCTTTCGGCTAGCTGCTGCCGAAGCTCATTCAGGCCATTCTGTTGGATGGTGAGAGCATGCTGGTTAGCCCAGTAGATGTTGGAGTTTTGCCACTCCTCCCGCTCTAGATGAGCGGTCATCCCACCGATATCTAAGTTAAGTGATCGGATCTGGTGGTCATGCCTAGTCGACCGTGCTATCAGAAGTGGTATGGTTTGCTCGGTAGGCTCTTGGGTGAGGGTCGGGACAGGTGCGGAGGATGGTCCTCCTATCTCGAAGTTGGGAGGATTTCCCTCCATCAGCCTCCATTCGCGGAGGGTCTCCGGTATCCAGGTCCATCGCCGGGAGTCTACCCGTCGGTGTGGTGGTGGGGGATTGGGCTGTGGAGTCGGGACAGAAATAGACTCCCCTCTTGGTGGGTTCACCCGCTTTTGGGGTGTGTACAGCATTTTGGGGCCGTTAGGGTATGGCCTATACGGCTTATGTGACGATTCGGCTGGATGGTATGGAACACGAGCAGGGACCGTTGGAGGCAATGGATCTTCTTCCTCCATCGGCTCTTCTTCCGTCTCCCACATCGGATCTTCCGAGGGGTCCTCTTCTTCCGATGTGTCTTCCTCGTGGAAAATCTCAGTGGCCGTGGGGTTAGCAGGAGTGTACTCCTCCTCTGAATCTGATATGATGATTGTTTCCGGATGGGACATGATTTCTGCTATCAAGGTCCATTCATAGTCTTTTAGTTAGTTACAAGTTAGAAAATATTTTCTAAAATCAGTACATCTTATGTGCAATTATAGTCTAGGGTACTAATGCAACCTAGTTCAATATAACTATGGCTCTGATACCAATCTGTCACACCGTGCTACCTCGGTTGGCAGCGAGACGTGACGAGTGCGGAAGCGTAACCATAATCATAATGAACGACCACTATATGGACGTTTTCAAAAATACATCGATATAACTTTAAAAAGTAGAAATGTTTTACATAACCCGTAAATGATAAAGAGTAGTTCGCAAGGTACAGAGATTTAAATACATGATTAAATTATCCAAAATAATGCAAATAAATCTCTGACGGTTTGAAAAAGAATGCGACTCCTTAAGTGCGGAAGCTTGAAAGTAGTTACTTCTGAAGGCATACTTGCCTTAATTTCCTAAAAATACACGCTAAAATACGTCAACAAAATTGTTGGTTAGCTCATAGGTTTACACGTAAATCTGACTTGTATGGACAACAACAGTAGAGTTTGAATTTATAAAATCATAAATTCCATGTTATGTATTACATATAAACCATCATGCAACCGAAGCTTAATTAAAAGTGAGTTTGCCCTGTGCAGTATTCCCATACGTAATACAGTGTGTTAAATATATATGCACTCGCTGTTAGCCGACTCGAACTAACCCGAATGGGGGACATGACTCCCGCTAGATCTATCCACAATATATTCGCGCTTACAAATAAATGCAATTAACGGTTCATGATATCAGGGCGGATGGAACCATATGTGTAATACGTAATAGAAATGACGTTTTTGTTGTGTCCATATAAAAACGAAGCATGTATTTCATCCCCAAAACATAACATTGTGAAAATAGGGGCTATGAGAACTCACCGAACTTGTGATGGCAAAACTATGCGCAAAAATGCAAATGTGCGTTGTTTGATGGGTGATGAAACCGGAGGTGTTTAACCGAGTCCTAAATGATAATAAGGACTTAATATCACTAATATATGATAACATGTATATTTATAGATTTTTATGTCTTAAATCACCCAACATTACAAGTTTATAAATAAAATGCGCTTAAAACGTCAAGTTTATATATATATAATTTTCCAGCTTTTTCGGAGGTTTTTCGGCCTACTTTGAGGCTGTTTTTGACCAACCTCCAAAATATTTTAGACTTTGGTTTTCTAGGGCATTCAACTACTATATACAAAGGATTTTTAGAATCAATAACGGCCATTTTTCGAGTTGTTTAGGTTAGTGAAAAAGCTCGTTAAAAACGCTATGTTGGCCATTTTTGAGCTGTCAAACTTTCGGTTTCCCAAATAATTTCTGGAGATCTTAAACTTGAAAATAAATCATGAAAATTTGCAGATCTATAGTTAAGACATAGATCTAACTTTTGAGACAAGAATCAACTCATTTCGTTGAGTTATGAATTAGTTATGATTTTTCAAAGTCGATATAAGTTTTCTGCCCAAAATCCGTAGTTTATAAACTTACAACAACTTATGATTCTTGTTGTTTATTCAAAGACTACTTGTATAAAAGCCATAATAGTTATAAAAACACATATATATCACATGTTTTCATAATATTAACACTTTATGATGTGTTTACATATTCATAAACATATTTAAAGAAACAACTTAAAATAAAAAACTAGAAACTTATAAACTTGAGTTTTTATGAAATTTGTTGTTGTAGGTGATTATATATATTATGCAAGACTTATATAAATATAAATATAAGATGATATAAGCTAGTATTTACTTACTTTGGGGTATTAGAAAGATAAAACCAAGTAGAAGTTGAAACTCTTGGAAGATTTCACCCAAAAACACTTGAAAATTACAAGAATATGAAAGTTGCACCACTTTGGCTTTGGCTCTTGGTCTTGGCCGGTTTCAAGAGGGAGAGAAAAGGAGAGATTTGTGTTGTGAAGGTGTGAGAAATGAAGTGAAGTGGTGGTTCTATTTATAGAGGAGAAAAAGGTGGTGAAATGATGAAAGGAGTTGTAAAATCTTGGATGAAAGGAAAGAGGAGAATTTGATGGTGAAATGTTGAGTAAAATAATACAAACTTTTGGTCCTTGTGTACTATATGGTGGCCGGCCTAGAGGGTGTATTTTTGATGTATTTATATTTTTTTTTGTATAAAATTATTTAGAAATGTATTCTTGTATTTCCCTTTTCTTATAAATTCATAAATACTTTTGGATGCATTGTTTTAATTAATTGTTTTAGTCTTGCATAATTAAGGTTAAGCAATTGTATTAGTGTATGATTTGTGTCACTAATCATGATTTAATTATGTACTTAGTTGAATTAATCCCTCATATCGTAAATTGATCGGATTAATTGATTTCCCGATTCATCGCACCGATGAATTTGATTCTAATTGAGTTGAATTTTCTAATAAGCCTTGTTAATCATTTGATTAAGTTCTAATGACTATTGATTAGGCTATAATTGACTATTAAATGTGGATTAGGGCTTTGTTGCTAACCTGGTTCAGTGCCGAATGTTACACATATTCCCAATGAATCAACATGTAAGAATTGAGAGCAAATTGGCTGGTACTATCAAGATTTCAACAATTAGCTCAACAATATGTTCAACGAGGCAAAACAACAATATAAATGAACATTATGTAGCACTAATGCTAGAACTCACAGTGATCAGTTTACAAGATTCCAATGCGTTCCAATGAAGTCACAATAGCCCAGAGAATGGCTAAAGCTTGCAATCAAGCTCCTTTCAACTCAATTCACCTAAAAGCATTCACAACGCTTACTCGTAAGCTCCTGAACACAATATAAGCCCCTAAGAGTGGCCTAAGAGTATTGGGATATCAAACCGAAAACACTAAATCCAAATGAGGCCCTACGAGTTCCAAAAAGGATCAAAAGCCCTTAAACCATTTTAAACCTTTAATTTAGAGGCGTATTGCAAGTATAAGACATAAGCACCGACCCCCAACCAAGAAGAACAACTTTTTGGGAGAGTAGGGTGGTGAGGCCGCGACCAGGGGGTAGGTCGCACCACGACCCTCTTTCTGTTCCCATCTGTTGCACATTTAAAGTCATAAATGCACTCAACACCCCCACAACCTCCATCAATGCTTCCAACATTCGTAAGGGACTTTACCAACAATATATTTAGCATATTAAGGTTACTTAAATGCCTCTAAACATATTAGCATAATTTAATAACATTCCATGATTCCGTGGAACTCATAAGAACTCCGATCGAGTCTGAAAATGACTAAAAACGCCAACCGACAACACCAAGCTCCAATTGAGCTTGTATTCAATTCTAACCAATTCTATAGTAACACTAGACATATTTATGCTCTGTTTAGGCATTCTGTAACACCCTCCCTTCCCGCACAAACGCCACGTCAACATATAATCATAAGTGGCAATATCACAAACATCTCATGATGCACATGTCAGGGGATTAACAGAAATCACTGATAATTAAACCTTTAATACAAACATGTCACAATGTGATACAGTGTAAGGTCGCCTAGCTACGGATCCTATCTTGACGCGACGCCGTCCAACGAGTGTGGAATCCTCGTTAGCGGTTTGACAGAAAGACCACGCACATGAAACACGGAGACACACACGATGATAGACGAACAATCTAAACGCTCCGTCACGTGATTCTCTCCAAGAACAAACACAAAATCGCCTTGAAAGTTCGAGATCGCCTCTGCCTTAATCTCTGCTCTCGTTTTCTTAATTAAAATGAATTAACCCTTAATTATAACCCCTGATTCGAACTTGCTCTGGACAAGTTTGACCAAGCCCAAGGCCCTTCGAACTTGTCCTCCATAAGTTCGAACCAGTGACTTTGTACTTACCTTTGAACTTATGTTTTAACTTATCTTTGAACTTATGTTTGAAATTATCTTTGAACTTATGTTTGAACTTATTATAAAACATCAATTACAACAAAGTTCAAACATACATACAATCAATATCAAACATATATCAAATATATAACAAACATATATCAACCCTGTAACAAACACATATCAAACACGTATTAATATGCAATTACGAACAAATTGACTATTCCAAAATATCGTCTATATTTAGACTGCTATCGTCACACAGGTTCACTAACAGACTCCCCCTTGACGATAGCTTCTAATTATATATTTTGTCTAAGTACTAGAACTATATAAACTACTACCAGCATACAATCCCTGATCTATACAAACACTAACTACCTTCTGGAACTTCCTGCCTTCTGATCTCCAGCCTTCATGAAAGAAAATCGGCTGATCATATAGTTTTCTCAAGTCGTCCTTAGATAAGTTTATCAGATGTAGTGGATCGTATACTTTCAAAATTACTTTGTCCTCATAGTCCTCCATCACTGCTTCCGCCCTCTCATTGTCAACATACCACCACTTCATGTTGCTCAGTACATCCTATGGCATTGACTTCATCGACACTTTCTTGAGACATCCGACTGGCTTGTAAACCATACTAGCCCAAGGCTTTCCGGTGTGGGGATCTATTCTTGACAGATCTTCAACTCTTTTCCCAGATCTTGGCTTAAGTCTTTCGAATCTTCTAGATCGAGCCTCCATTCGTATAATATTAGCAACAACTTCAGCATATGGGTCGTCTCCTAGATTGATCAATTCTTTCCAAGCCAACTCTTTCACTTCACACTTAGGCAGTGTGTTGAAAACCTTCAACGTTCTCCTCAAGTAGTGAAGCCCATCTCTTCTCTTGAGTACAAATAGCTGCAGTTCTCTATCAAAGAACCAGCTTAAGATTCCTCCTGAGAGATTTCCAGGAATTGGCACTCTCATTCTCTTCTTCATCTTCAAATCTGTCTTCTTATCTTCCTTCCTGAACCATAGCTTTATCAGATCTTCTCTTGTTTGCTCCTTTTCAGCTACTTCAGGTTCTGGTTCATCCCTATACGCTAGGATAAGCTCATCCAGATCAATCACATTCTTCTCATTATGAATATATTGTTCAGTGATAGGTTGTTTTGGGATGACTATTTCATCAACATTGTCATCCTCGTCTTCTATAACCTCGTCATCCGACGTCCAATCCACAATCTCTTCAAGAATAAACTCTCCTTCCTCCAAGCCTTCTTGATCAAACTCAAAGTCATCTTGATCATCAAGATCCATTAAAGCTTCAATCATATCATGTTCAGCAAACTTTAAAGCTTCTCCTTCGCCTCCTTCTCTCACATCTGACTGACTAGACTCCCCCTGAATTTGAGCTTGCTGAGCAGTCTTCTGAGAAAGATCTGTTAGCTCACTCTCTCTTTCAGCATCTGGATCATTATCGTCGTCATCTTCTCTCCTCACCTCAGCTTCCTTGCAACTACTCTCCCCCTGAGCTTGCAGATTTTTCAATAACTGCTCTAGGAAAGTTTTCATTGTCTTCATCTCAGACGCTTGATCAGCTACTGTTGTTCTCAACTCTACATTACATTGATCAAGTCTGGCATTATGCACTTGAAGCTCTTTCACTGCTGTTGAAAGTTGAAAAATTTGGACTGTTTGGAAGTCCACTTTTCCTTTCAGCTCTGTGAACCACTGATTGTTAGTGAATGTAGTTGATGTTGATGGAGTGGAGGCGGATGTTGATGGAGCGGCGGTTGGGGTTTATGGAGCAGCCGGTAACACAGGTTCAGGAGCCGAAGTGGATGGAGCTCCCTGCATGAATCTATGTCACCTCGCCCTATGCCTAGGCACGAGTGGAAGTTCCTATTCTTCTTCAAAATCTGAATCTTCTTCCTCTGTATCCCCACCTGCTGGCCTTGTAATTTTCTATCTACTAACCACTAATCTTGATCCATATATGCCAATTTGGATAGTTGGATCCTCGTTATCAGAACTAGACTCCGAGGCATTCTCAACATGCACTTCAGCCTCAGCCTGTTCTCCTTCTTCTTCTCCTTCACCCTGGACCTCAGTGTCCATATACTCAGCTTTAGGTGGCTGGTATTCATCAATGTCTCTGAATATATCATTGTACTCAGTTGGGGGCTCCAAAATCTCATGAATAATTCTGCTACAATATCGTCCAAAAATACGATTGGCTGCCCCCCAACCCTTGTTATTAGAACAGTTGGCGTCACTGAGCAGTCCACTTGGAGATGCTCCCAAAATTGACGTACATAAGGCAAAATGATGTGCAGGTTATGTGTCAGAGCATATGAGACTCGCGACTGAGTCAGAAATTCAATCATATGTCGGTACGACTGAGCTTCGGGTAGTTCCCTATCCACAGACATAACCATGTTAAGTTTATTAAAGAAAGCCCGATCACCCATATCTGCACACAGAAACAACAACTAATATTAGTAATGAAAATAAAATGAAACTTGTTTATTTCGAATTTGTATAATTTATCCTTATCAGAACTTATGTTTGAACTTATCTTTGAACTTATGTTTGAACTTATTGTAAAACATCAATTACAACCAAGTTCAAACATACATACAATCAATATCAAACATATATCAAATATATAACAAACATATATCAAACACGTAACAAACATATATGAAACACGTAACAAACATATATCAAACACGTAACAAACATATATCAAACACGTATTAATATGCAATTACGAACAAATTGACTATTACATCCTCAAATTTGATATAATAATTAAACTACTAATTATACACTCAACTAATGAATTGAGTGGTTTATTTATGTTAATTAATATGTAAAGATTGAAATTTTATCAATTAAGAGCATACATGTTAATGTTAAATTATAAACTTATAAAAAGGTAAACTGGAGTTATACATATTTTAGGTCAGGTTAACTCATACTTTGCTATAATATTATCAAATTTAAAATATTACTTATAACCTATTTAAAATTTCAAATGAATTATATCTTTATGTTTGATTATGAGTAAAATTAAAGAATTGGCTACAAGCTTTAACTACTTGTACTATACATTAAAAATCTTGTAAAATACAATCCATACACTTATGTACAAACCTCTAAAGCTAAAGGTACAAGTATTCTAAGCATAGGTTGGATTCAAAATAATGAAGAATGAGGATATTGGTGGCTGAATCTAGATAAGGAAAAGTGTGAGGGGCTTGGTGTAATATTCTAACCAATTAGGGGTAATAAAAACCCTCAATCGGCTCTCATCTTCTTCCATTTCTTTGCTTCAAAAAAATTCTGCACCCACAAAAAATTGAAGAAGCAAGCAGAATCTAGGGCTGGATAAAGCTCCTTACAAGTTTGGCCATAAAACTTAAGATTTTAAGCCATCAAGTTAGTGAAATGCAAAGTAAATACTAATAAACTCTTTAAAGTATGTCTATATATGTTTCCTTCCATCTCTGTCTTATATGGTCATGGAAATGATGGTGGAAGGAAAGGATTGACGATTTAAAGAGTTTCTATCTCAACTTACGAGTTATTAAGTGTTCCTGAGATTTACAAGTTTAATAAACCAAAAGAATTCACCAAAAGCTTGAGTTTGAATCTTTATGAGAATAACTCAAAAGTGGGTGATTTGATTACTAGATTTCTATACTATGGATGTTAGAATAAATTTATATGTGTTTATAATTATCAAATATAGCACAAAAGCAAGTTTTTAAGTGTTTAGAATTTTCAAAAATGAATTTGAAGTAGAAAATGGCGAGCAGGGGACGTCAAAAAGGATAATCTGGACTGCAGGTCAGCAGAACTCGCCGAGTTTCCCCTATGAACTCGACGAGTTTATCATCAGATAAGCCGTTTTCAAAAGATAAAACTTGTAGCACTATGTGTTCCCTTCGTCTGGGCTTTTGAATCACCTAAATCCGTGTTCGTATGAAAAAGTTATGATCAAAATACGAAACTAGTACGAGTCGAGCCCTGTTCACCCAAAACACTTATTTTAAGTCCCGTAATGATACTATAACATCATGGGATCATTTTGTAATTATATAACACTTAAATTAACGTTTAACATCGCCCAAAAGTCTATAAAACCCAATAAGAGTCGTATCAGTGTCGATAAATTCGGAAACTTAAACCGAAACGCTTAAACACTTCAAATAATTTCCAAACCTTATGATATGCTATTATAAACTAATAAATACATTAAATATCATTATTTGATAGGTTTGAAGCTGAAAGGAGTGCCAGTTGTCGGTTCGGGGCGTTAAGTAGCTTGTTGGCCGTTTTGAGCATTAAAGGCTATTATTGCCTATCTGTGAGTTCTAGCATTGATGTGTGTGTTGCATACATAATTATATGATTATTTTATTTATGACATTGTGCATATCTAATTGGCATCATCCTCTTATATGATGCATTGCACTGCTTTTATTATACTGCCCTATTGGCGGTCCATTACTTGATCATGGCCTATGGCCAGCATACCTTACTTGATACCGTTCATCACATATATTCACTTCATGCTGTACTTGGAGACTGTTCAATTCATGCTTTACATAATCACATTTGATTACCCTATTGTGAGCTATGCTCATTTATTATTGGCATCACTGGACGTCCAAATTATTATTATATACAACGCCTTACTTTGTGTTTGTGCGTATAAATTCCTACACCACATGAGCTCGTGGGTAGGTGGCCGGACATGGAAGCCGGTTGGAGTTGCGCAGCTGGACATGGATTCACAGCTGTTGGCAACGGCGGGTAGCGGGTTATGTACCGCAACCTATGCAAATTAATGGGCTATGCCCACACCATTTTAATTAAAAGATATTGCATTTGTCATTTCATAATCATTTTATCATTTATACATGTTGTATGTTTTGCACTCCATATCGATCTTGTAACTCACTTAGCAAATTTTATTTGCTAACCCCTCACTTTTATATACCTCAGGTGGATTAGTAAAGGAAAGGTGATTACTGACCCTGGTCCTAGAGTTTAAACGGACCGCAATTGAAGTCTTGACATTCGGTAAAAGTTAATTTAATATTGTGATACTTTCGGGTAGTCTGTCTACCAACACACTTAGATGTGTACAAATAGACACCTAATGTCTTTGATGGATGATAGTTGTTTTAAGTATTTAGAATTATCTTGTAAATTTACTTCCCATTCCAAATCATGGTTTATAACTAAACAGGGATATTGACCTCGTGCGAACGGGTCATGCCCGATTTTCTTTAAAAACTATGTTAATTATAATTAATTTACTGCAACCCCATTATTATTATATTAAGTTGAAATGGGTGTTTCACTTCGGATAGTCACAAACCACTGGCATATCCTTGAGTTGTTTTTCCTTCGACTCTTTTTCTGCAATATGGACTAATACTACATAGCAACCTTTTCTTAGGCACTTTAACGTCCTTAGGGCGGATATGACATTCAGCTGACAGTTCTTTCTTTCCCCTTGGACTGTTAGAACCTTCTTCTTGCGGAGTGGTATCCGTACCACTTCTTACCGCACAAAATCTCAGCATGATTGTGTGACAACAAATCCATACCAACTACCACATCAAAACTTCCAAGTTCTATAGGCATCAAGTCTATCTTAAAGGGATGATCTGCCAGCTTTAATGTGCATTCCTTAATAATACTACTTGCCTCTATTATTTTGCCTTCAGCCAGCTCTATAGTATAAGAGTTGTCTAAGGGAAAAGGAGTGGCATTCCATTGCTTACTAAACTTATCAGATATAAAGCTCCTATCAGCCCCAATATGAAAGAGTACGTAAGCGTAAATGTCATTTAAAATAAACGTACCTCATACCACATGGGGATCCTGACGAGCGTCACCTGCTCCTAAGAAAAAAGCTCTCCCCTGAGCTCCTCCACCATTTTTCAACCCCGGGCACTCACTCCTGAAGTTCCGGGCAGCTCCACATTCATAGCAGCCTCTCTGATTGCCGTCGATGTTACCCGGGGTACCACATTTACAGTCCTTGGCCAAATGACCAAGACGTTTGCACTTTCCACAAGGGGTTACGTAGGGACCTTTGTTCTGATGGTAGGTGCATTGGGTGAAAAAAGGCTTTGTACCTGTGTAGCCTTTCCTGGTCTCGACTCCCGCTACACAAGCCTTGATGGTTTCGGGCTTCTTGGATTGAGAGCCCGAATTCTTCCCGGACTTGTCCTCCAATTTTCTCTTGTTTTCCCCGGCTTTGGCCTCATTTCTCCGGGACACTTGATCCATAAGGTTGTTGGCCATTCTCATGACGTCCTGAATGGTGGGTGGGTTGGATGCAGTGACATTGCCTTGAATTTGAGGGGCGAGTCCCCAGATGTAAAGTTCAATTTTCTTGTATTCAGGGGTCACCATCTGTGGGCACCGAATGCTTAGCTCATGGAATCGGTTGGTGTACCCTGCTACATCCGTTCCTTTCATAGACAGATTCCAAAACTCTAATTTCATCTTCTGTAGTTCATTTCTCGGGCAATACTCATCGGTCATCATTTGCTTTAACTCGGCCCAGGCGAGTTGGTAAGCTGCATCAATCCCCACAGACTGGGTATACGAGTTCCACCATGTCAAGGCGCTATCTTGCAGAGTGTGGGTGGCGAATTTCCCCTTGTCTCCTTCAACACATCCGCTAACACGGAAGACAGACTCCAATTTTTCAAACCATCATACCAATCTGACGGCTCCCTCAGTCCCGTTAAAGTATCAGGGCTTGCAACTCAAGAACCCCTTAATTTCGCACCCTTTTAGGTTGGTCTCAGTACCTCCCGTGGTGCGGCTAGCACCACCATCTCCGTTGGCGGAACTATTTCGGTTGGTCTCGTAAGTGGCTATAGCGGTGGCCACCCTTTGTGCGACTAATTCCTCGATTTCTGCAGCGTTCATGGCTCTTCTTGGCGGCATTATCTTAAAGTTTAAAGAACATAGCATAGTGTAAGAAGGTGAATTTTAAAGATTTAAATTTTTCTTAAGGCACAACACTATAATCATCAAACACAATTTCATAAATAACTTGAAATGTTCATTAATCATTCATAACTTTCTTACAATGAGGCGGGTTATTACCCGAAAATTTTTGTCCTACACTATTACATAATATTTTCCTAACATTACAAAGTTAGATAAAGGGTACTAGGTGTGGGAGTGATCAGGAGTCTCTCCCTTCTCCAACGCGTTGAGGCGCTGAGTCAGCTCCTCGTTACGAGCCTCGCTTTCGGGTAGTCGCTGCCGAAGCTCATCCAGGCCATCTTGCTGGATGGTGAGGGCGTGCTGGTAAACCCAGTACAAGTTGGAGTTCTGTAACTCCTCCCGCTCTAAACGGGCTGTCAATTCTCCAATATCCTGGTTAAGTAACCGGATTTGGAGGTCGTGTCGTGAGAACCTTGCTACTAGCAAAGGCACGGTCTGGTCGGTCTTCTCCTGGGTGAGCGGTGGGATCGGTGCGGAGGATGGTCCTCCAACCTCAAACTGGGAATGGATTCCTTCCTCTTGTCTCCACTCACGGAGAGTCTCGGGAATCCAATTCCATCTATGGGCATTTGCCCGTCGCTGCTGGGGTGGGGGATTTTGTTAAGGAGTCGGGATGGGGATAGACTCCTGCCTCTGTGTGATCACCCTCTTTCGAGGTGTATACATCATCTTCGGGCCGTTAGGGTAGGGACGGTACGGCTTGAACGATGGAACCTCTGGGTGGTATGGGGTGTAGGCGGGGATCACCGGGGGTGGTGGATCTACTCCGACGTCGTCCTCTTCCATTGGTTCCATTCTCGTCTGACTCTTCCATGGGATCATCACCTTCCGACGGGTCTTTCTCCTCAGTTGGGTCCTCCTCAGAAAACACCTCCGGGTTGTATGGGCTGGTGGGGGTATACTCCTCTTCTGAGTCAGACAAAATGATTATCTCTTGGTTGGACATGTTTTCTGCTATCAAGGTCTATTCATAGTCTTTTAGTTAGTTACAAAATATTTTCATAATCAGTAAAACTTAAGTACGGTTATAGTCTAGGGTACTAATGGAACCTAGTTCACTATAACTATGGCTTTGATACCAATCTGTCACACCCCGTTACCCCGGTTGGCAACGCGACGAAGCGGAAGCATAACCATAATCATAACGAACGACCACTATATGGACGTTTTTCAAAATACATCGATAAAACATTAAATGAAGGTTATTCATAGTCTGGCATGAAGAAAAGAAGTTCGCATAATACAGAGATTTAAATACATAATTAAAGTATTCAAAAAAATGCAGCTAAATCTCCGGTAGTTTCGAAAATGCATGCGACTCCTTAGATGCGGAAGCTTGAAAGAAAATACGTCTGAAGGCACACTTGCCTTAGTTTCCTGAAAATACACGCTAAAATACGTCAACAATAATTCTTGGTGACCTCATAGGTTTACACGTAAATCTGACTTGTATGGACAACAACAGTAGAGTTTGAATTTATAAAATCATAAATTCCATGTTATGTATTACATATAAACCATCATGCAACCGAAGCTTAATTAAAAGTGAGTTTGCCCTGTGCAGTATTCCCATACGTAATACAGTGTGTTAAATATATATGCACTCGCTGTTAGCCGACTCGAACTAACCCGAATGGGGGACATGACTCCCGCTAGATCTATCCACAATATATTCGCGCTTACAAATAAATGCAATTAACGGTTCATGATTTGAGAGATGATGGAACCACATGTGTAATACATAATAGAAATGAAGTTGTTTTCGTGTCCATATGAAAACGTAGCATGTATTTTAACCTCAAAACATAACAGTGTGAAAATAGGGGCTATGAGGACTCACCGTGCTTGTGATGGCAAAAACTAGCGAAAAATGCAATTTAGCGTAAGTTGATGCATGATGCACCGGGTGAGTTTAATCGAGCCCTAAATGATAATAGGGACTTAATATCTCTATTTATATTTTTATGTCTTATATCACCCAACATTACAAGTTTATAAATAAAACTTAAAACGTCAAGTATATATATATATATATATATATATATATATATATATATATATATATATATATATATATATATATATATATATACATATATATATATATATATACATATATATATATATATATATATATATATATAATTTTTCAGCTTTTTCGAAGGTTTTTCGGCCTACTTTGAGGCTGTTTTTGACCAAGCTCCAAAATGTTTTAGGCTTTGGTTTTCTAAGACATTTAACACTATATACAAAGAATTTTTAGAATCAAGAACGGTCATTTTTCGAAATGTTTAGGTTGGGGAAAAAGCTTGTTGAAAACCCTATGTTGGCCATTTTTGAGCTGTCAAACTTTCGGTTCCCAAATAATTTTTGGAGGTCATAAACTCCAAAATAAATTATGAAAACTTCCAGATCTATAGTTAAGACATAGATCTAACGTTTGAGACAAGAATCAACTCATTTCGTTAAGTTATAAATTAGTTATGATTTTTCAAAGTCGATATAAATTTTCTGCCGAAAATCCGCAGTTTATAAACTTGAAATAACTAGTGATTCTTGTTGTTTATTCAAAGACTACTTGTTTAAAAATTATAAAACACATATATATCACTTGTTTTCATCGTATTTACACTTATATGATGTGTTTATATTTTTATAAACACATTTGAAGAAAACATCTTAAAAACAAAACTAGAAATTTATAAAACTTGAGTTTTTATGAAACTTGTTTTTGTTGGTGATTATATATATTATGCAAGACTTATATAAACATAAATATAAGATGAAATAAGCTAGTATTTACTTACTTTGATGTATTTAGATTATAATTTTGGGTAGAAGTTGAAATTTTTGCAAGATATGCACCAAGAACACTTGAATTTCATGAAGAACACTTGAAAGAAGATGGTTTGTAGCGTGTGTGTGATGGAGCCGGATTTGAGAGAGCGATAGAAGAGTTTTTGGTGTGATTAAAATGAATGAAAAAGTTCTCTATTTATAGAAGAAATTTGGTCTTTCAAATGATGAAAAGCATGGGATGAAAAGGTAGTGTGCACTTTTAAACAAAATGATGGTGTTTAAAGTGAATATGACTTTTGTAATAAAATATTAAAGTCAACTTCTATAAAGCACCCCTATAGGGCCGGCCAATACATGTATTTTACATGTATTTTCATTTTATTTTTGTATAAAAGTATTTAGAAATGTATTCTTGTATTTCCCTTTTCTTGTAATTTCATAAATACTTGTGGATGCATTGTTTTAATGAATTGTTTTAGTCTTGCATAATTAATGTTAAGAAATTGTATTAGTGTATGATTAGTGTCACTAATCATAATTTAATTATGTACTTAGTTGAATTAATCCCTCATATCATAAATTGATCGGATTAATTGATTTCCCGATTCATCGCACCGATGAATTTGATTCTAATTGAGTTGAATTTTCTAATAAACATTGTTAATCACCTTGATTAATTTCTAATGACCACTGATTAGGTTATAATTGGCTATTAAATAGAGATTACGTCATCGTTGTTAACCTGATTTAGTGTCGGATGTTACATGGCCCGCGATCAGCTCTCATCGCGACCTCGCCCTGATCCCCGCGTCGCGACCGCGCCCAAAAGGGTCGCGACAGTGCTCCCTGCGGTCTGGTTCGTCCCTGTTCGTCGATTAAGTCTGCCCAGGAGGTTAAAACTCCATTTATACTCGATTTCAGCCACACAGAACACATATAACCAATATATGACAACGCATACAAGATTGAAACCCCTTTTTACATTACTCCAGCAGCACATATCTCGAATTTCAGAAGCAAAACTCAAGATTTCTTACATCAATATTCAGGAACTCAAAGATGGAGATGAAAGTCAGATTTCAACAATTAAATCTTGAAACTGGGAATGATTTCTTGCAGTTGGAACTCACACACTTACACATATAGCACACCTCTTCAATTTCCAAATAAGGAAAGGAAGAAAAGAAAGCACGTACAAATATTTTCTATTTTCGGTGGGTTCCGACACTATAACCCGAACCCGATATCACATTTTCAGAATTAATATCCACTTAACCCATTAAATCCACGAACTCATATACACGATTAATCCACTAATATGACGACGCCAATGACACATAACTCACAATCCCGACACGTACAATCCACTACTCGGGATTCTATTGGACCAACGCAGTATTATTAAATTAAACATCCACTAAAATAATTACACACAGTTATTCAGAAAACAGGATTTTACACATTTAATTTGTATTTAAACATTAAAACAAGTCTCATAATGCTTAGGAACTCATTGTGGGATTTCACTGAACATGTGGTGTGCGGTTTGGACTTAAAACACCAAATTGAGTTCTTGCACGCGTTTTGTGTTACCCGGTACATGAAAACACTTTAATAACACATTTGGTTCATAATAATCATATATAACATGTATTTTGGTGCAATCTAACCTCTATACACCATTGGAGCTCAAATGAAGCTCCAACTCGGGTTTTCACTCCACATCACTAACTCAACCCAATCAATCACATATTTATGACTCAAATGCATTTATAAACCATAAACATTAACCTATACTTTATATTAGAGTCATTTACCAACTCAATCTAACAGAACCATTGTAGGGTTCCATTCTCCAAAATTGGTGAAATGGAGAAGAAATGGAAGAGAAGAATGAAGAATATGGTTATACCTTTAAAGATGCTTCAAATATCAAAGATAAATCTTTAAGCTTTCAATCTTTGATCAAGCAATTAAACCCTAGCTTCCTTTTCTCTCTTTTCTCTTCACTTTTGCAAGAATATCAAATGTGGGTGTGTGTGTTTGCTTTGGACAATTTTTAAGAGGGGAATGGGAGCAAATATTGGCCTTTGGCCAATTCCAACCTCCCACTCTTCAGCAATTGACAACTTAAGCCCCTCCACTAACCATCTTCTATTTGCAAAACAAACCACCATACTATAACTTGCATTAATTAAATAATTCAATACCCAAATGAGTAGTTTTGACATAATTATATTAAATGGATTCAAACACTACATTAAACCACTCTTATGTCATAGTTAATTATTATTTAATTGTTTTGCAAATTTTGGGGTGTTACTATTCTTCCTCACTTAAAAGGATTCCGCGCTCGGAATTAATTCGGCTGAAACAACGCAGGATATTTAGCCTTCATCTCGGCCTTCATCTCCCACTGTTAGTGCATCCTGTGTGACGTTAGCAGTATAAGTGTAGATAGTCTTTTGTAATAGTTCAGGCTTCGTAATTACAAGTTAATGCATATGTTTGATATTGGTTATATATATATATTTGATCTTGTTTGTGATTGATGTTTACTTAAGTTCAAAGATAAGTTCAAACATAAGTTCAAAGATAAGTTCAAACAAAAGTTCAAGAATAAGTTCAAGAACAAGTTCAAAGACAAGTTCAAGAATAAGTTCAAGGGCTAGGGTTTGAACTTAGTAGTAGCTAACTTCGAACATGTAGTGCACAAGTTCGTGGGCTTGGGCCCATACGAACTTGTCTGAGCTAAGTTCGAGTCTAAGCTCTATAATTAAGTGTTAATCCATTTTCATTAGGGACTTTTTTGCAGAGATTAGCATTCAGAGCTCGTATAGTGCACTATGAACTTGTGAAGATTTAAGAGAGTCGTTTCGGAGAGATACACGTGTCGGGTCGTTCGTCGTGACGTCTATCATTGTGTTAGTCTCCGGTTTCCGTGTGGGTGATCGATCCGTTAAGCCCCTAACGAGGATTCCGCACTCATTGGAAGGTGTCGCGTGAAGATCAGATCCATAGGTAGGTGACGTTACACCCACATCATTAAAGATCCATGATGATGCTAACAACAAACCATCACCATCTCGATCTCTTTGCTTCGCAACTTAGTGACGTTTTCACTCAAAATAACCTCCGGCTCTTCCACATACCGGAGTTTCTCATTTATGTGGGCACATCATTCAATGAAATGATCACTTCGGGATTTATCAGAATTTTCTACAAATAACTCACATGAAAGGTGTCGTGTATACCTGCAAGCTCTTTAGGTAACTACAATTTGTAAGCTTGAGCGCCTATGCTCTCAATGACCTTGAAAGGTCTGACATATCGTGGACTCAACTTCCCACGCTTACCGAATCTCATCACACCTTTCCACGGAGACACTTTCAACATAACTGAATCCCATACATTAAACTCCACATTCTTGTGGCGTTTGTCGGAATACGAATTCTGACGCTCTTGGGCGGCTTTAATTCTATCCCGAATTATCTGAATCTTTTCATTGGTCTCCTGAATCAATTCGGTAACTGCCATGGTTTCTCACCAGCCTCACGCCAATAAGTTGGGGTTTGACATTTCCGGCCATACAACGATTCTTAAGGAGCCATCTTCATTGACGATTGATAAATATTATTGTAGGAAAAATTTATGAGTGGCAAATGTGTATCCCAGTTCCCTCCCAACTCAATCACAAATGCCTGGAACATGTCTTCCATAGCCTGGTTCGTCCGTTTGGTTTGGCTATCAGTATCGGGAGAAAATGCCATGCCGCGTCCCTAACTACTCTTGCGTACTTTGCCAAAACCTTGAAGTAAACCGCGAATCACGATCCGAGACAATGGATTTTTGAATTCCATGCCGCATGATAATCTCATCAATATACATCCGAGCTAGACGCTCCAGCAGATAGTTTTCACTAATCGGCAAGAAGTGTGCGGACTTAGTCAATCGATCAACAATAACCCAAATCGCATCATGCTGACGTTGGGTGTTCGGGAATGTCACCACAAAATCTATTGTTATATGATCCCATTTCCACTCGGGTAAAAGGAGGATGCATTCTACACGGTGGTTTTTGATGATCGGCTTTGACTTGCAAACATGTTTGACAACGCCCAACGTGGTTGCTGATATCTCGTTTCATTCCGTCCACCAATACTATACTCGAATTTCAAATCATGGTACATCTTGGAGCTACCCGCATGAATAGATAACTTTGAATTGTGACCATCTTCAATGATCACGTCCCGAACACCTCCAATCTTAGGAACTCATATCCGGTACTTATACAATTACAAACCATTATTACCGTCGGTTAACACCGTGCTTTGACCAACCATTCTTTCGGATTTAACATTCTCTTCCTTAAGGCCTTCGACTTGCCACTTTCGGATATCAGCAATGATGGTATAAGTAACTACCATATGAGTAAGTGTATTGCAAGTCGCCTCAGGATATCTCCTTTGACTTAAAGCGTCGGCTACAACATTTGCTTTTCCGGGATGGTATAGGATTTCACAATCACAATCCTTTATTAATTCCATGGCTCTTCGTTGCCCCATATTTAACTCCTTCTGATCAAAGAGGTGCTTCAAGCTCTTGTGATCTGTAAAAATTTGACATCGAGTACCATACAAGTAGTGACGCCAAATCTTTAGAGCAAAAGTGACCGCATCTAACTCTAAATCATGTGTCGGTCGACTTTTCTCGTACTATTTCAACTGTCTTGATGGATTGGATATCACCTTCCACCGTTGCATCAGTACACAACCCAACCCGTTAATGGAACCATCGCTATACACCACAAAGTCTTTATTTCCTTCACGCAAGGCAAGGACAGGAGCCTTAGTCAAACTGGCATCCAACTTTAAAAATGCCTCCTCTTGCGGCTCTGCCCACACAAACTTTGCATTTTTACGCGTCAAAGATGTAAGAGGGACCGTGATTTTCAAGAAGTGCTGGATAAATCGTCTATAATAGCCAGCTAATCCAAGGAAACTTCGTATCTCAGAGGCATTTCGAGGCGTTTCCTAACTCTCAATAGCTTCAATCTTGGAGGGATCGACCGAAACACCCTCACAAGATATGACATGCCCCAGAATTTGCAACTAATCGAGTCACAACTCAAGGTGTTAAGTAATGAAATTCAACTTTCACACTATAATAAAAGGGTATTATAGCTAAAGTTTAGAATGTCATACCTGTCGCAACCAAAATTCACACTTCGAGAACTTGGCGTATAGCCGTTCCTTGCGAAGGAGTTCAAGGAGTTCCTGTAAGTGAACGTATGATCCGCCTCCGACTTAGAATAGACCAATATATCGTCAATGAACACGATTACCGACTTATCGAGCATCGAATGACACACTCGATTCGTCAAATCCGTGTAGGCGGCAGGTGCATTAGTGAGCCCAAACGGCATCACCAAGAATTCATAGTGACCATAGCGAGTTCGAAAGGCAGTTTTTAGAACATCTTCTTCCTGAACCTTTAATTGGTGATAACCCGAACGTAGGTCAATCTTTGAAAAATAAGAAGCCCCTTGCAAGTGCTCGAACAAATCGTCTATGCGAGGCAAATGGTACTTATTCTTTATCGTCACTTTATTCAACTCCCTATAGTCGATGCACATCCTCAACGATCCATCCTGCTTTCTAACGAACAAAACCGTAGCACCCCAAGGCGAAGTACTCAGTCGGATGAACCCTTTGTCCAACAAATCTTAAAACTAGGTACACATTTCCTTCATCTCCGAAGGGTCAAACGGAAAGGAGCACGTGCAATGGGTGCAGCTCCTGGCACTAAGTCTATTCGGAATTCTATTGCTCTATCGGGTGGCAAGCCCAACAACTCATTAGGAAAAACATTCGGATATTCACTCACTACCGGCACATCCTACAAGTCCTTCTCCTCTTTCTTGGCATTCAACACATATGCCAAGAAATTTTGGCATCCTTTACTAATGCTTCTACGGGATTTTGCAATGGAGATGATCACCACTTCTCCCTTACGCTTCTCTCCAAAAACAAATATTTCATTGTCGTTAGGAGTTGTTAAACGAACAACTCTTTCGGCACACACAATACTAGCTTCATTTACCACCAACAATCCATGCTAACGATTACATCAAACTTCTTTGTATAGATTGGCACAAGGTCAATCCAAAAATCATACCAATCTAAGGTGAGTTTACAATCAAAGTAAATTTGGGTAGCCACAACTTACATCCCATTTACAACATCGATAGTCAAAGGTAAAGGCAACAATGAAGGCAATTTATCAAGCTTTCGTGCAAATGATTTAGAAATAAATGACACATTTGCACCGGAATCAAAAAGAACAGTTGCAGGTAGTAAGTTCAATAGAAAGGTACCGGTAACAACCTCTGGTGTGTCCCGAGCCTCATCCGCGGTTATTTAGAATACCCGCGTGTGAGCTTTAGACGCATTCCACTTTGATTGGGAGGAACTGCCACCAATTGTCGACTTTGCCGCCGAAGCTTTACTTTCTGCCGGCACGTCCTTCCGGTTAGGACAACCCCAAGATTTGTGTCCCGTTTCGTCACACACAAAGCATTTATCTACATATTTGGGGCATGTAGTACGAATGTGCTCCTCCTCTCCACAGCTATGACAAATTAGGGGACTTCGAATACACTGCCCCTTGTGAAACCTCCCACATTTGGTGCAAGAAGCAGCAGCGCTAGACGAGTGTCGCTACGATTGATTCAAGGAGTTCGACTGTTGCTTTGAGGGTGCATGCAAATCGGCACCCTTAGAATTGGAATAAGGCGTACGAGGCGGTCATTGTGACCCTTGAGGAACCTTAGTTTTTAACTTCTTAGAGGAGAGAGTATCAGGATCAACTCGAGAGACTTCGTACTGCCGGATACGAGCAAGTTCAACCGCATGATCAAAGGTTTTCATCACTTGCATCTTCATAAATTCGCAAATTTCTTTCCGAAAACCTTCCACGAAATACTCCACCTTCTGGCCTTCATCAGACACAAGCAGCCTCACAAACATAGACTTGGAGTTAAACTCCGCCAAATAGTCATCCACCTATAAGTCACCTTGGTGGAACGGGATGAAATCCCTATTATTCTTCTGAATTGAAACGGTAGGACAGAATTGCGCTTAAATCATACTCATTGGCAACTACCATCAGCTTCCTTTGAACATCCTAGGAAGGCATTTTGATTTTTCTTGCCTCCTTGGCTGCAAAGGCTTTAGCAGCTTTGACAGAAGCTGCCTCCTTCTTCTTTCTTTCAAAGATCTCAATTTGCTCTTGTTTTCACTGATAATAAGTTTCCAGAGGAAAACCCATTTCTTTGGCCTGAGATTTATCATATTTCAGTTGAAGGGCCTTCTGAGTGTCAGTGTCCATAGTAGCCTTCCCTTTCCCCTTTGCTGCTATGGTCAGAACTGTTTCAGTTTCCTCTTCTTCTTCTTCTAATTCTTCCAAGATTAAGTGTCTTCTTCTGCTTGGCCTGTCCCCAAGAATAGATTCCTCCCCCTTAGATGGTGCATGGCTCGGAGATCTAGCCTGAGTAGGCGCAACAGCTATTTCAGAGACTGTGGAAGTACCTGCAGCATCACCAGTTTATCAGTGACCTGCTGGTTGGCAAAATGAAGCCAATTTCTCCTTAGAGGAAGATGAAGATTTCTCCCCCTTAGACTTTGTATTCGAAGAAGATTTCTCCCCCTTTGAAGGAGATGGCACATAGCCTTCAACATCGGGTCTGCCTGAAGGAACGGATTGAATAGGCTTGGCAGCAGCAGGCTTGGTAACAGGCCTTGAACCAACCTAGCTATGCACTTCTTAACCTCTGCTAACTGGGTATAATAGGTTTCAAGGGAAGAAGAATGGGAGTTGGCAAAGGTGGAAAGCTTGGAAATAGCAGCCCTGTCAGTTTCAAGAGACTCATGCATGTAATCAAAGCCTACTGCCATAGAATTTGACAAGGATACCACTAAGGTATTTAGAGTGGCTAAAGTGGATGGTAGAGTGGTAGATCAGGTTTCGGCAATACCTGAGAGTTGTTGGGAAACAGCTGTCAGGTTGGACACAGTGTCCTGTTAATGAGCTAGAATTGAGGTCAGGGAAGATGAGAGTTGTTGCAGCTGTGCAGTGAGTGCAAGCAGCTGTGAGGAGTAGTCAGGCTGGGGAGCAGGGGATGGAAAGGATGACTTGAATGAATCAACACATCCCTTAAGCTGTGTAGACACGGATTATGCAATGGTTGATGGAAGGGTAGTCACAGTTGTTTCCAAATAGCTAACTTTGTTGGACAGCACTGAAAGTTGTTACTTCAAAGAAAGATCATTGGGGGATGGAGGAGTATAGGTGGACTGTTTATATTGTGTGGATGGTGAGGAGTGTGAGGGTGATGAGTGAGGAGTATGAGGATCACTTGGGGATGGGAGAGGTACATTTGAAAGAAGTTCCATAGCATGGGCATAAGTTAAGTGATCTAGTCTAAAAATGTCAAGGGAACCTTCAGCAGCGGCTATAACTGCTTCATTAGGTGAGGCTGTATGGGATGGTGGCTTTTCAGATGTCACTGGACTGGTAACACCTTCATCAAGACTTGGGTGGTTCCCTCAGTAGTTCCTTGGTTTTGAGGCACCTCTTCATGGGGAGAGGAGATGTGCATTTCAACATCATCAGTGGTGAAAGCTGATGATGGAATTTGCATTTGGGGAACAGCTTCACCACAGGGTTGTTCCATAGCCTGAGGGTCATCAGCTTAGGGAATTAGTCCTTTAGCAGTTGTTGGGGATGAAACAGCTGCATCATGAGGAGCTGAGGGGGAAGGCTGATCTGCTAGTTGGCTTGTACCAGCAGGTTTGGCACCTTGTGCAGACTCAGGGTGTGAAGGAGAAATATGAGATGGGGACTGTGTGGACTCAGTATGGAGTGGAGTGAAATCCTGTCTTATAATATCCTCAGCCTGGTGAGAGGCTAGAATAGTTGATGTGGTTGACTCCTTCCGTACAACTAGCTCCTTTTATGAGAAACTAAAGGGTTCAGGCTGACTCAGGGTGGACTCAGTATGGAGTGAAGCCTGCTCCATATTGGCTGCACCTTCTTTCAAAATAGGAGAACGAGAGGCAACAGGGGTTGCTTCATTTGCAACTGACTCTTGTTGACTCCTGTTGAGAGGGGGTCAGAGGAGCTATTTTGAGTGATGGAGGTTTTCTTTCTGGCTAAGGATTTTCTCCTTTGCCGGGAGTAGGATAGAGTGGGAGATTGAGGAGAGGTAGGTTGTTCTGTTTGGACTGGTGGAGACACTAGGCTAGTAACAGGCGGTATAGACTGTTCCATGGTCTCAGGTGCCACAAGGGCACTAGCCACAAAGGCTTCAGGATAAACGGATGAACCAGGGTGACCAATCTGCTCCCCCTCGGCCACTGAGGCGGAGGGTGCAGACTTTGCTATTTTAGCCTTCTTGGTGACAGGCCCAGCTTCACCAGTCTTTAAGGCACGTTTTGGCTTTTTAGACCGTGATTTGGATTTTCCAGCGAGAGCAGTGACTGGATCCACCTCCTGAGTAAAAGGTCCTTCCACCAAACCAAGCAACCTCCTCATTGGTGTTGCTAGAGGAGGCTCATCAGCAAAAAATGGGTGTAAAATACCATATTTCCTATTACATGTACACTGCAGTAGTCAAGTAAGGTTGTGAGTTATAAAGATGCTCACCACAAACATTCTTGAAGATGAGGCTCAGAAATCTAGGATATCTAATAGCAGCTGGACGCTGTTCTTGCTCCACCAAGTTCCTCAGATTTAGGAATATCCATTTGGCCATGTTAAGACTAGTCCCATCCACAAACTGTACGGCTACTTGAACTCTCCCTGCTGAGCTGATCAAAGGAACCAACTTTGCAGCTTAGACTCATTACCACTGAGGCAAAGAGAAAGCTGTAAGTTGGTTCAAACTCCTTCCTGAACAAGGTTGCACCTACCCTTGGTTCTTCCACACCACAGCAGTGTAGCAGGTTGCACATCTGTTCGTTCTCTGGCTGAGGTTTGTCATATTTGTCAGCAACTGGAAGATGGAGTACTTCCCGAAGAAGAGCAGTAGTAATCTCAACAGTTTGGGAAGTGTTGAGAATAGTTCCCCTTATTGTTATGGTAGTAGGATCATAGGAGCAAGTATACCAAAACTCTTAAACCTTCTCCTGGTACACGACACCAAGAGTTGCAGTCATAGCATAGTTGAGGGGATGAGCTTGCAGAAAATCCACCATTTGTTCATAACCTTTTCCAGTATAGTTTTTGGGAATGGTTAGATCGGCAATGTAGTTGGTGAGTTTTATTGTTAACATGGTGTTGACAAATGGGTGCTTCTTAACGTCATCACCAAAAAACACAGGAACAAAGGGGTTGTTTTTGGAGGACATTTGTGATAGTAGGAGTGATTCATGATTTTTGGACAATTAGTCTTTTAGCGTTTGGAGAGGTTTATGGAAGCAGAAAGGAAGAAGAAGAATATGAAATAGTGAAATTGGTATTTATAGAGTTTGAATGTGAGTTGGTAGGAGAGAGAAAGGTTTTGGCGGTTGATTTGAAATGTTACTAGCGGAAACGGAACGGTTTACCACGCCAGCACGTTTGTCAGACCAACTTGACCTTTTTAACCACTAACACACGTAACACACATTATCCACAGATAATTAAGATACAAAAAATACTTAAATTAAGTAACTTAAATGTGAAGTAATGTTAATTAAAAACTGATGTTCTAAGTTGTTGTTTAAACCTGTGATGAAAATGTTTTATCAAACACTGATCATTCTGTAAGCTATCGATGAAACATGTGCAACTATATGAGAACAGGTTTCATCGTAAAACCTGTTCAATAGCTGAACAGGTTACAACGCTTTGCCTTGTATGACTAATAACCGAGTGAGAAGATTGTAGATTTGGACAACAGAACAAGTTTGAAAGTAATAAGTTATTTTGTCAAACCTGTTCAAATTTTAAGAAACGGGCTAAGTGCAGAGCACATTAAACTTGTTCTATCTATGCTATTTTGTAAAATTTTATCAGATTTGATTAAGTGGCTTTTTGAACATCGATGACACTTAGTCAATTTTATTTAACATTCCCAACTTGCTTACATGGTAATTTAACCTGTTTTCATCAAGAGGTTTGGTGAAAATGTCTGCAAGCTGTTCTTCAGTGGAAACAAAAGTTACATCCACATTATCTTTTTGGATGTGATCTCTTCTGAAGTGATGTCTGACTTCAATATGCTTTGTTCTAGAGTGGAAGACTGGATTGTTGGAGATAGCTTTGGCACTTGTATTATAACATAGAATAGGAATTTTATTATATACAAGGCCATAATCTTCAAGCTAATGTTGTATCCATAGAACCTGCCCACAACAGCTTCCAGCCGCAATGTATTCAGCTTCAGTAGTGGAAGTAGAAACAGAATTACGCTTCTTGCTGCACCAACAGATCAACCTACCACCAAGGAGTTGACATCCACCTGTTGTGCACTTTCTATCTAGCCTGCAACTTGCAAAATAAGAATCTGAATATCCAATTAGATCAAGGCTGGAGTCTTTAGGATGCCAAAGACCCAAACCTGGTGTACCCTTTAGGTATCTGAAGATTCTTTTTACTGCAGCTAGATGTGATTCCTTTGGGTCAGCTTGAAATTTAGGACACAAAAAAGTGGCAAACATAATATCTGGTCTACTAGCAGTTAAGTATAGCAAGTTCCCAATCATGCCTCTGTAAGCTGTTACTGAAACAGCTTTGCCACAGGCATCATCATCCAATTTTACATTGGTTGCCATTGGGGTTTTGATGGGAGAACATTGATCAAATTTAAACTTTTTCAAAAGATCTAATGTATACTTTCTTAGAATTAGGAAAATTCAATTTGAGGTTTGTTTAACATGTATCCTAAAAAGAAAGTAAGTTCACCCATCGTACTCATTTCATATTTACATTTCATGACTAAAGAAAAATTCTTCCATAACTGCTCATTAGTATAACCAAATATTATGCCATATACATAAATTTTAACAAGCATAATATCAGTTTTCACTTTATTTATGAACAATGTATCATCCACTTTACCTTTGGAGGATCCATTGCTTATAAGGAAATCAGTAAGAGTGTCATAACAGGCTCTTGGGGCTTCTTTTAGACCATAGAGTGCTTTGTCCAACTTATAGACAAAACCAGGATGATTTTCACTTTCAAAACATGGTGGCTGCTTAACATATACCTCTTCTTGTAGCTTACCATTAAAAAAATGCACTCTTAACATTCATTTGAAAATACCGTCATGCTCTTGTGAGTAGCATAAGCTAGAAACAAATGAATTGCTTCTAACCTGGCCACTAAAGCAAATGTTTCATCATTATATATGCCAACTTCTTGCCTATACCCTTGAGCAACTAGTCTTGCCTTGTTTCTTATGAGATGACCTTGCTCATCCATCTTATTTCTGAAAACCCACTTGGTGCCAATTATTGTTTTACCTTTAGGAACAGGGACCAGTTTGCATACTTTGTTTCTCTCAAACTGATTGAGTTCTTTTTACATGGCAGTGATCCAATTTGCATCTTTAAGTGCATCATCTACTTTCTTTAGCTCCAATAGGAACACAAAACTTGAAAACATGCAAAAGTTTCCTAGATTGTCCCCTCTTGTCTGTACTCCTTTGTTTATGTCACCAATAATTTGATCATTTGGGTGACAGCTGATCCACTTAGGATCATGTTTCAATGAATATTCTTCTGTATCAGTTTCATTCTCACCAAGTTCAACAGAGTGGCTCTCAAGATTTTCGGACACACTGACATCTTGAGCCTGATCACTTGTTGAGGATGAACTGTTGTTGTTGAACAAATCAATAGAGTATTCAGGGAAATTAGCATTGATTGGTTCGGGACATGGTACATTGATTATATCAGTACACTTATTCACACAGGGTGTACCCATATAGCCATCATTATGTACATTATGGTTAACAGGTTCCACTCTGGGTGATGTGGTAGCTTTTGAGTCCTTTTCCTAAGCATTAGAATGCATAAGATCATCAAAGCTGAAATCTCCTGAAACTGGATCAGGAACAGCTTTGGTAGAAGGATTAATGGACTCCTCAAAGGTGACATTTATAGATTCATCTATCACCTTTCTTTAAAAGTTGTATATTCTGTAGGCTTTAAAAACTACTGAGTATCTAACGAACACTCCTTCATCAGCTTTGGGTTCAAATTTGGCCAGCTGATCCCTTTGATTCAAGATGAAGCAAGGGCATCCGAACACACAGAAATAGCTTATATTTGGCTTTCTTCCATTGATTAACTCATAGGGAGTTCTATTGAACCTTTTTACCACTAAGGATCTGTTTTGAGTGATGCATGCAGTGTTGACAGCTTCAGCCCAAAATAATGAAGGCAAACATGATGCACAGAACACGTTGAGAGATTCCTCTTGCTTCACAGAAGTCCTCAAGAATACTGTTTTTGAATTCAGAACCATGATCACTTCTAAGCTGCTTGACTTGGGCAGAGTTCAGAAGTTCCATCTTTTTGATAAACCCAATAATTTCTCTGGCAGCCTCTCCTTTCATCTTTAGTAACATCAGCCAAGTGTACCTGGAGAACTCATCAACCATTACTAGAGTGTATCTTCTACCTCCTAGACTTGAGACACTAACAGGTCCAAACAAGTCCATATCGATTAAGAAGAGAGGTGTATCATTGGAGAAATTATGTTTGCATTTAAAAGATGTTTCTTCTTTTCTAACCCTTCTCACAAGTTGTGCAGACTTTATCCTTAACATAGGTTATAGAAGGCAAAGCTGTTACTAACTCTTTCTTACAGAGTTTATTGATGTTCTTGAAATTCAGGTGTGATAGCCTTTTGTGCCATAACCAGTTGAGGTCTGCATTGCTTCTTTTCTAACCCTTCTCAGTTCGTGATCCAGTATGTACCCCTGGTGCTTATCAAAGTTAACCTTGTAGCTAGCATCACGAAGTTGACTAATGCTTACAAGATTATGTTTTACCCCAGATACATAGGCCACTCTGTTGAAAATTGCAGCACCGGCGTGAAGGGTTCCATATCATTCTGTGGATCCCTAGACATTATCACTAAAGATGACCTTTGGGCCTTTTTCAGGCTTGAGATCACTCAGCAAATCTTTACAACCTGTCATGTGGCCAGAGCAGCCACTGTCCAAGTACCAAACCTGGCTTAGTTGTTTAAACTGCAGAGTGTCATGGGAAAATATTAGTTTTTAGGGGAACTCATCATAAGGATGAGTTCTCTTTCTTCATCAACATTTGTTGATGGACCACTGAGATCTACACTAATATTTCCAATTTGGATTGTATTGGCTGAGATACTCTCCTCAATAACAATGTTACTTCCAACACTGCTGGTTTTTTGCAATGTTGGAACTAACAGTGTCAGCAGGCCTTATGTCCTCAGTTTCAGGACAATCCTTCGCCATCTGAGTCTTCTTTCCACACTTTTAACATTTTCTCTTTTTGGATTTCTTGAAAGAAGAACTACCAGAAACACATTCTAGTTTCTCTCTCTTGGACTTGTCAACAGGTTTTGCAAATGTTTCATTTGTTTTAGACAATCCAATAGGTTTGGTAAAAGGTTTAACAACAACAGCTTTGCATGTACCCTCTTTCCTCTTTTTGGGAGGACATAGATCAAATACAGGTAATTTGATTGTCTATTGACCTTCTACAGGCTTGAAAAACTTATTTTCAGTTTCCACGCTGCATCAGTACAGCGCCTAACCCCAGTCTCAAAGCATCCGTATACACCACGAAGTCCTCATTACCCACCGGTAGGGCAAGTATCGGTGCTTCACTTAGATTCTTCTTCAATACCTCAAATACATCTCGTTACTCGGCCTCCCACACAAATGTCGCATTCTTTTTCGTCAATGCAGTCAAAGGTACTGCAATCTTTAAAAAGTCTTTTATAAAACTTTTATAATACCTCGCTAAACCCAAGAAACTTCTGATTTCTGTTGCATTACGGGGCAGCTCCAAATTCTTTATAGCCTCAACTTTAGCTGGATCCACAGAAATCTCAGCTCCCGAAATTACATGGCCCAAAAATTGTATCTGTTGCAACCAAAACTCAGACTTCGAGAATTTGGCATATAACTTTTCCTTCCGCAATAACTTTAACAGTTCTCACAAATGAACAACGTGTTCGGCCTCAGACTCAGAGTATACTAAGATATCGTCTATGAACAAAATTACTGATCTATCTAAAATCGGTCGGCAACCCTATTCATAAGATCCATAAAAACAACCGGGGCGTTGGTTAATCCGAATGGCATAACCAAAAACTCATAATACCCATATCGAGTCCTGAATGCTGTCTTTGGTATGTCTTCCTCTCTAACCTTCAACTGATGGTATCCTGATCGCAAGTCAATCTTAGAAAGACACTTGCCCCATGTAGTTGATCAAATAAATCATCTATCCTCGGCAATGGATACTTGTTCTTGATGGTTAACTTGTTCAGCTCACAATAGTCGATGCACATTCTCATTGTGATATCCTTCTTTTTCACGAATAGTACCGGCACTCCCCACGAAGATGAACTCGGTCGAATGAAGCCCTTGTCTAACAACTCTTGAAGTTGTTTTATCATATCTTGCATCTCAGTAGGCACAAGACGGTAAAGAGAATGAGCTATCGGGGCTGCTCCATGGATCAAATCAATACGGAACTCCACTTGTATTTCAGGTGGCACACCAGACAAGTCTTTCGGAAACACATCCGGAAATTGAGAGGAAACAGACACATCAGCCACAGTTTTCTTTTTAGCCTTGGCATCAATAGCATATGCCAAGTAAGCATCACAGCCCTTAGCAACCAGCTTTCGGGCTTTAGCAATCGTCAACAAGCACAGATCCCCACTTCTCCTATCCCCATATATACAGATCTCTCGCCCCTCCGGTGTAGTTATCTTTATCATTCGCTTTTTACACACTCTGTGAGCTTCAGTTTCTATCAACCAGTCCATTCCGACATTTACATCGAACTCGTTGAACTCTATCGGGATTAAGTCAATATTGAAGACTACATCTTCAATCACTAATTTACAGTTACGGTATACATGATCTACTTTAACTAAAGTATTGCTAGCAGTTTCAGTGTCAAGTACAGCAGATAACTTAGACATTGGCATTGACAGTTGTTGAGCAAAAATAGTAGACACAAAAGACCGACTGGCACCCGAATCAAATAATACTCTTGCAGGCATAGAGTTTACGATAAACATACCCGAAACCACCTCCGAGTTTTCCTTAGCCTCTTCCGTTGTTATTTGGAAAGCACGAGTCAGTGCCCTTAGTGGCTGGTTCCGGCGATTGACTGAACCACCACTAGATCAACCAGAAGACTGAGTCAAAGATGGAGCAGCAGCTGGAGCTCCCTTACTACAATTTCTACTATAGTGCCCCCATACACCACACTTATGGCAGGCATCAGCTTTCCATGGGCACTCGTTTTGGAAATGGCCTAATTCTCCCCAACAGAAGCAAGCACGTCCATTAATACACTTGACGAAATGCTCCAGATGGCATTTCTTACAATATTGTGATCCGTGTTGATGGAGTACCCACGAGCCCTATTAGATGAACCTGACGGTCGACAGTAGGATTGCTGAGGTGAGTATTGAGACGAATGGGATGAACCAGAATATCCCCATTCACGTTGGCGCTTAGGCGGTGACGGCTGTGTTGGCTTAGTAGAAGCAGCAGCAGACCCAATCGTGTACCCTGACAAAATCAAAATTTGTTCGACATTCCTGGCCGCTTCCAGTAAGCCAACGAAAGTAGGGTAGCGAACATTGCTCATGACCCTCCTGATCTCCATATCCTGATGTCACACCCTGCTACCCCGATTGGCAGCAAGGCGTGACGAGTGCGGAAGTATAACCATAATCATAACGAACGACCACGATATGGACGTTTTCAGACATAGATCGATTTAACTTTAAAATAAGGAAGGTTTTACAAACCAACATGAAATGTAAATAGTTCACGAAATACTGGGATTTAAATACATAATTTAGATTATCAAGAATGATGCAAATAAATCTACAAGTTTGAAAACGATGCGACTCCAAAATAAACGGAAGCCTTGGAATGCTTCCGATGAATGCGCATGTCTTAATTCACCTGAAAATACATGCTAAAAGACGTCAACAAATTGTTGGTGAGATCATAGGTTTACGTGAAAAGACCAATTGTATGGACATTATCAGATGAGTTGAATTTACTAAGCATAAATTCCATGTATGTATTACATAAACCATCATGCAACAAAAGCTTAATTAAATGAGTTTTCCCTGTGCAGTATTCCCGATTGTAATACCGTGTGTTAAATATATGTGCATTCCACTGTTAGCCGGTTAAGACTAACCCGAATGGGGGATATGACTCCCGATAGATCTATCCACAATATATTCGCGCTTACAAATAAATGTAATTAACGGTTCATGATATGAGGGCTGATGGATCCACATGTGTAATACATATAAGAAATAAACAGTTTTGATGTCCATATGAAAATGCTGCATGTATTTCCACCCCAATAGATAGTGAAAATAGGGGCTATGAAGACTCACCGTATGTTGATGGCAAAATGAGCGTAAAAACGACGGTTTTGCGTTGTTGATGAGTCACGACACCGGACGCGTTTAACCGAGTCCTAAATGATATGAGGGACTTAATAACTCCCATATATATGATAATATGTATGTATAAACGTTTTTATGTTTTAAATCACCCAACTTTATAAGTTTATAAATAAAACCCACTTAAAACGTCAAGTTTATATATATATATATATATATATATATATATATATATATATATATATATATATATATATATATATATATATATATATATATATATACACATATATAATTTCCAGGTCTTTAAAGGTTTTTCTGCCTACTTTGAGGCTGTTTTCGACCAAGCTCCAAACCGATTTGAGCTTTGGTTTTCATAAACATAAAACTACTATATACAAAAAAAATTTAAAGTTAAGAACGGACATTTTTCGAGGTGTTTAGGTTGGGGAAAAAAGCTCGTTAAAAATCCTATGTTGGCCATTGTTGAGCTGTCAAACTTTTGGGTTCCCAAATAATATTTAGGGGTTCTAAACTCCATATTAAATTATGAAAACCTCCAGATTTTTAATTAAGACATAGATCTATCTTTTGAGACAAGAATCAACTCATTTCGTTAAGTTATGAATTAGTTATGATTTTCAAAGCCGACGTAATATTTCTGCCAAAAATCCAGATTTCATAAACTTGAAACAACTTGTGATTCTTGTTGTTTATTCAAAAACCACATGTATAAAAGGTTATGAAAAAATTTATATCTTGTTTTCATATTAATTATATTTACATTATGTGTTTATACATTTATGAACTCATTTGAAGTGATGAAAGAAAAAAGTGATGTTTAATACTTTACCAACATGTTGGAAAAGTAGAAAAAGTATTGAATTCTTTTCAATATTCATAATGAAAGTTAAAGGAGACACAAAAGTGTGTTCCCCTTTTGTGTTGGCCAATTTCTATGGTATAAAAATGATGTATTTGTTTTTTTTTATAAAAGTATTTAGAATGTATTCTTTTATTTCCCTTTTTATGCAAATTCATAAATACCTTTAAATGCATTTGTTTAAGGAATTAATTTAGTCTTGTGTAATTAATGTTAAGTAGGTTTGTTAATGCATGAATAGTGTTACTAATCCTAATTTAATTATGTACTTGGTTGCATTAATCCATCATATCGGTAATCGATTGGATTAATTGATTTGCCGATTCATGGTTATTCGTACCCACAGATGTCTTCGGCAGTTTCTTTATGAAGTCCATGGTTATTCGTTCCCGCTTCCATTAGGGAATCTATGGTTGCTGCAATAACCTAGATGGTTTCTGATGTTCTGCCATAACTTTGGAGCATGTTAAGCATTTGCTGACATATGTGGCAATGTCAGGCTTCATGTTAGGCCACTAGTATAGCTCTTAGAGATCATGATACATTTTATCAGATTCGGGGTGAACGACATACCTTGACTCGTGTCCTTCATCCAAGACTACCTTTCCCACTCCACCAAAGCTTGGTAACCTGATTCTATTCATGAAGTATCGATTCCCATTAGCCCTTATCTCAAATTGTTCATCCATGCCTCTCAAGGCTTCATTCTTCACATTTTCCTCGTTAACAGCTTCCATTTGCGCATCATAAATTAAAGAAGGAAGGGTTGGCTGTATTGTCATGACTAGGGCTTATACTATTAACGGCTTAGCTTGTTCCTTTCGGCTTAGAGCATCGGTGACCACATTAGCCTTCCTTGGGTGATAATGAATCTCACAGTCATAGTCACTTAATAACTTCATCCATCGGCACTGCCTCATATTCAATCCCTTCTGGTTCAAGATGTGTTGGAGGCTCTTATGATCCGTATATACAGTACACTTCGTACTGTACAACTAATGTCTCCAAGTCCTAAGGACAATGACTACTTCTCCCAACTCTAAATCATGCATTGTGTAATTCACCTCGTGAACCTTAAGTTGTCGTGAAGCATAAGCTATGACCTTATATTCCAACATCAAGACACATCCCAACCCATTGTATGAAGCGTCATAGTAACATACAATTTACTCGCTTCCCTTGGATAAGGACAAAAAGCCGCGCTACACAGTTTATGCTTCAATAGCTGAAATTTTGTTTCCTAGTTATCGCCCCAATTATACTTAATGTCTTTACGGGTCGATTTTCGTCACAGAACTAGTTATTTTTGAGAAAATTTCAATAATTTTCCTATAATAACCGGCAAGTCCTAGAAACTGACATATCTCTGTAAGGGTTCTAGGAGTTTCCCAATTCTTGATGGCTTTGATCTATGTGGGATTAACCTGGATTCATTTAATGTTGATCACATGACCGAGGAATTTCACTTCTCTTAGCCAAAAGTCGCACTTGAAAGCTTGGCATATAGTTGTTCTTTCTCCAACAACTCCCAAATTTTATCTTAACTGTTGCCCGTGCTCTTCCTTGTTTCGTGAGTAGGTTAAGACGTCATCTATGAAGACAATCACGAATTTATCTAAGTATGGTTAGCACAACCGATTTATAAGGTCCATGAATACTGTTGGTGCATTGGTTAATCTAAATGGCATTACCTGGAATTCGTAACGATCGTATCAGGTTGTGAAGGTTGTCTTTAGGATATCTTCCTCACGAACTCTAACCTGAGGGTAACCAAACCTCAGATCTAGTTTCGAAAAGAAGCTTGACCCTTGGAGTTGGTCAAACAAGTCGTCAATCCTCGGGAGTGGGTACCGGTTCTTTACGATTAGCTTATTGAGTTCTCGGTAGCTAATGCACATTCTGAATGTTCCATCCTTTTTCTTTACGAACACAACTGGAGCTCCCCAGGATGAGGAACCCGGTTTGATAAATCCTTTATCTAAGATCTCCTGTAGTTGGTTGGATAATTCTTTCATTTCTGATGAGGTTAAACGGTACGGTGCTCACGCCACTGGTGCAGCACCTGGCACTAGGTTGATTTGGAATTCGACTTGCCTCATTGGTGGGAGTCCATGTAAGTCTTCTAGAAAAACTTTGGGGTAATCACAGACAACAGGATTATCTTTGAGCCGCTTTTCCTTTGGCTCCTTCTCAATCATGTGGACTAGGATTACTTGACAACCCTTTCATAAACATTTCAGGATCCTTAGGCTGGAGATGATGCTTAGTTTGGTGTTTCTTCATTCACCTTGGATAGTTAGGATCTTCTAATTGGTCAAGGGTATGCGAACGATCTTCTTGTCGCACATGAGTTCCTCATGGTTTTTTGATAACCAATCCATGCCTATAACCGCATCAAAACTCCCCAATTTGACGGACAACAAGTCTATTTCAAATAGTTGACCTACTAATTCTAAGGAGCACCCTTGAATTAATTATTTGTCTTAAGTGTCTTACCGTCATAAACCTCAATAGCTTAAATTGCACTTAATGGTGTAAGAATGACATTTATATGCTCACTAAACTTAGTGGATATAAAGCTCCTATCAGAACAGGTGTCAAATAGTATAAACTTAGTGGATATAAGTCTATGGGTTTAAAATTTCTTAGGCAGATTGCCATAGCTACATATCATCATACACAAATTTATAGATAACTTAATTCTTCATTAAAGTGCTTGATACCTAGTCTTTATACATGATATGGTCGGGATTTTTCGATAAATTTTCAACCCTTACATACCTAAAGATGCATCAGATAGTAAAACCTAGAGAAATATTATAAAATGGTAGAAGGGCACTAAGTATGAGATGCCTCCGGGGTTTCACCGTACTCCAGGGCATTGAGTCATTAGGTTAGCTCTGCATTGCAGGCTTTGCACTCTGCTAGGCGCTGTCGCAATTCATCGATCCCGTCTTGTTAGATTGCCTGGACTTTTTGATTGGCCCAATATATGTTGGTGTTTTGCATTGCCTCCTTTTCGATCTTTGTAGAGATCTCCCCAACCTCCTGGTGGATCTGTCAAAATCGGAGGTCGTGCTGACGAACCTCGCCACCAATGAAGGCACAGTTTGATGAGTAGGTTCCTGGGTAACTGTTGGTACTTGCGAAGAACATGGTCCTCAGACTTCAAACTAGCTTGGGATCCCTTCCTCTTTTATCTACTCTTGGAGAGTGTGAGGCATCCACCCCCACTGTCTTGCGTTAGCCCGACGCTGCTGCGGCGGGTTTGGCTAATGGGCAGGTACCGGGATTGACTCACATTGTGCCAGTCGCACCCTTTTCCTGGGGGTGAACTTCCTCAATAGTCCATTGGATGGCTTCTGAATGGGGTGTAGGATGGGACACGTGGTAGTGATGGTGGAGCAATTTGTGTTGCTAGGCCACACTTGCCCTCCTTGTGTTCTGACGGGTCCTCTTCCTCGTCATTGATTCGGTCTGGGAGGGTTTCCGATCCAAAGTACATCTCAGTGTCATTTTGGCTTCCTTGGCCAACAGGTGAGTACTCGTCCTCAGGGTCAGAGAGGGTAACAACCGTATTGTTTGACATATTTCTCTCATCAGGGTCCATACATATGTTCACAGTTGTTGAAGTAAGAAAGTTTAGTTGTAGCAGTTATAGTCTAGAGTACTAATGCAACCTAGTTCAATATAACTATGGCTCTGATATCAGCGAGGCATGACGAGTGCGGAAGCGTAACCATATTCATAACGAACGACCACTATATGGACGTTTTCAGAAATAAATCGATTTAACTTTAAAATAAGGAAGGCTTTACAAACCAACATGAAATGTAAATAGTTCGCTAAATACAGAGATTTAAATACATAATTTAGATTATCAAGAATGATGCAAATAAATCTCCGAGTTTGAAAACGATGCGACTCCAAAATGAACGGAAGCCTTGGAATGCTTCCGATGAATGCGCATGTCTTAATTCACCTGAAAATACATGCTAAAAGACGTCAACAAATTGTTGGTGAGCTCATAGGTTTACGTGAAAAGACCAATTGTATGGACATTATCAGATGAGTTGAATTTATTAAGCATAAATTCCATGTATGTATTACATAAACCATCATGCAACAGAAGCTTAATTAAATGAGTTTTCCCTGTGCAGTATTCCCGACTGTAACACCGTGTGTTAAATATATGTGCATTCCACTGTTAGCCGGTTAAGACTAACCCGAATGGGGGACATGACTCCTGATACATCTATCCATAATATATTTGTGCTTACAAATAAATGTAATTAACGGTTCATGATATGAGGGCTGATGGATCCACATGTGTAATACATATAAGAAATAAACAGTTTTGATGTCCATACGAAAATACTGCATGTATTTCCACCCCAATAGACAGTGAAAATAGGGGCTATGAAGACTCACCGTATGTTGATGGCAAAATGAGCGTAAAAACGACGGTTTTGTGTTGTTGATGAGTGACGACACCGGACGCGTTTAACCGAGTCCTAAATGATATGAGGGACTTAATAACTCCGATATATACAATAATATGTATGTATAAAAGTTTTTATGTTTTAAATCACCCAACTTTATAAGTTTATAAATAAAACCCACTTAAAACGTCAAGTTTATATATATATATATATATATATATATATATATATATATATATATATATATATATATATATATATATATATATATATATATATAAATATATATATATATATATATATATACATATATAATTTTCTAGGTCTTTAAAGGTTTTTCGGCCTACTTTGAGGCTGTTTTCGATCAAGTTCCAAAACGATTTGAGCTTTGGTTTTCATAGACATAAAACTACTATATACAAGGAATTTTTAAAGATAAGAACAGCCATTTTTCGAGGTGTTTAGGTTGGGGAAAAAAGCTCGTTAAAAACCCTATGTTGGCCATTTTTGAGCTGTCAAACTTTTGGGTTCCCAAATAATATTTGGGGATTCTAAACTCCATATTAATTTATGAAAACCTTCAGATTTTTAGTTAAGACATAGATCTAACTTTTGGGACAAGAATCAACTCATTTGGTTAAGTTATGAATTAGTTATGATTTTCAAAGTCGACGTTATATTTCTGCCAAAAATCCGGATTTCATAAACTTGAAACAACTTGTGATTCTTGTTGTTTATTTAAAAACCACATGTATAAAAGGTTATGAAACACATTTATAAAACTTGTTTTCATATTATTTATATTTACATTATGTGTTTATACATTTATGAACTCATTTGAAGAAACCAACTTTAAAATAAAACTAGTGATTTAAAAACTTGAGTTTTTTTATGAAACTTATCGTTGTTGGTGATTATATACATTATGCAACACTTATATTAACATAAATATAAGAGGTTATAAGTTAGTATTTACTTACTTTGAGGTATTTGAATAATGTAAATGAGTAGAAGTTGAAATTCTTGAAAGATTGCACCAAAAGAAGTCTTAAAACACTTCAAGAACAAAATGTTGCAACTTTGGTGTTGTTGCTCCTTCTTTGGCCGATTTTTAGGGAGGGTTTGAGAGAGTTTTTGGTGTTTGCAAGGTGTGAATGAAATGAGGAAATGAGTCCTCTCTTTATAGAAGAGTTTGAGTCTTGCAAATGATGAAAGAAAAAAGTGATGTTTAATACTTTACCAACATGTTGGAAAAGTAAACAGTGTTGAATTCTTTTCAATATTTATATTGAAAGTCAAAGGGGACACAAAAGTGTCTTCCCCTTTTGTGTTGGCAGATTTCTATGGTATAAAAATGATGTTACACTAGACCAGCCTCGAATCTGGTTTTGTGCCGGATGTTACACCAGACCAGCCTCGAATCTGGTCATTTTTCTCTCTTCGGTATCAACTTGGTGAGCCGCAAAATGTCATGTAAAAATATATAGTGATCATTGATAGAATCAGCTTAGACTGATTATTGCAAATAGGGGGAGATTGTTAGGCACAAAAAGGCCTCAGTCAAACCTGTTATACATATTGAAGGTATAGTTTAAGGGCTCTTAATGCCTTATTGAAACCTAAAAAGTGACTTGCAATATAAGTCAAAGCTGCTTACCATGTTGCATTTGTTGCAACTAAGGCAGATTGTCCAAGCTGTTCTACTCTGTTGAACAGGCTGGACATAAACTGTCTACGCTACTCATACCTGTTGAGCATTTTGGACAAATTCTAAGTGTTCTGTTCTTTGTGAACATACTAAACACTTTATGGAATATGTTTCCATGTCCTCATGTATTGTCTTGGACCAAAAGATCAGTTTACAAAGTCGAAGACAAAATGGAAAAACAGAAGCTGCTAAGACTGCCCACGCTGTTCTCTTACATTAAGACAAAGTGAATATTTGAAATGGGTGATAGACCATTTCTTATATCAAAATGGCCATAACAGAAGATGAAAGGTTTGAAGTTGACATTCCTCTTTTAGTTAAAGCCTTCTGCAACAAAGACAAAAAGGAAAAGACAAAGATTCTGCAATGTAGAGACAAATGCTGCTTTGTCAGAACGTGCAGAAAATTATTTTTGTCTTTTTAGAAAGACATTCTACTATCTCTACATCCAATGAGGAAACTTCAGTGGGATTCTCTGTGAGAGTATAAAAGAAGATTCTCAGGAATGTGAGATAACCAAGAATGTAATATTCAGAATGTACAAAAGAATTGGGTTCCATGCATGCAAAGTCTACTTGAATAAAACAGTTGAGTGTGTCCAAGTTGTTCTTGTTCAAGTTGTCTGTCTGTCTTGTAATATCAGTGAGTTCATCTTTGTGAGTGTATTCATTGTAAATGGTCTGAGTTCGTCTTAGATTAGTAGTCTCTATTGTTTCTGTCATCTCAACTTGAACCATTCCGCAGTTCAAGCTTGTTTGTAATTAACACTTTTTGATAAGATACATTCAAACATTAAGAAAGTGCGTTGAAATTTTAAATAGTTGTATTCACCCCCCCCCCCTCTACAGCTTATAGCAACATACTAGTGAAACATTTTAGGACCTACAACTAGTATAAGAGCAGTTTAGAGTGTGTGTTATCTCTAGATCTCTCATTACTCCCTATTTCCCACCATGGACAGCAGTGTTGCCAGCTCTTCCTCTTACTATGACAATGGTTCAATGGTAAAACCTCCCAAGTTCAATCATCAGAACTTCTCTGGCTGGAAGTGCAGAATGATGCTCTATTTAGAGAATCTAGATGTACAACTACCAGAGATAGTAATGGAAGGTCCCTAACTCCTGCAGCTAAAAGAGCAGTTCCGGAAATCAGGACCATTGCAAAAGCAAAATCTCAATGGTCTGATGAAGACAAAAGGCTGGTTGCTCTTGACGCAAAGGCTAGGAACAATCTTTTTATTTCTCTCCCAGATGATGTGTTCAAACAGCTTGAGAAAATGAAGACTGCAAAGGAGATGTGGGATACATTGTGTACCGTCTATGATGGTCCCACTATCACACTGGATAATAGGATCAACAATCTTGTTAGACAGTATGAGTTGTTCTTTGCAAAGTCAAAGGAGTCACTCACTAAAACCTACACCAGGTTCACTGCCTTGATAAATGATCTCAAAGATGTTGCGATCACTAAAGAAACCTTAACCTTGGTGAACAAATTTTGGACATTCTGCCCGAGGAATGGAATTATTTTTCTACTATCCTCAGAAACTCAGGTACCATCATAGGCATGGATCTTGTGAATCTTTATGGATCCTTGTTGAATGATGTACAGTCAAGGCAACAGAAAAAGAAATGCCTTAGAGATGTTGTAGGTCCCAAAAGGTTTCTCTAGTATGTTGTTCTAAGCTGTAGAGGGGGGTGAATATAGCTATTTAAAACTCGACACACTTTTCTCAATGTTTGTGTATATTATCAACGAGTGTTAATTACAAACAAGCTTAAACTGCGGAATGGTTCAAGCTGAGATGACAGATACAATAGATGTTTAACTAATATAAGACACACTCAGACTAGGTACAATGAATACACTCACTAAGATGAACTCACTATTTACAAGACAGATAGATGGACAACTTGAATAAAAACAGCTTGGACACACGTTACTGTTTTATTCAAGAAGACTTGCATGCACGAAAACACACTTCTTTGCACGATCTGAATATCTCACTCTTTGTTATCTCACATTCCTTAGAAGCTTCATTTTATACTCTCACTGAGAATCTCAGTGAAGCTTCCTCATTGGAAAAGGAGATAGTGGGATGTCTTCCTAAAAAGACCAAACAACTTTTCTGCATGTTCTGATAAAGTAGACTTGTCTTTACATGGAAGAATCTTTGTCTTTTTCTTTTTTTTCTCTATTGTAGAAGGCTTTAACTAAAAGAGGAATGTTAACTTTGAACATTTCATCTTCTGTTAAGGTCATTTTGATATAAGAATTTGTCTGTCACCCATTTCAAATATCCACTTTGTCTTCATGTAACAGAACAGCATAGGCAGTCTTCGCAGCTTCTGTTTTCCACTTTTGTTTTCAACTTTGTAAACTGATCTTGTAGTCCAAAACAATACTTGAGGACATGGAAACATATTCCATAAAGTGTTTAGCCTATTCACAAAGAACAGGTTCTGTTCACAAAGAACAAAACACTTAGAATTTGTTCAAGTTGCTCATCAGGATAGAGCAGCGTAGACAGTTTATGTTCAGCCTGTTCAGCAGAATAGAACAGCTTGGGCAATCTACCTTAGTTGCAACAAATGCAACAAGGTAAACAGCTTTGACTTATATTGCAAATCACTTATCAGGTTTCAATAAGGCATTAACAGACCTTAAATTATACCTTCGAGTGCATCAAACAGGTTTGACAAAAAATCTCCCCCTTAGATGTAGAGCAGGTTTTACTGAGGCCTTTTTGTGCCTAACAATCTCCCCTATTTGCAATAATGAGTCTAAGTTGATTTCATCAATAATCACTATATAATTTTACAATACATTTTGCTGAAATGAAATTACAACATTGAAGTAAAGTAAAAGATCAGTTTTTATATACACTGATATTGATTGCAAACAACACATGTTTTTACAGAAGTACAACTAATGTACTAAAGTATATTACAACTGATGTAATAAAAGGATTACAACTAATGTAATAAAGTACAACATATATACAAGAAAAGTTTCAACAATTTGGACAGTTGATAGTGGGAGCAAGTAACGGCAAGCCTGTCCAACTGATGGACAGCTTCCGTTCTTCATCTACTCAGCAGTAGATGGGCCTCCAAGCTGTAGTGGTTCTTCTTCGAACATTTGTTCAAAATGTTCTCTGGTTTCTCAATTTCCTCCATTTCATTTCTGAGGAACATGAAGTTTGGATGTTAAAGCTCTCCTCTTTCATGGAATCCTTTAAGGTGTTCCCAGATAGCTGCTCCCCATCTTACAGATTTTTTGAAGGAGTTGGCAAGTCTAAAAGCTATGAGTTGCTTAAGACCAACCTTATGCAGATCTGATGCTCTCTGGAAACACTTTTTCTTTGATAGGGGATCTACAAAAAATACCCCAAGCTCAGGTTCCTCTATCAGCTTGTCTTCCGCATGTTCCACTCCTTTGGGTAGGCTGTGATCTACTCCCTTGATCTCAATAGCTACATCACCTTGATCAATCATTATTTAGAGTTCTTCCAGATCAGTATTCTTTCTCCTTCTTCTGGCCTTTATCTTGGGTTCAACCACTGAGGTACCCTTGATTTGTTCTTCTGTAATCAGGCCAAGATTCTTAACTCTCTCCATTAATGTTTTGACATATGCCCTGATAGTCTTAGCAGTTTCAGACTTAGATTGGCTTAGGGCAACTGCCAATTCCACCCATTCTCTGTATCCCATTTGAGCAACATCAGTGTGTTCATATGCTTCCAATTCTGGACCTTCAGCACCCATTCTGGTTATCTGTAGTTTCCACTATTTGCCTTTCTTTGAAATGGGAACAGCTTTGACAATTGTCTCCTTGGCAAGCCTTCTGTTTGCAACATCAAAGAACTTCTTCCATGCCAAGTTGTCAAAGTGAATTTGGGCTCTTGCAGAGGAGGATGCTGGCTTAGACTTGGTCACAAAGACCTGAGCACCTTGTTCTTTTTCTCCTTCCTTCTTAGCCAATGACTCATTGGCAGCCTCTAGCATTTTCCTTTGGACATCCAAGGAAGGCATTTTAGCGTTTCTTGCCTCCTTGTATGCAAAGGCCCTTGCAGCTTTAGCAGAGACTTCATCTTTCTTTAGCTTTTCAAAGGATCTAAGTTGCTCTTCTTTGTATTTATAATAAGTCTCCTTTGAAACACCCATTTCTTTGGCCCGAGCCTTATCAAATTTTTGTTGAGCAGCTTTGAGGTAGTCAGGGTCCATTGAGGCTTTCCTCTTCCCTTTAGCTGTTGTGTTAGGACAGCTTCAGGTTCCTCTTCCTCTTCTTCTTCTGTTTGCTCTAGTATTAGATGTCTCCTTCTGCTTGGCCTGTCCCCAGGAATGGATTCCTCCCCCTTAGATGGAGCAGGGTTTGGAGATCCAGGCTGAGCAGCTTCAGTTGTTTTGGAGACATCCACAGTAGGACCTGTTTATGAAACACCTGTTGCTTGTCCCACTGATGCTGATCTCTCCTTAGAGGGAGATGAAGATTTCTCTCCCTTAGACTTGGTCTTTGAGGCAGATATCTTCTCCCTCTTTGAAGGAGATAGCACAGAGCCTTCAACAATGGGTCTGCCTGAAGAAACGAATTCAGCAGGCTGGGCAGCAGATTCGGCAGCAGGTGTGGAACCAACAAGGCTATACACTAAGAAAGTCAAGTTGTCCTTTACCTCTGCAAGTGGGCAATGCAGGTTTGAAGAGAGGCAGAGTGGGAAGTAGCAAGAGATGACAGCTAAGAGATGGCTTCCCTATCAGAAGCTGTGAACAGCAAACCTTGAAGTTGTGCAACATTTAATTAAAGGGAATCTTGCATATCATCAAGGTTTGATGACACAGAATTGGACAGAGAGACTACTAAGGTGTTCAAGCTGGCCAACATGGAAGGAAGTGTATTTGTGCAAGTGTCAAGGAGGGCTGACAGCTGTTGGGAGACGGTTGCCAGAGAGGACACAGAGTCCTGTTGAGTAGAAAGAATTGTGGAGAGGGTAGTGGAGAGTGTTGTAGCTGTGCAGTGAATGCAAGCAGCTGTGAGTATTGATCAGCTTGGGGAGCATGGGTTGGAAAGTAAGTCTTGAACGAATAATAGAATCCATTAAGCTAAGCAGACACAGAGTATGATATTATAGAAGGTAGGGAGGTCATTGAGGTTTCAAAAGAACCAACTTTGTTGGTCAGCAAACAGAGGTGATCCTTCAAAGGAAGATCTTTGGGAGAGGGAGGATGATGTTTGGATTGTTTGGATTGGGTAGAGGGTGAAGAATGTGAATGTGATGGTGATGAGGCAGGTGTTTGTGGATTCATGGGGGATGGCAGGGAGACTTTAGAGAGTAATTCCATAGCTTGGGCATATGTGAGATGGCCCAGCTTGGAAAGGTCAAGGGAACCTTCAGCAGTGGCTAAATCTGCATCATGAGGTGAAGTGGTAGGAGTTGGTGGCCTTTCAGATGCTGCTTGTGTTGCAACATATTCATTAAGACCTTGGGTGGTTCCCTTAGCAGTACCTTGGTTTGCAGGTACCTCTTCATGGGGAGAGAGGATGTGCTTTTCAACATCATCAGTGGTGAAACCTGATGATGCAATTTGCATTTGGGGAGCAGCCTCACTAGAGGGATGGTACATTCCCTTAGGTTCATCAGCTTGGGATGAGGGTCCTTCAACAGCTGTTGGGTGTACAACAGCTGCATCACCAGGAGCAGAAGTGTGAGGCTGATATGCTTGTAACATCCGGCACTAAACCAGGTTAGCAGCAATGACCTAATCTGTATTTAATAGCCGATTATAATCTAATCAGTGGTCATTAGAAATTAATCAAGTCATTAACAATGGTTATTAGAAAATTCAACTCAATTAGAATCAAATTCTTCGGTGCGATGAATCGGGAAATCAATTAATCCGATCAATTTACGATACGAAGGATTAATTCAACTAAGTACATAATTAATCTATGATTAGTGACACTAATCATACACTAATAAAATTACTTAACATTAATTATGCAAGACAAAAACAATTCATTAAAACAATGCATCCATAAGTATTTATGAAATTACAAGAAAAGGGAAATACAAGAATACATTTCTAAATACATTTATACAAAAAAATTATAAATACATGTATAATACATAAGGGGCCGGCCATATAGGCTTGTGGTGTATTAGAGTTTGACTTTTATTTTTTAATATTACTTTAAACACAATCATTTTGTTTAAAAGTGCACTCTACCTTTTCATCCATGCCTTTCATCATTTGAAAGACCAAAAACTTCTCTATAAATAGAGAGGTATTTCATTCATTTTCATCACACCAAAAACATCTCTTTTCTCTCCTATTAGATCCGGCCAAAGCACACACACATCACAAACTTTTGCATTCAAGTGTTCTTCAACAAATTCAAGAGTTTTGGTGCATATCTTGCAAGGATTCCAACTTCTACTCAAAATCATATTCTAAATACTTCTAAGTAAGTGAATAGTAACTTATTTCATCTTATATTTATGTTTATATAAGTCTTGCATAATATATATAATCACCAACAACAACAAGTTTCATAAAAACTCAAGTTTAAGTTTCTAGTTTTTATTTTTAAGTTGTTTCTTTAAATGTGTTTATGAATATATGAACACATCATAAAAATGTTAATATTATGAAAACATGTGATATATATGTGTTTTATAACTTTTATACAAGTAGTCTTTGAATAAACAACAATAATCATAAGTTATTTCAAGTTTATAAACTGCGGATTTTCAGCAGAAAATTTATATCGACTTCGACAAGAGGTAATCATCTTGTCCGATTCAGAGGATGAGTACACCCCTATGAGCCCCAAAGCCACTGAGGTTTTCCCTGAAGTAGAACAGTCTGAAGAAGAAGACCCCTTCAAAGAACCAATGGAGGAGTCAGAAGAGAAACCTATGGAAGAAGATAACGACGGAGAGGATCCACCGCCCCAGCAGTCCCCGCCCACATTCCATACCACCCGTCAGAGCCATCATCCAAGCTGTACCGCCCTTACCCAAACGGCCCTAATATGTTGTACACACCCCGAAAGAGGGTGATAACACTGAGACAGGAGTCTATTCCTATCTCGACTCCCCAACCAAATCCCCCACCACAGCACCGACGGGTAGTCGCCCGATATAACACCTTGCCTTTTATTTGCATTTTTATTTTTAAGTATTTTGAGCAATTTGCGTAAAATGATGTAATTTCGAGATTTGGTATAAATAGGGGCTGAGAGCTCATTTTCTCATTTTTGCAAGCCAAATTCCTTTCCAGAGCTCCTCTCTCTAGAATTGAACTTCTCTCTAGCTTTTCTCCCAAACCGACCGGCCAAATCTCGCGTTCTATACGTCATCGGAAAGAACTCGAAGAGTACTACACGGATCTGCAATTGCATGTGTGATTTGATTCGGATTTGAGGTAAGAAATGTCATTTTCGACTTCTGCATTTTCGGTTTGAAATACAAAATTCGAGTTTATTGTTTTTAGGCGATTTAAAGCTAATTTCGTATGAATTTTAGCTAGAATATGATAGATAATGTATAATATAACTAAACCGAGGCTTATTACTTAGATTATTTGTGGATTTGAGGCTTGAAAATGCATGTTTAAAGCTGTAGTTTATGAACAAACTCGAGTATGTATAGAACAGACTCGAAATGCCAAGAACAGACTCGAATAGAGCTAGATTCGAGATATGGGTCTCGAATCTATCCTCAGATTCGAATGAGGTTCGAATCTAACCCCTCCCCTGTTCGAGTCTGGCTTCGAATCTAACCTAGTTCGAGTCTGGCTTCAAGTTTGTTACTCAGATTCGAATCTGACTTCGAATCTGATGCTCAGATTCGAATCTAACCCCTAAATTTCGAATCTAATTGATAAAATTTACGAACAACGCATAAATTAGCAATATAAATAGCAAAATATTTAGCTAGAAGTTATGGCTTATAGATGTTGGAATATTGAGCTACAATATTAATTTAGCACATGTTCTGTAAATATTGAACTTCAGATATTATACATAAGCTGTTTAGCCCAGCTGCAAGTCAAAGCCAGTGCCAGTCTATATTGAGCCTAGATAAGCAAGTGCAAGCATTATAAAGCAATTTAAAGCGTAAATAAGCCTGAGCAAGCATTACAGAGCATTTCAAAGCATTTTCAGTACTGTGAGTAACGGTTATTCTTGTTTACATGTTTTATATGAAATTGAGACATAAATTGCTTCTATGTGACTTCTTTGGAATTCAATAGACTTTTGTGAGTGAAGGCGAACACTGTGGTACAGGTGATGCCCAGCTTAGCCGGATCTTACATTTGATCTATTAATATGCATATTTATCTGCTATCTGTTTATTGTTCTGCATACTATACAGCAAACCTTGTGTTAGCGTTTCTTTGTGCATCTCATAAGCATTATATTTAGCGAGCAAGCAATTCTGATGTTCACCACTATCCCTTGAGCATTATGCGGGTAGCTAGCCCCGCATCACAGATTGATCATCTGTCAGCGGTAAACCCATAGTGGTGGCATCTCCGTTCTGCGTGAAATGTCTCAATTGTGCAGCGTTCTTTCTGGGTATTAAGCAAATGCAAGCAAGCAAGCAAGCAAGCATAACAGCCTTTATAGGCATTTTCGCCTCATATTTTACATGCATTCTTGAATATCTGTTTACTCACTAAGCATTAGCTTACAGTTGCTACTCACAATTTTTACAGGAAAAGGTAAAGAACAAGCTGGACCTTCTGCTTAGGTCTATTTTCTGATCAACCCAGAGGACTTAGCTAACTTTCAGCTTGTGGTATAGCTTTATGGTGCCTTGGGTTTTGGGTAGCTGCTTTTATTTATGTTATGATGTTTTTAGCAACTTAGTACTGTAACCTTGTAGCACGAGTAGTGCAAGACTTATTGTAATATTTTATTTAGCTTTATGCATTTATTCTTATTTCCTGGGATTAGCAAGCGTGTTTTGAAGCAAGGATGTGACAGGATGGTATCAGAGCATTAGTTTGAGGGATTCAAGTGTTAGCAATAACACTTGGACTCAAACTTTTAAGCAAAGATATTAGCTTCGAATGTCTAGGCTTTAACTTGACCTGAGATAAGCTTTGACTTTGCTTTAGGAATTGGGAAATGGGGTAGAATAGGAATTATACCTATTCTTATGCAAGTATTATTTATATAATTTCAGAACATGTCTGGATCTGATGAAGGAGCTGGAGGTGGACTCACTCCTGAACAGATCATGCAAATTATGCAAAGTATGCTTAACGAGAACAACGAGCGTCAAGCTAAGTTTCTGCAAGACTAGTTTCGTGCTCGTGATGAAGCCGAAACTAGGCGCAGAGAAGAGCGTAGGAAACAACAGCATGATGACACTGGACGCCGAAACGACGACACTGACGAGGAGGAAGCCCCTGTAGTCCCTCCTAAGGGCTGCAACTTCCGTTACTTTAAAGCTTGTGGAGCTCAACCCTTCAAGGGTGCTGCAAACTCGATTGAAGCGCTCGAGTGGATTACTGGCATTGAGCGAATATTTCTCATCAGCGACTGTGCTGAAGAATCCAAGGTCAGCTTTGCTACTACACTGTTCGAGGGTGGCGCTGTTATGTGGTGGAGATCTCAGGAGAACATGCACGGAGCCAACTGGATTAAGTCCCTATCTTGGGATGAATTCAAAGTTATCTTCTTTCGTCAGTACTGCCCAGCTGATGAAAAGAAGCGTTTGGAAGAGAAGCTGATGTCTCTTACTCAGGGAACCAAATCGGTGACTGAGTATGAGATTGAATTTACTCGACTTAGCTTGCTGTTTGACTACCAGGTTGCTACGGAGGAGCGAAAGATCGACCGTTTTCTGATGGGTCTGCATCCCGAATATCAGAAGTTCTTAAAGCACCAGAGATATACCAACTATGCTGATTGTGTTGAAGCTGCTCGAATTCTCGAGCAGGATTTTATTCGAGCTGGAGGAGTTCCTGCTTCATCTGTTAACCCGACATGTCCATCACCGCCCAAGAAATCACGCACTGGAAGCTATTCTGGATCTTCATCCAGATATTCTCAGCCACAGCAGTCTCAGTACCGACAGTTCAGCTCACCTCCGACACAACAATCTCGATCTTATGCGGTACATTCTGAGCTGAGGCAGTGTCGCCGCTGCCAGAAGTCACACATTGGGCGTTGTAACCCCAATGATGTGAGGTGCTACGTGTGCAACGAAATAGGACATAACAGTGAAGAATGTCCTAACAAAGTTAAAGTTTGCAACAACTGTTCTTTCCAACTGGACCTTATCCCGATGGACTTTCATGAATTCGACGTCATCGTGGGTATGAATTGGCTTGATCATCATGACGCCAACATTGTCTGCAAGAAGAAGTTAATAAAGCTCACTACTCCGGATGGCCGCAATATTTGCATCTACGGTGACAGAAAGACAGGTGAAATATGCTTAATTTCTGTAGTCAAAGCTAGGAAGCATATAGCTAAGGGTTGCGTGTCATACTTAGCATATGCGATAGATGCTAAGTCTGAAAAGAAAGAATTAGTCGAGGTTCCGATAGCCTCCGAGTTTCCCGATGTCTTTCCCGAGGACATCTCTGGACTCCCGCCAGACCGTCAGGTGGAGTTCAGAATTGATTTAGTGCCCGACGCGGAACCAATTGCTCGAGCCCCGTATAGACTTGCACCTGCTGAGATGCAAGAAATGATGAAGCAATTGCAAGAATTGCTTGACAAAGGACTCATACGACCAAGTTCATCTCCCTGGGGAGCTCCTGTTCTTTTCGTTAAGAAGAAAGATGGGACTCTCCGGATGTGCATTGATTATAGGGAATTGAATAAGGTAACAATAAAGAACAAATATCCGTTGCCCAGAATAGACGATCTTTTCGACTAGCTTCAGGGAGCCAGTTACTTCTCGAAGATCGATCTTAGATCTGGGTATCATCAGCTCAAAGTTCATGAAGAAGATGTCCCCAAAACAGCTTTCCGTACTAGATACGGGCATTACGAGTTTCTTGTTATGCCCTTTGGCCTTACAAACGCTCCTGCGGCGTTCATGGATCTGATGAACCGCGTTTGTAGACCAATGCTCGATAAGTCTGTTATCGTCTTTATAGACGATATTCTCATCTACTCGAAAACCGAAGCTGAGCATGCTGTGCATCTTAGAGAGCTGCTAGAGTTGCTGCGCAAAGAGCGACTTTACGCCAAGTTCTCTAAATGCGAATTTTGGCTGCGACAGGTGCTTACAATCTCGATTTATTCATTTTAAGCTTATCTTTTCTTAAATTTCATGCTCAGCGTTAACTTGCAAATCTTGTATCTTATCAGATACAATTCCTTGGTCATGTGATATCTGGTGAAGGAATCTCTGTGGATCCTTCTAAGATAGAAGCCATTCAAAATTGGGAAGCTCCCAAATCAGCTACTGAGATCCGAAGTTTCTTGGGATTGGCGGGTTACTACCGTCGATTCATTAAGGACTTCTCAAAACTAGCCATGCCTCTTACATCTCTTACTCGAAAGAATGTTCCCTTTATTTGGGAAGAAGCTCAAGAGACCGCCTTCCAAACTTTAAAACAGAAACTCACCGAAGCGCCTATTCTGGCCTTACCCGAAGGCAATGAAGACTTTGCGGTCTTCAGCGATGCTTCATATCAAGGGCTTGGGTGTGTTTTGATGCAAAGAGGCAGAGTCATAGCATATGCTTCTCGCCAACTTAAGGATCATGAAAAGAGTCATCCGACTCATGACCTTGAACTTGCTGCTGTGACTTTTGCATTGAAAACATGGCGACATTATCTCTACGGCACCAAATGTCAGCTGTATACGGATCACAAGAGCCTTATGTACATTTTCAGTCAGAAGGAGCTTAACATGCGCCAGCGACGCTCCATGGAACTCATCAAAGACTATGACTGTGATATTTTGTATCACCCTGGCAAAGCGAATGTGGTGGCCGACGCATTGAGTCGTAAATCTTACTCTGCTAAATGTCTCTATACCTTGACCCATACTTTGTTTTCATCTACTCTGATTGATGAAATTCTCGTTGCTCAAGCCGAAGCCCTAAAAGAAGAAAACCTCAACTCTGAGGACATGAAAGGGCAACTTCAATTCTTAATCGATAACTCTCGCGGCTTGAAACTTTTCAAAAATCGTGTCTGGGTTCCGAAATTTGGTGATGTTCGGCAGAAAATTCTTTCGGAAGCCCACTGTTCTAACTTCTCGGTACATCCTGGCAGCACCAAGATGTACAACGATCTAAAAGCCGAGTATTGGTGGCCCGGTATGAAAAGAGACGTAGGCCAATATGTCGATAATTGTGTTACATGCCGATTGGTCAAAGCGGAGCATCAGCAGCCTTATGGCAGTCTACAGCCTTTACCAATTCCCGAGTGGAAGTTCGATCACATAACGATGGACTTTGTGACGAAGCTTCCGACTACGCGAAGGCAGCACGATGCAATATGGGTGATTGTGGATCGTCTAACCAAAGTCGCTCATTTCATTCCAATTCGCGAGAATTATTCATTGGAGAAATTGTCTAAGTTGTATATAGACGAGATCGTTACTCGACACGGAGTGCCGCTGTCAATCGCTTCAGATCGCGACAGCCGGTTCACTTCGAGGTTCTGGAAAGCTTTACAAGATGGATTAGGCACTAAGATCAGAATGAGCACAACATATCATCCGCAGCCTGATGGACAGAGTGAGCGCACGATCCTTACACTCGAAGACATGTTGCGATGTGTTAGCGGTAGTTGGGACGACCACTTGCCACTAGCAGAGTTTTCTTATAACAATAGTTACCACTCATCCATTAAAGCCGCACCTTTCGAAGCCTTATACGGACGCAAGTGCCGAACTCCTACGTGTTGGCATGAAGCCGGAGAACCACCAATCGCCGGTCCCGAGCTACTTCAACAGACTAATGAAAAGATCAGAATTATTCGCCAACGCTTAGAAACCGCTCAATCTCGACAGAAATCGTATCACGACCGACGCCATAAACCTTTAGAATTCCAGAAGTTTGATTACGTCGTACTGAAAGTCTCGCCGATGAAAGGTGTGTTCAGATTCAGCAAGCGTGGCAAGTTAGCACCACGATTCGTTGGTCCTTTCAAGATCACCGAGCGTGTTGGAATTCAATCTTATCTGTTGGACTTGCCGAGCGAACTGTCCAACATACACCCCGTGTTTCACGTTTCGCAACTAAGGAAGTTCAAAGAAGATGACAGAGAAAAGTGGGCCGATCATCGGAGCTACAAGATCAACGAGAAACTGCAATGTGACGAGCCTGAGGTTATTCTAGAGACAAAGATGAAGAAGCTGAGAAATAGAGAAGTACCAATGGTGTTGGTGCAGTGGAGGACTTCTCACGGAATTTCTCAGACCTGGGAATCTGAGGAAGACATGAGAGTTCGATATCCGCATCTGTTCGAGCCTTAGGTACTTCGAGGACGAAGTGCAAGCGTGGTGGGCTCATACTATAACACCTTGCCTTTTATTTGCATTTTTATTTTTAAGTATTTTGAGCAATTTGCGTAAAATGATGTAATTTCGAGATTTGGTATAAATAGGGGCTGAGAGCTCATTTTCTCATTTTTGCAAGCCAAATTCCTTTCCAGAGCTCCTCTCTCTAGAATTGAACTTCTCTCTAGCTTTTCTCCCAAACCGACCGGCCAAATCTCGCGTTCTATACGTCATCGGAAAGAACTCGAAGAGTACTACACGGATCTGCAATTGCATGTGTGATTTGATTCGGATTTGAGGTAAGAAATGTCATTTTCGACTTCTGCATTTTCGGTTTGAAATACAAAATTCGAGTTTATTGTTTTTAGGCGATTTAAAGCTAATTTCGTATGAATTTTAGCTAGAATATGATAGATAATGTATAATATAACTAAACCGAGGCTTATTACTTAGATTATTTGTGGATTTGAGGCTTGAAAATGCATGTTTAAAGCTGTAGTTTATGAACAAACTCGAGTATGTATAGAACAGACTCGAAATGCCAAGAACAGACTCGAATAGAGCTAGATTCGAGATATGGGTCTCGAATCTATCCTCAGATTCGAATGAGGTTCGAATCTAACCCCTCCCCTGTTCGAGTCTGGCTTCGAATCTAACCTAGTTCGAGTCTGGCTTCAAGTTTGTTACTCAGATTCGAATCTGACTTCGAATCTGATGCTCAGATTCGAATCTAACCCCTAAATTTCGAATCTAATTGATAAAATTTACGAACAACGCATAAATTAGCAATATAAATAGCAAAATATTTAGCTAGAAGTTATGGCTTATAGATGTTGGAATATTGAGCTACAATATTAATTTAGCACATGTTCTGTAAATATTGAACTTCAGATATTATACATAAGCTGTTTAGCCCAGCTGCAAGTCAAAGCCAGTGCCAGTCTATATTGAGCCTAGATAAGCAAGTGCAAGCATTATAAAGCAATTTAAAGCGTAAATAAGCCTGAGCAAGCATTACAGAGCATTTCAAAGCATTTTCAGTACTGTGAGTAACAGTTATTCTTGTTTACATGTTTTATATGAAATTGAGACATAAATTGCTTCTATGTGACTTCTTTGGAATTCAATAGACTTTTGTGAGTGAAGGCGAACACTGTGGTACAGGTGATGCCCAGCTTAGCCGGATCTTACATTTGATCTATTAATATGCATATTTATCTGCTATCTGTTTATTGTTCTGCATACTATACAGCAAACCTTGTGTTAGCGTTTCTTTGTGCATCTCATAAGCATTATATTTAGCGAGCAAGCAATTCTGATGTTCACCACTATCCCTTGAGCATTATGCGGGTAGCTAGCCCCGCATCACAGATTGATCATCTGTCAGCGGTAAACCCATAGTGGTGGCATCTCCGTTCTGCGTGAAATGTCTCAATTGTGCAGCGTTCTTTCTGGGTATTAAGCAAATAAGCAAGCAAGCAAGCAAGCAAGCATAACAGCCTTTATAGGCATTTTCGCCTCATATTTTACATGCATTCTTGAATATCTGTTTACTCACTAAGCATTAGCTTACAGTTGCTACTCACAATTTTTACAGGAAAAGGTAAAGAACAAGCTGGACCTTCTGCTTAGGTCTATTTTCTGATCAACCCAGAGGACTTAGCTAACTTTCAGCTTGTGGTATAGCTTTATGGTGCCTTGGGTTTTGGGTAGCTGCTTTTATTTATGTTATGATGTTTTTAGCAACTTAGTACTGTAACCTTGTAGCACGAGTAGTGCAAGACTTATTGTAATATTTTATTTAGCTTTATGCATTTATTCTTATTTCCTGGGATTAGCAAGCGTGTTTTGAAGCAAGGATGTGACACCCGAAGATGGGGATGGATGCCTGAGACCCTCCGTGAGTGGAGGCAAGAGGAAGGAATCGCTTCCCAGCTCGAGGTCGGAGGACCATCCTCCGCACCGATCACACCACTCACCCAGGAGACGACTGATCAGACCGTACCCCTGCTAGTAGCAGGGTCTTACCGTCATGACCTCCAAATCCGGATACTTAACCAGGATATTGGAGAATTGACTGCCCGTCTGGAGCGGGAGGAGATTCAGAACTCCAATTTATACTGGGTTAACCAGCATGCCCTCACCATCCAACAGGATGGCCTGAATGAGCTTCGGCAGCAACTAGCCGAAAGCAATGCTCGGATCGAGGAGCTGACTCAGCGCCTCAACGCGATGGAGAAGGGAGAGACCCCTGATCACTCCCACACTTAGTACCCTTTATCTATCCTTGTAATATTAGGAAAAAAAATATTATGTAATAGTATAGGACAAAAATTTTCGGGTAATAACCGCCCATTGTAAGAAAGTTATGAATGATTAATGAATATTGCAAGTTATTTATGAAATTGTGTTTGATGATTATAGTGTTGTGCCTTAAGAAAAATTTAAATCTTTAAGATTCAACTTCTTACACTATGCTCTTTTCTTTAAACTTTAAGATAATGCCGCCAAGACGAGCTATGAACGCTGCAGAGATTGAGGAACTAGTCGCACAAAGAGTGGCTGCTGCTATAGCCACTTATGAGACAAACCGGAACAGTTCAGCTAATGGAGATGGTGGTGCTAGCCGCACCACGGGAGGAACTGAAACCCACCAAAGGGGTGTGGAATTAAAGGGTTTTTGAGTTGCAAGCCCCGATATTTCAATGGAACTGAAAGAGCCGTCGGATTAGTACGATGGTTCGAAAAATTGGAGTCTATCTTCCGTGTTAGCAGATGCATTGAGGGAGACAAGGTGAAGTTCGCCAACCACACCCTGCAAGACAGCGCTTTGACATGGTGGAACTCGTATACCCAGTCTGTGGGGATTGATACAGCTTACCAACTCGCCTGGACCGAGTTAAAGCAGATGATGACCGATGAGTATTGCTCAAGGAATGAACTACAGAAGATGGAGTCAGAATTCTGGAATCCGGCTATGAAAGGAACGGATGTAGCTGGGTACACCACCCGATTCCACGAACTGAGTATTCTGTGCCCTCAGATGGTGACCCCTGAATACAAGAAAATCGAGCGTTACATTTGGGGACTCGCTCCTCAAATCCAAGGCAATGTCACTGCCTCCAACCCAACCACCATTCAAGACGCCATCAGAATGGCTAACAACCTTATGGATCAGGTGTCCCGGAGAAACGAAGCCATGTCCGGGGAAAACAAGAGGAAATGGGAGGACAAGTCTGGAAAGAATACGGGCTCGCAATTCAAGAAGCCCGAGACTATCAAGGCTTATGTAGCAGGAGTCGAGTCAAGGAAGGGCTACACAGGTACAAAGCCTTTTCTGCACCCAATGCACCTTTCATCACAACAAGGGTCCCTGCCTAACCCCTTGTGGAAAATGCAAACGTATTGGTCATTTGGCCAAGGATTGTAAATTTGGAACCCCGGGTATCAATGGCGGCAATCAGAGAGGCTGCTGGGCACTATACGAGTGAGTGCCCGAAGTTGAGGAATTGTGGAGGAGCTCAGGGGAGAGCTTTTGTGTTAGGAGCAGGTGACGCTCGTCAGGATCTCCATGTGGTATCAGGTACGTTTCTTTTAAATGACATTTACGCTTACGTACTCTTTGATACTGGGGCTGATAGGAGCTTTATATCTGATAAGTTTAGTAAGCAATTGAATGCCACTCCTTTTCCCTTAGACAACTCTTATACTATTGAACTGGTTGACGACAAAATAATAGAGGCAAGTAGTATTATTAAGGAATGCACACTGAAGCTGGCAGATCATCTCTTTAAGATACACTTGATGCCTATAGAACTCGGAAGTTTTGATGTAGTAATTGGTATGGATTGGTTGTCACACAATCATGCCGAGATTTTGTGTGTTAAGAAAGTGGCAGTCCAAGGGGAAAGTAAGAACCGTCAGCTGAATGTCATATCCGGCCTAAGAACATTAAAGTGCCTTAGGAAAGGTTGCCATGCGGTATTGGTACAGATTGCAGAAAAAGAGTCAGAGGAGAAACGACTCGAGGATATTCCAGTGGTTTGTGACTATCCGAAGGTCTTCCCGGAAGATTTGTCTGGGCTTCCGCCAGCTAGGCAAGTGGAGTTTCAAATCGATTTGGTGCCAGGAGCTGCACCGGTCGCAAGAGCCCCATATAGACTCGCTCCTTCTGAAATGCAAGAGCTATCCAATCAATTACAAGAGTTGATGGATAAAGGATTCATTCGACCAAGTTCCTCACCTTGGGGAGCTCCGGTCTTATTTGTGAAAAAGAAAGACGGATCCTTCAGAATGTGCATAGACTACCGAGAGCTAAATAAGTTAACGGTAAAGAACCGCTGCCCTTCCCAGAATTGACGACCTATTTGATCAACTACAGGGATCTAGCTTCTACTCTAACATTGATCTGCGATCCGGTTATCATCAAGTAAAGGTTCGAGACGAAGACATTCCCAAGACAGCATTCAGAACTCGTTATGGACATTATGAATTCCAGGTGATGCCATTCGGTTTGACCAATGCACCAGCCGTATTCATGGACCTCATGAATCGAGTGTGTAAACTGTATCTGGACAAATTTGTAATAGTGTTCATAGACGATATCCTCATCTATTCTAGAAATAAGGAGGAGCACGAACAACATCTCAAGCTGATCTTGGAGTTGTTAGAGAAGGAACAGTTATACGCCAAATTTTCAAAATGTGAATTTTGGTTGCGAGAAGTTAAATTCCTTGGACATGTGATCAACAGTCAGGGAATCCAAGTTGACCCATCAAAAATTGAGGCCATAAAGAACTGGGTGACTCCTAGAACTCCCACGGAAATCCGCCAATTTCTAGGACTTGCCGGTTATTATAGGCGATTTATTGAAAACTTCTCAAAGATAGCAGGTTCCTTAATAGAGCTGACTCGGAAAGATGTTAAATATATCTGGGGTGAAGAGCAGGAAAAAGCGTTTCAACAGTTAAAGCAAAGATTGTGTAGTGCATCAATTCTGTCCTTGCCTGAAGGGACAGAGAATTTTGTGGTCTATTGTGATGCCTCACACAATGTATTAGGTTGTGTGCTCATGCAAAGGGATAAAGTCATTGCTTACGCATCACGGCAGCTCAAAATCCACGAGGTGAGCTATACGACTCATGACTTGGAGCTTGGAGCAGTGGTGTTTGCTCTCAAAATATGGAGGCACTACCTGTACGGAACAAAGTGCACGGTGTTCACAGACCATAAAAGCCTTCAGCATATTCTGAATCAGAAAGAGTTAAATATGAGGCAACGTCGTTGGGTTGAGCTGCTTAGCGATTATGACTGCGAGATTCCTTATCTTCCGGGGAAGGCGAATGTTGTAGTTGATGCCCTGAGCCGAAAGGAATGGGTTAAACCATTGAGAGTCCGAGCTTTGGTCATGACTATACAGTCAAACCTAAATTCTCAAGTCCACGAAGCACAAGAAGAAGCAGCCAAGGAGGGTAATCTACTGGATGAAGCCTTGAGAGGAATGGATAAGCAGTTTGAAATCAAGCCAGATGGATGTCGGTACTTCATGAGCAGAATTTAGCTACCAAAATTCGGAGGAGTAAGGAAGCTGGTCATGGATGAAGGGCATAAAACAAGATATGATATTCATCCAGGGTCAGATAAGATGTACCACGACTTGAAGGGAATGTACTGGTGGCCAAACATGAAGGCTGACATTGCTACCTATGTCAGCAAGTGCTTAACGTGTTTGAAAGTTAAGGCTGATCACTAGAAACCATCAGGATTGCTATTTCAACCAGAAATACCCCAATGGAAGTGGGAGAACATCACCATGGATTTCATCACTAAGTTGCCAAAGACTTTTGGAGGTTATGACACCATTTGGTTAATTGTGGATCGACTTACCAAGACCGTACACTTCCTGCCAATCAAGGAGACTGATAAGATGGATAAGTTAACACGAATCTATCTTAAAGAAGTCGTCTCAAGGCATGGAGTGCCAGTATCAATTATATCAGACAGGGACAGCCGGTTCACATCAAGATTTTGGCAGTCATTGCAAGAAGCACTGGGTAAACGCTTGGATATGAGCACAGCCTATCACCCGCAAACGGATGGTCAGAGTGAAAGAACAATTCAGACTTTGGAAGACATGCTAAGGGCATGTGTTATCGACTTTGGCAAAAGTTGGGACAGGCACCTGCCATTAGTCGAGTTTTCCTATAACAACAGCTATCACTCAAGTATTAAGACCACCCCATTCGAGGCACTCTATGGGCGAAAGTGTCGATCACCACTTTGTTGGGCTGAAGTAGGAGATAGTCAGATTACTGAACCCGAGATCATCCAAGAGACTACACAAAAGATAGCCCAGATTCGTAACCGATTAAAGATAGTGCGGGATCGACAGAAAAGTTATGCAGACATTCGACGGAAGGATTTGGAATTTCAAAAGGGAGATCAAGTAATGTTGAAAGTATCGCCTTGGAAAGGCGTAATCCATTTTGAGAAACGAGGAAAACTCAATCCTCGTTATATCGGACAATTCAAAATCACCAAAAGCATTGGCCCGGTAGCCTACCGACTCGATCTACCCCCGGAGCTTAGTAACGTTCATATTACCTTCCACGTGGCCAATCTTAAGAAGTGTCTGGCTGATGAAACACTCGTTATACCCATGGACGAGCTAGAACTAGATGATAAGTTGAACTTTATTGAACAACCCGTGGAAATAATGGACCCAGAGGTCAAGAAACTAAAGCACAGTCGGATCCCAATAATAAAAGTCAGATGGAACTCTAAGCGAGGTCCTGAGTTTACGTGGGAACGCGAAGATCAGTTCCGAGAAAAATACCCTCAGCTGTTCTCAAATACTCAAGCAGTGGAGAACATGAGCTAATTTCGGGACGAAATTCCCTTAACAGGGGAGACTGTAACATAATGCACTAAACCAGGTTAGCAGCAATGACCTAATCTGTAACTAATAGCCGATTATAATCTAATCAGTGGTCATTAGAAATTAATCAAGTGATTAACAATGGTTATTAGAAAATTCAACTCAAATAGAATCAAATTCAATGGTGCGATGAATCGGGAAATCAATTAATCCGATCAATTTACGATACGAAGGATTAATTCAACTATGTACATAATTAATCTATGATTAGTTACACTAATCATACACTAATACAATTACTTAACAATGCATCCATAAGTAATTATGAAATTACAAGAAAAGGGAAATACAAGAATACATTTCTAAATACATTTATACAAAAAAAATATATAAATACATGTATAATACATAAGAGGCCGGCCATATAGGCTTGTGGTGTATTAGAGTTTGACTTTTATTTTTTAATATTACTTTAAACACAATTATTTTGTTTAAAAGTGCACTCTACCTTTTCATCCATGCATTTCATCATTTGAAAGACCAAAAATTTCTCTATAAATAGAGAGGTATTTCATTCATTTTAATCACACCAAAAATGTCTCTTTTCTCTCCTATTAGATCCGGCCAAAGCACACACACATCACAAACTTTTGCATTCAAGTGTTCTTCAAATGTTCCTCAAGAAATTCAAGAGTTTTGGTGCATATCTAGCAAGGATTCCAACTTCTACTAAAAATCATATTCTAAATACTTCTAAGTAAGTAAATACTAACTTATTTCATCTTATATTTATGTTTATATAAGTCTTGCATAATATATATATAATCAACAACAACAAGTTTCATAAAAACTCAAGCTTATAAGTTTCTAGTTTTATTTTTAAGTTGTTTCTTTAAATGTGTTTATGAATATATGAACACATCATAAAAATGTTAATATTATGAAAACATGTGATATATATGTGTTTTATAACTTTTATACAAGTAGTGTTTGAATAAACAACAAGAATCATAAGTTATTTCAAGTTTATAAACTGCGGATTTTCGGCAGAAAATTTATATCGACTTTGAAAAATCATAACTATATCATAACTTAACGAAATAAGTTGATACTTGTCTCAAAAGTTAGTCTATGTCTTAACTATAGATCTGGAAGTTTTAATAATTTATATTGGAGTTTAAGACCTCCAGAAATTATTTGGGAAACCGAAAGTTTGACAGCTCAAAAATGGCCAACATAGGGTTTTTAAGAAGCTTTTTCTCCAACCTAAACATCTCGAAAAATGGCCGTTCTTGATTCTAAAAATCCTTTGTATATAGTAGTTTAATGTCCTAGAAAACCAAAGCCTAAAACAATTTGGAGATGGAAAATTATATATATGTATAAACTTGACGTTTTAAGCGGATTTTATTTATAAACTTGTAATGTTGGGGTGATTTAAGACATAAAAATCTATAAATATATATATATCATCATATATTAGAGATATTAAATCCTTATTATCATTTAGGACTCGATTAAACTCACACGACGCATCATCCATCCAAATACACTAAATAGCTTTTTACGCTCGTTTTTGCCATCGCAATCTCGGTGAGTCCTCATAGCCCCTAGTTTCACACAGTTATGTTTTGGGGTTGAAATACATGCTTTGTTTTTATATGGACACGAAAACATCTTCATTTCTATTATGTATTACACATGTGGTTCCATCAGCCCTTATATCATGAACCGTTAATTGCATTTATTTGTAAGTGCGAATATATTGTGGATAGATCTATCGGGAGTCATGTCCCCCATTCGGGTTAGTTCGGGTCGGCTAACAGCGAGTGCATATATATTCAACACACGGTATTACGTATGGGAATACTGCACAGGGCAAACTCATTTTAATTAAGCTTCGGTTGCATGATGGTTTATATGTAATAGATAACATGGAATTTATGATTTTATAAATTCAAACTCTACTATTGTTGTCCATACAAGTCAGATTTACGTGTAAACCTATGAGCTCACCAACAATTTTGTTGACGTATTTTAGCGTGTATTTTCAGGAAATTATGGCAAGTGCATCGCATCGGAAGTATTCTTTTTCAAACCGTCGGAGATTTATTTGCATTATTTTGGATTATTTAGTTAAGGAGTCGCATTCTTTTTCAAACCGTCGGAGATTTATTTGCATTATTTTGGATTATTTAGTTATGTATTTAAATCTCTGTATTTTGCAAACTTCTCTTTATCATTTTCGGGTTATGTAAAACATTTCTATCTTTTAATGTTATATCGATGTATTTTTGAAAACGTCCATATAGTGGTCGTTCATTATGATTATGGTTACGCTTCTGCGACGTCACGCTTCATTGCCAACCGGGGTAATGGGTTGTGACAATGCTGGATGGTCTTGTTCAATAGCTTTGGCACCTCATGCAGACTCAGATGGTGTAGGAGAAGGATGAAGTGGAGACTGTGTGGACACAGTATGGAGTGGAGTGAACTCCTGTCTTTCAATATCGTCACCCTGTTGGAAGACTGGGATAGTGGATGTGGTAGTCTCCGTTTTTACAACTGGTTCCTATTGGGAGGAACCAGAGGGTCTAAGCTGACTCTGGGTTGACTCATGTTGGAGTGAAGCCGGCTCCAAAGGTGCTGAACTTTCTCCCAAAATAGGAGAAGCAGCAGGGGTTGCTTCTTTTTCAACTGACTCCTTTTAGGAGGGGTCAGAGGGGCTAGTATGGGATGATGGTTTCTTCCTAGCTAAAGATTTTCTCCTTGAGTGTTGAGACTTTGGGGGGGATTGAGGAGAAGTAGCAGGAATTTGTGTTTGGACTGGTGGTGAGACTGGGTCAGATACAGCAGGGTTAGCCTGTTCCATGGTCTCAAGTGCCACAGAGGCACCAGCCACAAAGGCTTCAGGTTCAACAGATGAACCAGGGTGAGAAGTTTGCTCCCCCTCAGCCACTGAGGCTGATGGGGCAGACTTAGACTTAACTGTTTCAGCCTTCTTGTGGACAGGCTTAGCTTCAGTCGATTCCATACCACTTTTGACAACCTTAGGCCTGGATTTGTTTTTCCTTTGGGAACAACCACTGTATCCGCCCTCACAGTAGAGGGTCCTTCAACCAAACCAAGTAACCTCCTCATTGGTGTAGATAGAGGAGGTTCATTTGGAAGCACCGGAGTGTAAAATACTATATTCCTAATGACAGGGAATGCAACAGTAGTTAACAGGGGCTGAGAGTTGTAGAGATGCTCACCACAGATATGTTTGAAGATGATGCTCAGAAACCTTGGATATCTGACAGCAGCTGGGCGAGTTTCTTGATGTACCAAGTTCCTAAAATTCACAAAAATCCAACGAGCCATGTTCAGTGTAGTCACATCCACAAGCTGTAGGACTATGAGGATTTCATCTCTGCTAAGCTGGTCAAATGAACCAACCTTGCTGCTAGAGCACATCACCACTGAGGCAAATAGCAAGCTATATGTTGGTGATAAATCCCTTCTGAACAGAGTGGCTCTAACTTTGGGTTCTGCTACACCACAGAAGTGTAGCAGGTTGCCCATCTGATCATTCTCAGGCTGTGGCTTGTCGTATGTTTCAGAAATAGGAAGATGAAGGACTTCCCTGAAAAGCTCAGTGGTTATCTCAATGGTCTGAGTCCCATTGAGAATGGTTCCCCTGATGGTTTTGGTTGTAGGGTCATAAGCACAGGTGTACCAAAACTCAAACACCATCTCCTGGAAAAGGACACCAGGCGAGGCAGTCATAGCATAACGCAGGGGGTGAACTTACAGAAACTCCACCATGTTTTCATAACCTTTACCCACGTAGTTTTTGGGAATGGTTAGGTTGGCAATATAGTTAGTGGGTTTCAAAGTGAGCATCGTGGCACTACTACATTTTGAAGCTAAGGCAACACTTTTGATGCAACACATTTAATAATTGTTGCCTTTTTATTTAAGTTCACTCTAAAGCAACACATTGACAATAAGTGTTGCATATAATGATTTAATGCAACACTTTTTTTTAAAGTGTTGCCATTTTTACTAAAAAAATGCAACAATTTTTTAAAGTGTTGCAATTTTTAATAAAAATTGCAACATTTGTTTAAAGTGTTGCATATTTCAATAAAAAATACAACACATTTTTAGAGTATTGCATTTATAATGAAAAAACACAACACATTTTTAAAAACATATAACATTTTTTTAAGTGTTGCATCTATAATGAAAAAAATATGACATGTTTTTAAGTGTTGACTATACTATTTTTTATTGTTTTGTAATTTTGATTAAAAAATACACACAAAAGTTCAATGTCTGATTTGTTAAGATTAATAAAATACAAAATTTGATACTACATGTTTTATTTTTTTTTAAAGAGTACAATTATAAAATTGGTTACAAATTTAAAAAATCACAGGTATATATATTTTTGGGTGGTAAACTAATTAAAAATTAAATTTAAACTTTTCATTTAAAACTAATATATACACTAAAACCAGGTTTTATTACATCAATCACTAATTTTTTTAAGATATAGCCATAGTCCGGTTTTAGACATAAGCAACTGAATTCCATTATACCCGTATTTTTTCTAAATAATTAACCGGTTCATATATAAAATCCCGGGCTCCTCTCGTTAAAAAACCCGGTTCCTATTTTTTTCTCCCCTTTTTCCTAAAAAAAGCGCAACTTATCTCCCCCATTCTCTCTAAACCTAGCCGACTATTCTTCATCCTTATGACCGGCGCAACTCCTGAAGCGGTGACAAGCATTTCTCTGTCTCTTTCGGCAGTGACCGGCGACTCGAGCAACGATTGGCGCTGACTATTATGTCCGTCTCCAACAGCAGCGAGCATCTGCAAACAGCGGCGGCGGCGAGCTTCTGCGAACAGCGACGGAGGTATCTCTCTTCTCTTTTTCAGGTTTTTATTAGATATTTTTCCTAATCACTTCTATTCTTTCCAGCCCGAACTCAACACTCTGAAATTGTTGTTAACTTATTAATTATGTTCTTTCAGTTAATCTCTACTTTCAACTGTTTTGATTCTTCTGCATATGTGTTTGATTTTATTCTATGTCAAATGTTATGGGTCCTTAGTTTGGATTTCAATTGCCAATTAATGATATGTTTTTTGGTCTGGTTCGATTTTGCGTTTTTAGTATTGATTATGTTTAACATTGCTTTGATTTTGTATTTATTAAAGTCTGTTTCTGTATCTACAGAATGAATCAAACCATTCAAATTCTAAAACGGGTTCATCCATAATTATGTTTCCTGCTGGTATTGGTGATGGTAAGGAATCTGAATCATATGTAATAATTTTGTTAAAGAGTTTATGTATTGTATTAGCTCAATGAGTTTAACAACAATTTAAATTCAATTCTGAAAGTTAAATGGTTTGATTAATATAATTGGATTGAAATAGGTTTAGGTAGCAGAAATCATTAAGTATGAATTAAAGAGCACATACTTTGTACATTGCAGTTCATGCTGCTTTGAAACTGATGTTGCTTCTATAAGACGTATGTCTTGTTCTGAAAGCATTTGGGGCATATATTTTTATTATAAGTATCCTAGATGTACCCCATGCGTATGTATGAAAATAGTTGCTTCAATGGATTTGTAACATAAAATTTCAGAATTGAGTTCCTGTTATGTGTAGGGGTGTTATTCGGACGGGTTAAACGGGTTTCGGGTTATTTGGTTCGGGTTATTCGGGAAATACCAATATCCTTTGATGAAAGTAATAAAGCAATGGAAGAAAACAGTAAATGAAATTTTATGACACATAGTTTTCAGCTTTGATCAATGGGTTAAACAAGGTTTTAAACAGAATTCTGCATATAAGATGTTTTATTATGTAGAGCTGGACAACATGATTGAAATAGATTTAGGAAGGTATGTGCAGTAAATGTAAGGTAGCGAACATATTGATTTGAAACATGCATTTGATGTTTCATTGATTAAAATACTGCTGCTATACATGGGTTTAGATTTGAAAACAGAAGTGATGTTGTGCAGCATTATTCTAGCTGCTCCGTACATTTAAAAAGTTTAGATCATGCCTCATTGAAAATGATGCAATTTCTATAAGACGTACATGGAGCTTAAAGCATATTGGGCATATTTAGTGATGTTAAATATCCTAGATGGATGGCATCCGTACTTATGAAAACAGTAGCTTCAATGGATGAATAACATAAAATTTCAAAATTGAGTCCCTGTTGAGTGACCCTAGTATCCGTAACTGTCATGTTATAAATACAATGAATTTGAAAAATTCAATGACTTGATTTATGTTGGTCCAGTATAATGGGTCTTGTCATTTTTTGATTTTCATTCCCTTTTGTTGATTCTGGAAATACATCAGTCTTAATAATATCTTTTTCTTTGCAACTTTTTTTGATATAAAATTTTGTTGTTTTTACATATCATACTGCTGAAAATGATATAAATAATTGGTAATGTTCATTGAACCCTAACTCTCCTTTGATGATACAAAAATTTACAGTTAGGTTTGCTAAAGGATATCACTTACGAGGGCTGCTACTTCATGCTATGTTGATCACAGGTGTGTTCCCATCTGATGATAGAAAATTGTGCAATTAGGTTTGATGAAGGCAACACACTAGAAACTTTGAACCATTAATGGCGACACACTATCAAATTTCAGCTGTACAATTGGCGCTTGGACATTTTTATGATAAAGACACTGTTGCTGCAGTGGTAATCGGAATTGGTACCCATGCCTGCTACTTGGAGCGGGCTGACGCAGTTATAAAATGTCAAGGTCTTCTCACGGCTATCCTTGGTCTTTTTTACTATCATGTATCATCTAAATTGGAAATGGAAACGCTTCAATTCACCCGTATAACTTAAATGTCGATTAGGTTATCAACATGGAATGGGGTAACTTTTGGTCCTCACATTTGCCTAGAACATCATATGACATTGATCTGGATGCTGAGAGCCAGAACCCTAATGATCAGGTTAAGTTTGTATCTTGTTGAGTCCTTGCTCATGGATATTTTTCATTCTGTACTTGCCATATTTCTTCTCAATCATCTTGCAACTAATACAGAGATCCTGCTATAGGGTTTGGAGAAAATGATATCGGGAATGTATCTGGGTGACATAGTAAGAAGAGTAATCCACAGGATGGCACAAGAATCTGATATCTTTGGACCAGTTTCTTCGAAGCTGTCAACACGGTTTGTGTTGAGGTATGTTTTCGACACCCATCATTCCTTTATGCAGCAACTTACATAAGGACAAGTGAAGAAGTGTAGTTAGTAGACTTGATTTGGTGGTGTAGTTTTTTTATAAAAAAATTATTTTAGCATGATTTGTGATGACCTTTGTAGTTTAAATCCTTCTTTTGATTGTACAAATATGAGCAGGAAAAGAGTTTTGAGAATTTTAATTTTGTCAAGTTTGCTCAATTGGAATGGCTTGTAGAAGACCTACGTTTTGGAATTCAGCAATACTTAGGATGAATTTTGTACACGTGTATTAGAAGGTATGAGAACATTTTACATTATTTTTTGAATTATTTTACCTTCGAAGTGCATGTTTCAGACAATTTTTGCTTTATAATTTTTTTTCAATCATTTAAATTACCAAACACACTAACAATATTGTGTGTTGGTTTTGTATGTTTCAGGCTACGTTCTTTTGGAATATGCAAAGTCATGTGTAGAGCTTGCAAAGATGATGAAATAAGCAACGACTTCATATGAAAGAAATTTCAAGTCTAGGATATTAAGAATATACGTTTTGGGATTGTAGTCGACTTTTTTTTGTGTTGCTTGTACATTTCATTATGGTTATTTTTGGTTAGACCTTAATATTGTTGGAATACAATTTGAATAATATGATATTATTTTTATTGTTAATTCATATTATTGAATTTGGTATTATATTACAAATCAATATAGTAATTTATTGTATTTGTATTAAATAAAAAAATAAGAAAAGTGTTGCAATAGATTGATAATGGTGTTGCATTTAGATAATGACAACATTTGATAAGTGTTGTATTTGATAAGTAAAGTGTTGCTATAAGTTGGTAACAATAAAATAATGGCAACACATTAAAAAGTGTTGCATTTATAAAATAATGGCAACACATTAAAAAGTGTTGCTTTAGAATACAAAAGGTGTTGCATTCAAAAAGTGTTGCATTTATAAAATAATGGCAACACTTTTGAAAAGTGTTGCATTATCTAGTGAAAGTGTCGCTTTAGACCTAAGGCGACGTTGGCTAAGGTGGCACTACATAAAGTGTCGCATTAGGCCTATAGCAACACTTTTAAGGCCTAACACAACACTTTTCTCATGTTGCTTTAGCTTCATTTTGTTGTAGTGTGGTGACTGAGGGATGTTTTTCGACATCATTACCAACGAAAATTGGAAGTAGGGGGTTGTTTTGGTGAGCCATTTGAGAGTAGCGGATTGAAGGATGCTGGACACTTAGTCGATTTAGGGTTCTTCAGATAGTTATGGAAGCAGTAGAGAAGAAGAAGAAAATAAAATAGTGAAAGAGGTATTTATAAGATTTGAATGTGAGAGGGTAGGAGAGAGAAAGATTAGGGCGGTTGATTTGAAATGTTCTTTAACGGAAAACGGAACGGTTTGCCATGTCAGAACGGTTGTCACACCATTTGAACATTTTTAACTACTAACACACGTCAACAAACATTATTCGCAGGTAATTAAGTTAAATAAATACAGAAATTAAGTAACTTAATTATGAAGAAAGGTAATTAAAATTGAAAGCTTGGCATATAGTTGTTCTTTCTCCAACAACTCCCAAAATTTATCTTAACTGTTGCCCGTGCTCTTCCTTGTTTCGTGAGTAGGTTAAGACGTCATCTATGAAGACAATCACGAATTTATCTAAGTATGGTTTGCACAACCGATTTATAAGGTCCATGAATACTGTTGGTGCATTGGTTAATCTAAATGGCATTACCTGGAATTCGTAATGATCGTATCAGGTTGTGAAGGTTGTCTTTAGGATATCTTCCTCACGAACTCTAACCTGAGGATAACCAAACCTCAGATCTAGTTTCGAAAAGAAGCTTGACCCTTGGAGTTGGTCAAACAAGTCGTCAATCCTCGGGAGTGGGTACCGGTTCTTTACGGTTAGCTTATTGAGTTCTCGGTAGCTAATGCACATTCTGAATGTTCCATCCTTTTTCTTTACGAACACAACTGGAGCTCCCCAGGATGAGGAACCCGGTTTGATAAATCCTTTATCTAAGATCTCCTGTAGTTGGTTGGATAATTCTTTCATTTCTGATGAGGTTAAACGGTACGGTGCTCACGCCACTGGTGCAGCACCTGGCACTAGGTTGATTTGGAATTCGACTTGCCTCATTGGTGGGAGTCCAGGTAAGTCTTCTAGAAAAACTTTGGGGTAATCACAGACAACAGGATTATCTTTGAGCCGCTTTTCCTTTGGCTCCTTCTCAATCATGTGGACTAGGATTACTTGACAACCCTTTCATAAACATTTCAGGATCCTTAGGCTGGAGATGATGCTTAGTTTGGTGTTTCTTCATTCACCTTGGATAGTTAGGATCTTCTAATTGGTCAAGGGTATGCGAACGATCTTCTTGTCGCACATGAGTTCCTCATGGTTTTTTGATAACCAATCCATGCCTATAACCGCATCAAAACTCCCCAATTTGACGGACAACAAGTCTATTTCAAATAGTTGACCTACTAATTCTAAGGAGCACCCTTGAATTAATTATTTGTCTTAAGTGTCTTACCGTCATAAACCTCAATAGCTTAAATTGCACTTAATGGTGTAAGAATGACATTTATATGCTCACTAAACTTAGTGGATATAAAGCTCCTATCAGAACAGGTGTCAAATAGTATAAACTTAGTGGATATAAGTCTATGGGTTTAAAATTTCTTAGGCAGATTGCCATAGCTACATATCATCATACACAAATTTATAGATAACTTAATTCTTCATTAAAGTGCTTGATACCTAGTCTTTATACATGATATGGTCGGGATTTTTCGATAAATTTTCAACCATTACATACCTAAAGATGCATCAGATAGTAAAACCTAGAGAAATACTATAAAATGGTAGAAGGGCACTAAGTATGAGATGCCTCCGGGGTTTCACCGTACTCTAGGGCATTGAGTCATTAGGTTAGCTCTGCATTGCAGGCTTTGCACTCTGCTAGGCGCTGTCGCAATTCATCGATCCCGTCTTGTTAGATTGCCTGGACTTTTTGATTGGCCCAATATATGTTGGTGTTTTGCATTGCCTCCTTTTCGATCTTTGTAGAGATCTCCCCAACCTCCTGGTGGATCTGTCAAAATCGGAGGTCGTGCTGACGAACCTCGCCACCAATGACGGCACCGTTTGATGAGTAGGTTCCTGGGTAACTGTTGGTACTTGCGAAGAAGATGGTCCTCAGACTTCAAACTAGCTTGGGATCCCTTCCTCTTTTATCTACTCTTGGAGAGTGTGAGGCATCCACCCCCACTGTCTTGCGTTAGCCCGACGCTGCTGCGGCGGGTTTGGCTAATGGGCAGGTACCGGGATAGACTCACATTGTGCCAGTTGCACCCTTTTCCTGGGGGTGAACTTCCTCAATAGTCCATTGGATGGCTTCTGAATGGGGTGTAGGATGGGACACGTGGTAGTGATGGTGGAGCAATTTGTGTTGCTAGGCCACACTTGCCCTCCTTGTGTTCTGACGGGTCCTCTTCCTCGTCATTGATTCGGTCTGGGAGGGTTTCCGATCCAAAGTACATCTCAGTGTCATTTTGGCTTCCTTGGCCAACAGGTGAGTACTCGTCCTCAGGGTCAGAGAGGGTAACAACCGTATTGTTTGACATATTTCTCTCATCAGGGTCCATACATATGTTCACAGTTGTTGAAGTAAGAAAGTTTAGTTGTAGCAGTTATAGTCTAGGGTACTAATGCAACCTAGTTCAATATAACTATGGCTCTGATACCAGCGAGGCATGACGAGTGCGGAAGCGTAACCATAATCATAACGAACGACCACTATATGGACGTTTTCAAAAATAAATCGATTTAACTTTAAAATAAGGAAGGCTTTACAAACCAACATGAAATGTAAATAGTTTGCTAAATACAGAGATTTAAATACATAATTTAGATTATCAAGAATGATGCAAATAAATCTCCGAGTTTGAAAACGATGCGACTCCAAAATGAACGGAAGCCTTGGAATGCTTCCGATGAATGCGCATGTCTTAATTCACCTGAAAATACATGCTAAAAGACGTCAACAAATTGTTGGTGAGCTCATAGGTTTACGTGAAAAGACCAATTGTATGGACATTATCAGATGAGTTGAATTTATTAAGCATAAATTCCATGTATGTATTACATAAACCATCATGCAACAGAAGCTTAATTAAATGAGTTTTCCCTGTGCAGTATTCCCGACTGTAACACCGTGTGTTAAATATATGTGCATTCCACTGTTAGCCGGTTAAGACTAACCCGAATGGGGGACATGACTCCTGATACATCTATCCATAATATATTCGTGCTTACAAATAAATGTAATTAACGGTTCATGATATGAGGGCTGATGGATCCACATGTGTAATACATATAAGAAATAAACAGTTTTGATGTCCATACGAAAATACTGCATGTATTTCCACCCCAATAGACAGTGAAAATAGGGGCTATGAAGACTCACCGTATGTTGATGGCAAAATGAGCGTAAAAACGACGGTTTTGTGTTGTTGATGAGTGACGACACCGGACGCGTTTAACCGAGTCCTAAATGATATGAGGGACTTAATAACTCCGATATATACAATAATATGTATGTATAAAAGTTTTTCGATCAAGCTCCAAAACGATTTGAGCTTTGGTTTTCATAGACATAAAACTACTATATACAAGGAATTTTTAAAGATAAGAACAGCCATTTTTCGAGGTGTTTAGGTTGGGGAAAAAAGCTCGTTAAAAACCCTATGTTGGCCATTTTTGAGCTGTCAAACTTTTGGGTTCCCAAATAATATTTGGGGATTCTAAACTCCATATTAATTTATGAAAACCTTCAGATTTTTAGTTAAGACATAGATCTAACTTTTGGGACAAGAATCAACTCATTTGGTTAAGTTATGAATTAGTTATGATTTTCAAAGTCGACGTTATATTTCTGCCAAAAATCCGGATTTCATAAACTTGAAACAACTTGTGATTCTTGTTGTTTATTTAAAAACCACATGTATAAAAGGTTATGAAACACATTTATAAAACTTGTTTTCATATTATTTATATTTACATTATGTGTTTATACATTTATGAACTCATTTGAAGAAACCAACTTTAAAATAAAACTAGTGATTTAAAAACTTGAGTTTTTTTATGAAACTTATCGTTGTTGGTGATTATATACATTATGCAACACTTATATTAACATAAATATAAGAGGTTATAAGTTAGTATTTACTTACTTTGAGGTATTTGAATAATGTAAATGAGTAGAAGTTGAAATTCTTGAAAGATTGCACCAAAAGAAGTCTTAAAACACTTCAAGAACAAAATGTTGCAACTTTGGTGTTGTTGCTCCTTCTTTGGCCGATTTTTAGGGAGGGTTTGAGAGAGTTTTTGGTGTTTGCAAGGTGTGAATGAAATGAGGAAATGAGTCCTCTCTTTATAGAAGAGTTTGAGTCTTGCAAATGATGAAAGAAAAAAGTGATGTTTAATACTTTACCAAGATGTTGGAAAAGTAAACAGTGTTGAATTCTTTTCAATATTTATATTGAAAGTCAAAGGGGACACAAAAGTGTCTTCCCCTTTTGTGTTGGCAGATTTCTATGGTATAAAAATGATGTTACACTAGACCAGCCTCGAATCTGGTTTTGTGCCGGATGTTACACCAGACCAGCCTCGAATCTGGTCATTTTTCTCTCTTCGGTATCAACTTGGTGAGCCGCAAAATGTCATGTAAAAATATATAGTGATCATCGATAGAATCAGCTTAGACTGATTATTGCAAATTGGGGGAGATTGTTAGGCACAAAAAGGCCTCAGTCAAACCTGTTATACATATTGAAGGTATAGTTTAAGGGCTCTTAATTCCTTATTGAAACCTAAAAAGTGACTTGCAATATAAGTCAAAGCTGCTTACCCTGTTGCATTTGTTGCAACTAAGGCAGATTGTCCAAGCTGTTCTACTCTGTTGAACAGGCTGGACATAAACTGTCTACGCTGCTCATACCTGTTGAGCAGTTTGGACAAATTCTAAGTGTTCTGTTCTTTGTGAACATACTAAGCACTTTATGGAATATGTTTCCATGTCCTCATGTATTGTCTTGGACCAAAAGATCAGTTTACAAAGTCGAAGACAAAATGGAAATACAGAAGCTGCTAAGACTGCCCACGCTGTTCTCTTACATTAAGACAAAGTGAATATTTGAAATGGGTGATAGACCATTTCTTATATCAAAATGGCCATAACAGAAGATGAAAGGTTTGAAGTTGACATTCCTCTTTTAGTTAAAGCCTTCTGCAACAAAGACAAAAAGGAAAAGACAAAGATTCTGCAATGTAGAGACAAATGCTGCTTTGTCAGAACGTGCAGAAAATTATTTTTGTCTTTTTAGAAAGACATTCTACTATCTCTACATCCAATGAGGAAACTTCAGTGGGATTCTCTGTGAGAGTATAAAAGAAGATTCTCAGGAATGTGAGATAACCAAGAATGTAATATTCAGAATGTGCAAAAGAATTGGGTTCCATGCATGCAAAGTCTGCTTGAATAAAACAGTTGAGTGTGTCCAAGTTGTTCTTGTTCAAGTTGTATGTCTGTCTTGTAATATCAGTGAGTTCATCTTTGTGAGTGTATTCATTGTAAATGGTCTGAGTTCGTCTTAGATTAGTAGTCTCTATTGTTTCTGTCATCTCAACTTGAACCATTCCGCAGTTCAAGCTTGTTTGTAATTAACACTTTTTGATAAGATACATTCAAACATTAAGAAAGTGCGTTGAAATTTTAAATAGTTGTATTCCCCCCCCCCCCCTCTACAGCTTATAGCAACATACTAGTGAAACATTTTAGGACCTACAACTAGTATAAGAGCAGTTTAGAGTGTGTGTTATCTCTAGATCTCTCATTACTCCCTATTTCCCACCATGGACAGCAGTGTTGCCAGCTCTTCCTCTTACTATGACAATGGTTCAATGGTAAAACCTCCCAAGTTCAATCATCAGAACTTCTCTGGCTGGAAGTGCAGAATGATGCTCTATTTAGAGAATCTAGATGTACAACTACCAGAGATAGTAATGGAAGGTCCCTAACTCCTGCTGCTAAAAGAGCAGTTCCGGAAATCAGGACCATTGCAAAAGCAAAATCTCAATGGTCTGATGAAGACAAAAGGCTGGTTGCTCTTGACGCAAAGGCTAGGAACAATCTTTTTATTTCTCTCCCAGATGATGTGTTCAAACAGCTTGAGAAAATGAAGACTGCAAAGGAGATGTGGGATACATTGTGTACCGTCTATGATGGTCCCACTATCACACTGGATAATAGGATCAACAATCTTGTTAGACAGTATGAGTTTTTCTTTGCAAAGTCAAAGGAGTCACTCACTAAAACCTACACCAGGTTCACTGCCTTGATAAATGATCTCAAAGATGTTGCGATCACTAAAGAAACCTTAACCTTGGTGAACAAATTTTGGACATTCTGCCCGAGGAATGGAATTATTTTTCTACTATCCTCAGAAACTCAGGTACCATCATAGGCATGGATCTTGTGAATCTTTATGGATCCTTGTTGAATGATGTACAGTCAAGGCAACAGAAAAAGAAATGCCTTAGAGATGTTGTAGGTCCCAAAAGGTTTCTCTAGTATGTTGTTCTAAGCTGTAGAGGGGGGTGAATATAGCTATTTAAAACTCGACACACTTTTCTCAATGTTTGTGTATATTATCAACGAGTGTTGATTACAAACAAGCTTGTACTGCGGAATGGTTCAAGCTGAGATGACAGATACAATAGATGTTTAACTAATATAAGACACACTCAGACTAGGTACAATGAATACACTCACTAAGATGAACTCACTATTTACAAGACAGACAGATGGACAACTTGAATAAAAACAGCTTGGACACACGTTACTGTTTTATTCAAGAAGACTTGCATGCACGAAAACACACTTCTTTGCACGATCTGAATTTCTCACTCTTTGTTATCTCACATTCCTTAGAAGCTTCCTTTTATACTCTCACTGAGAATCTCAGTGAAGCTTCCTCATTGGAAAAGGAGATAGTGGGATGTCTTCCTAAAAAGACCAAACAACTTTTCTGCATGTTCTGATAAAGTAGACTTGTCTTTACATGGAAGAATCTTTGTCTTTTTCTTTTTTTTCTCTATTGTAGAAGGCTTTAACTAAAAGAGGAATGTTAACTTTGAACATTTCATCTTCTGTTAAGGCCATTTTGATATAAGAATTCGTCTGTCACCCATTTCAAATATCCACTTTGTCTTCATGTAACAGAACAGCATAGGCAGTCTCTGGTTTCTCAATTTCCTCCATTTCATTTCTGAGGAACATGAAGTTTGGATGTTAAAGCTCTCCTCTTTCATGGAATCCTTTAAGGTGTTCCCAGATAGCTGCTCCCCATCTTACAGATTTTTTGAAGGAGTTGGCAAGTCTAAAAGCTATGAGTTGCTTAAGACCAACCTTATGCAGATCTGATGCTCTCTGGAAACACTTTTTCTTTGATAGGGGATCTACAAAAAATACCCCAAGCTCAGGTTCCTCTATCAGCTTGTCTTCCGCATGTTCCACTCCTTTGGGTAGGCTGTGATCTACTCCCTTGATCTCAATAGCTACATCACCTTGATCAATCATTATTTAGAGTTCTTCCAGATCAGTATTCTTTCTCCTTCTTCTGGCCTTTATCTTGGGTTCAACCACTGAGGTACCCTTGATTTGTTCTTCTGTAATCAGGCCAAGATTCTTAACTCTCTCCATTAATGTTTTGACATATGCCCTGATAGTCTTAGCAGTTTCAGACTTAGATTGGCTTAGGGAAACTGCCAATTCCACCCATTCTCTGTATCCCATTTGAGCAACATCAGTGTGTTCATATGCTTCCAATTCTGGACCTTCAGCACCCATTCTGGTTATCTGTAGTTTCCACTATTTGCCTTTCTTTGAAATGGGAACAGCTTTGACAATTGTCTCCTTGGCAAGCCTTCTGTTTGCAACATCAAAGAACTTCTTCCATGCCAAGTTGTCAAAGTGAATTTGGGCTCTTGCAGAGGAGGATGCTGGCTTAGACTTGGTCACAAAGACCTGAGCACCTTGTTCTTTTTCTCCGTCCTTCTTAGGCACTGACTCATTGGCAGCCTCTAGCATTTTCCTTTGGACATCCAAGGAAGGCATTTTAGCGTTTCTTGCCTCCTTGTATGCAAAGGCCCTTGCAGCTTTAGCAGAGACTTCATCTTTCTTTAGCTTTTCAAAGGATCTAAGTTGCTCTTCTTTGTATTTATAATAAGTCTCCGTTGAAACACCCATTTCTTTGGCCCGAGCCTTATCAAATTTTTGTTGAGCAGCTTTGAGGTAGTCAGGGTCCATTGAGGCTTTCCTCTTCCCTTTAGCTGTTGTGTTAGGACAGCTTCAGGTTCCTCTTCCTCTTCTTCTTCTGTTTGCTCTAGTATTAGATGTCTCCTTCTGCTTGGCCTGTCCCCAGGAATGGATTCCTCCCCCTTAGATGGAGCAGGGTTTGGAGATACAGGCTGAGCAGCTTCAGTTGTTTTGGAGACATCCACAGTAGGACCTGTTTATGAAACACCTGTTGCTTGTCCCACTGATGCTGATCTCTCCTTAGAGGGAGATGAAGATTTCTCCCCCTTAGACTTGGTCTTTGAGGCAGATATCTTCTCCCTCTTTGAAGGAGATGGCACAGAGCCTTCAACAATGGGTCTGCCTGAAGAAACGAATTCAGCAGGCTGGGCAGCAGGTTTGGAACCAACAAGGCTATATACTAAGAAAGTCAAGTTGTCCTTTACCTCTGCAAGTGGGCAATGCAGGTTTGAAGAGAGGCAGAGTGGGAAGTAGCAAGAGATGACAGCTGAGAGATGGCTTCCCTATCAGAAGCTGTGAACAGCAAACCTTGAAGTTGTGCAAGATTTAATTAAAGGGAATCTTGCATATCATCAAGGTTTGATGACACAGAATTGGACAGAGAGACTACTAAGGTGTTCAAGCTGGCCAACATGGAAGGAAGTGTATTTGTGCAAGTGTCAAGGAGGGCTGACAGCTGTTGGGAGACGGTTGCCAGAGAGGACACAGAGTCCTGTTGAGTGGAAAGAATTGTGGAGAGGGTAGTGGAGAGTGTTGTAGCTGTGCAGTGAATGCAAGCAGCTGTGAGTATTGATCAGCTTGGGGAGCATGGGTTGGAAAGTAAGTCTTGAACGAATAATAGAATCCATTAAGCTAAGCAGACACAGAGTATGATATTATAGAAGGTAGGGAGGTCATTGAGGTTTCAAAAGAACCAACTTTGTTGGTCAGCAAACAGAGCTGATCCTTCAAAGGAAGATCTTTGGGAGAGGGAGGATGATGTTTGGATTGTTTGGATTGGGTAGAGGGTGAAGAATGTGAATGTGATGGTGATGAGGCAGGTGTTTGTGGATTCATGGGGGATGGCAGGGAGACTTTAGAGAGTAATTCCATAGCCTGGGCATATGTGAGATGGCCCAGCTTGGAAAGGTCAAGGGAACCTTCAGCAGTGGCTAAATCTGCATCATGAGGTGAAGTGGTAGGAGTTGGTGGCCTTTCAGATGCTGCTTGTGTTGCAACATATTCATTAAGACCTTGGGTGGTTCCCTTAGCAGTACCTTGGTTTGCAGGTACCTCTTCATGGGGAGAGAGGATGTGCTTTTCAACATCATCAGTGGTGAAACCTGATGATGCAATCTGCATTTGGGGAGCAGCCTCACTAGAGGGATGGTACATTCCCTCAGGTTCATCAGCTTGGGATGAGGGTCCTTCAACAGCTGTTGAGTGTACAACAGCTGCATCACCAGGAGCAGAAGTGTGAGGCTGATATGCTTGTAACATCCGGCACTAAACCAGGTTAGCAGCAATGACCTAATCTGTATTTTATAGCCGATTATAATCTAATCAGTGGTCATTAGAAATTAATCAAGTCATTAACAATGGTTATTAGAAAATTCAACTCAATTAGAATCAAATTCTTCGGTGCGATGAATCGGGAAATCAATTAATCCGATCAATTTACGATACGAAGGATTAATTCAACTAAGTACATAATTAATCTATGATTAGTGACACTAATCATACACTAATAAAATTACTTAACATTAATTATGCAAGACAAAAACAATTCATTAAAACAATGCATCCATAAGTATTTATGAAATTACAAGAAAAGGGAAATACAAGAATACATTTCTAAATACATTTATACAAAAAAATTATAAATGCATGTATAATACATAAGGGGCCGGCCATATAGGCTTGTGGTGTATTAGAGTTTGACTTTTATTTTTTAATATTACTTTAAACACAATCATTTTGTTTAAAAGTGCACTCTACCTTTTCATCCATGCCTTTCATCATTTGAACGACCAAAAATTTCTCTATAAATAGAGAGGTATTTCATTCATTTTCATCACACCAAAAACATCTCTTTTCTCTCCTATTAGATCCGACCAAAGCACACACACATCACAAACTTTTGCATTCAAGTGTTCTTCAACAAATTCAAGAGTTTTGGTGCATATCTTGCATGGATTCCAACTTCTACTCAAAATCATATTCTAAATACTTCTAAGTAAGTGAATACTAACTTATTTGATCTTATATTTATGTTTATATAAGTCTTGCATAATATATATAATCACCAACAACAACAAGTTTCATAAATACTCAAGTTTAAGTTTCTAGTTTTTATTTTTAAGTTGTTTCTTTAAATGTGTTTATGAATATATGAACACATCATAAAAATGTTAATATTATGAAAACATGTGATATATATGTGTTTTATAACTTTTATACAAGTAGTCTTTGAATAAACAACAATAATCATAAGTTATTTCAAGTTTATAAACTGCGGATTTTCAGCAGAAAATTTATATCGACTTCGACAAGAGGTAATCATCTTGTCCGATTCAGAGGATGAGTACACCCCTATGAGCCCTAAAGCCACTGAGGTTTTCCCTGAAGTAGAACAGTCTGAAGAAGAAGACCCCTTCAAAGAACCAATGGAGGAGTCAGAAGAGAAACCTATGGAAGAAGATAACGACGGAGAGGATCCACCGCCCCAGTAGTCCCCGCCCACATTCCATACCACCCGTCAGAGCCATCATTCAAGCTGTACCGCCCTTACCCAAACGGCCCTAATATGTTGTACACACCCCGAAAGAGGGTGATAACACCGAGACAGGAGTCTATTCCTATCTCGACTCCCCAACCAAATCCCCCACCACAGCACCGACGGGTAGACGGCCGAAGATGGGGATGGATGCCTGAGACCCTCCGTGAGTGGAGGCAAGAGGAAGGAATCCCTTCCCAGCTCGAGGTCGGAGGACCATCCTCCGCACCGATCACACCACTCACCCAGGAGACGACTGATCAGACCGTACCCCTGCTAGTAGCAGGGTCTTACCGTCATGACCTCCAAATCCGGAGACTTAACCAGGATATTGGAGAATTGACTGCCCGTCTGGAGCGGGAGGAGATTCAGAACTCCAATTTATACTGGGTTAACCAGCATGCCCTCACCATCCAACAGGATGGCCTGAATGAGCTTCGGCAGCAACTAGCCGAAAGCAATGCTCGGATCGAGGAGCTGACTCAGCGCCTCAACGCGATGGAGAAGGGAGAGACCCCTGATCACTCCCACACTTAGTACCCTTTATCTATCCTTGTAATATTAGGAAAAAAAATATTATGTAATAGTATAGAACAAAAATTTTCAGGTAATAACCTCCCATTGTAAGAAAGTTATGAATGATTAATGAATATTGCAAGTTATTTATGAAATTGTGTTTGATGATTATAGTGTTGTGCCTTAAGAAAAATTTAAATCTTTAAGATTCAACTTCTTACACTATGCTCTTTTCTTTAAACTTTAAGATAATGCCGCCAAGACGAGCTATGAACGCTGCAGAGATTAAGGAACTAGTCGCACAAAGAGTGGCTGCTGCTATAGCCACTTATGAGACAAACCGGAACAGTTCAGCTAATGGAGATGGTGGTGCTAGCCGCACCACGGGAGGAACTGAAACCCACCAAAGGGGTGTGGAATTAAAGGGTTTTTGAGTTGCAAGCCCGGATATTTCAATGGAACTGAAAGAGCCGTCGGATTAGTACGATGGTTCGAAAAATTGGAGTCTATCTTCCGTGTTAGCAGATGCATTGAGGGAGACAAGGTGAAGTTCGCCAACCACACCCTGCAAGACAGCGCTTTGACATGGTGGAACTCGTATACCCATTCTATGGGGATTGATACAGCTTATCAACTCGCCTGGACCGAGTTAAAGCAGATGATGACCGATGAGTATTGCTCAAGGAATGAACTACAGAAGATGGAGTCAGAATTCTGGAATCCGGCTATGAAAGGAACGGATGTAGCTGGGTACACCACCCGATTCCACGAACTGAGTATTATGTGCCCTCAGATGGTGACCCCTGAATACAAGAAAATCGAGCGTTACATTTGGGGACTCGCTCCTCAAATCCAAGGCAATGTCACTGCCTCCAACCCAACCACCATTCAGGACGCCATCAGAATGGCTAACAACCTTATGGATCAGGTGTCCCGGAGAAACGAAGCCAAGTCCGGGGAAAACAAGAGGAAATGGGAGGACAAGTCTGGAAAGAATACGGGCTCGCAATTCAAGAAGCCCGAGACTATCAAGGCTTATGTAGCAGGAGTCGAGTCAAGAAAGGGCTACATAGGTACAAAGCCTTTCCTGCACCCAATGCACCTTTCATCACAACAAGGGTCCCTGCCCAACCCCTTGTGGAAAATGCAAACGTATTGGTCATTTGGCCAAGGATTGTAAATTTGGAACCCCGGGTATCAATGGCGTCAATCAGAGAGGCTGCTGGGCACTTTACGAGTGAGTGCCCGAAGTTGAGGAATTGTGGAGGAGCTCAGGGGAGAGCTTTTGTGTTAGGAGCAGGTGACGCTCGTCAGGATCCCCATGTGGTATCAGGTACGTTTCTTTTAAATGACATTTACGCTTACGTACTCTTTGATACTGGGGCTGATAGGAGCTTTATATCTGATAAGTTTAGTAAGCAATTGAATGCCACTCATTTTCCCTTAGACAACTCTTATACTATTGAACTGGTTGACGGCAAAATAATAGAGGCAAGTAGTATTATTAAGGAATGCACACTGAAGCTGGCAGATCATCTCTTTAAGATACACTTGATGCCTATAGAACTCGGAAGTTTTGATGTAGTAATTGGTATGGATTGGTTGTCACACAATCATGCCGAGATTTTGTGTGGTAAGAAAGTGGCACGAATACCACTCCACAAGAAGAAGGTCCTAACAGTCCAAGGGGAAAGAAAGAACCGTCAGCTGAATGTCGTATCCGGCCTAAGAACATTAAAGTGCCTTAGGAAAGGTTGCCATGCGGTATTGGTACAGATTGCAGAAAAAGAGTCAGAGGAGAAACGACTCGAGGATATTCCAGTGGTTTGTGACTATCCGAAGGTCTTCCCGGAAGATTTGTCTGGGCTTCCGCCAGCTAGGCAAGTGGAGTTTCAAATCGATTTGGCGCCAGGAGCTGCACCGGTCGCAAGAGCCCCATATAGACTCGCTCCTTCTGAAATGCAAGAGCTATCCAATCAATTACAAGAGTTGATGGATAAAGGATTCATTCGACCAAGTTCCTCACCTTGGGGAGCTCTGGTCTTATTTGTGAAAAAGAAAGACGGATCCTTCAGAATGTGCATAGACTACCGAGAGCTAAATAAGTAAACGGTAAAGAACCGCTGCCCTTCCCAGAATTGACGACCTATTTGATCAACTACAGGGATCTAGCTTCTACTCTAAGATTGATCTGCGATCCGGTTATCATCAAGTAAAGGTTCGAGAAGAAGACATTCCCAAGACAGCATTCAGAACTCGTTATGGACATTATGAATTCCAGGTGATGTCATTCGGTTTGACCAATGCACCAGCCGTATTCATGGACCTCATGAATCGAGTGTGTAAACTGTATCTGGACAAATTTGTAATAGTGTTCATAGACGATATCCTCATCTATTCTAGAAATAAGGAGGAGCACGAACAACATCTCAAGCTGATCTTGGAGTTGTTAGAGAAGGAACAGTTATACGCCAAATTTTCAAAATGTGAATTTTGGTTGCGAGAAGTTAAATTCCTTGGACATGTGATCAACAGTCAGGGAATACAAGTTGACCCATCAAAAATTGAGGCCATAAAGAACTGGGCGACTCCTAGAACTCCCACGGAAATCCGCCAATTTCTAGGACTTGCCGGTTATTATAGGCGATTTATTGAAAACTTCTCAAAGATAGCAGGTTCCTTAATAGAGCTGACTCGGAAAGATGTTAAATATATCTGGGGTGAAGAGCAGGAAAAAGCGTTTCAACAGTTAAAGCAAAGATTGTGTAGTGCATCAATTCTGTCCTTGCCTGAAGGGACAGAGAATTTTGTGGTCTACTGTGATGCCTCACACAATGTATTAGGTTGTGTGCTCATGCAAAGGGATAAAGTCATTGCTTACGCATCACGGCAGCTCAAAATCCACGAGGTGAGCTATACGACTCATGACTTGGAGCTTGGAGCAGTGGTGTTTGCTCTCAAAATATGGAGGCACTACCTGTACGGAACAAAGTGCACGGTGTTCACAGACCATAAAAGCCTTCAGCATATTCTGAATCAGAAAGAGTTAAATATGAGGCAACGTCGTTGGGTTGAGCTGCTTAGCGATTATGACTGCGAGATTTCTTATCTTCCGGGGAAGGCGAATGTTGTAGCTGATGCCCTGAGCCAAAAGGAATGGGTTAAACCATTGAGAGTCCGAGCTTTGGTCATGACTAGACAGTCAAACCTAAATTCTCAAGTCCACGAAGCACAAGAAGAAGCAGCCAAGGAGGGTAATCTACTGGATGAAGCCTTCAGAGGAATGGATAAGCAGTTTGAAATCAAGCCAGATGGATGTCGGTACTTCATGAGCAGAATTTAGCTACCAAAATTCGGAGGAGTAAGGAAGCTGGTCATGGATGAAGGGCATAAAACAAGATATGATATTCATCCAGGCTCAGATAAGATGTACCACGACTTGAAGGGAATGTACTGGTGGCCAAACATGAAGGCTGACATTGCTACCTATGTCAGCAAGTGCTTAACGTGTTTGAAAGTTAAGGTTGAGCACTAGAAACCATCAGGATTGCTATTTCAACCAGAAATACCCCAGTGGAAGTGGGAGAACATCACCATGGATTTCATCACTAAGTTGCCAAAGACTTTTGGAGGTTATGACACCATTTGGGTAATTGTGGATCGACTTACCAAGACCGTACACTTCCTGCTAATCAAGGAGACTGATAAGATGGATAAGTTAACACGAATCTATCTTAAAGAAGTCGTCTCAATGCATGGAGTGCCAGTATCAATTATATCAGACAGGGACAGCCGGTTCACATCAAGATTTTGGCAGTCATTGCAAGAAGCACTGGGTACACGCTTGGATATGAGCACAGCCTATCACCTGCAAACGGATGGTCAGAGTGAAAGAACAATTTAGACTTTGGAAGACATGCTAAGGGCATGTGTTATCGACTTTGGCAAAAGTTGGGACAGGCACCTGCCATTAGTCGAGTTTTCCAATAACAACAGCTATCACTCAAGTATTAAGACCACCCCATTCGAGGCACTCTATGGGCGAAAGTGTCGATCACCACTTTGTTGGGCTGAAGTAGGAGATAGTCAGATTACTGGACCCGAGATCATCCAAGAGACTACACAAAAGATAGCCCAGATTCGTAACCGATTAAAGATAGTGCGGGATCGACAGAAAAGTTATGCAGACATTCGACGGAAGGATTTGGAATTTCAAAAGGGAGATCAAGTAATGTTGAAAGTATCGCCTTGGAAAGGCGTAATCCATTTTGAGAAACGAGGAAAACTCAATCCTCGTTATATGGGACCATTCAAAATCACCAAAAGGATTGGCCCGGTAGCCTACCGACTCGATCTACCCCCGGAGCTTAGTAACGTTCATATTACCTTCCACGTGGCCAATCTTAAGAAGTGTCTGGCTGATGAAACACTCGTTATACCCATGGACGAGCTAGAACTAGATGATAAGTTGAACTTTATTGAACAACCCGTGGAAATAATGGACCCAGAGGTCAAGAAACTAAAGCACAGTCGGATCCCGATAATAAAAGTCAGATGGAACTCTAAGCGAGGTCCTGAGTTTACGTGGGAACGCGAAGATCAGTTCCGAGAAAAATACCCTCAGCTATTCTCAAATACTCAAGCAGTGGAGAACATGAGCTAATTTCGGGACGAAATTCCCTTAACAGGGGAGACTGTAACATACGGCACTAAACCAGGTTAGCAGCAATGACCTAATCTGTAACTAATAGCCGATTATAATCTAATCAGTGGTCATTAGAAATTAATCAAGTGATTAACAATGGTTATTAGAAAATTCAACTCAAATAGAATCAAATTCAATGGTGCGATGAATCGGGAAATCAATTAATCCGATCAATTTACGATACGAAGGATTAATTCAACTATGTACATAATTAATCTATGATTAGTTACACTAATCATACACTAAGACAATTACTTAACAATGCATCCATAAGTAATTATGAAATTACAAGAAAAGGGAAATACAAGAATACATTTCTAAATACATTTATACAAAAAAAAATATATAAATACATGTATAATACATAAGGGGCCGGCCATATAGGCTTGTGGTGTATTAGAGTTTGACTTTTATTTTTTAATATTACTTTAAACACAATCATTTTGTTTAAAAGTGCACTCTACCTTTTCATCCATGCCTTTCATCATTTGAAAGACCAAAAATTTCTCTATAAATAGAGAGGTATTTCATTCATTTTAATCACACCAAAAACATCTCTTTTCTCTCCTATTAGATCCGGCCAAAGCACACACACATCACAAACTTTTGCATTCAAGTGTTCTTCAAATGTTCCTCAAGAAATTCAAGAGTTTCGGTGCATATCTAGCAAGGATTCCAACTTCTACTAAAAATCATATTCTAAATACTTCTAAGTAAGTAAATACTAACTTATTTCATCTTATATTTATGTTTATATAAGTCTTGCATAATATATATATAATCAACAACAACAAGTTTCATAAAAACTCAAGCTTATAAGTTTCTAGTTTTATTTTTAAGTTGTTTCTTTAAATGTGTTTATGAATATATGAACACATCATAAAAATGTTAATATTATGAAAACATGTGATATATATGTGTTTTATAACTTTTATACAAGTAGTCTTTGAATAAACAACAAGAATCATATGTTATTTCAAATTTATAAACTGCGGATTTTCGGCAGAAAATTTATATCGACTTTGAAAAATCATAACTATATCATAACTTAACGAAATAAGTTGATACTTGTCTCAAAAGTTAGATCTATGTCTTAACTATAGATCTGGAAGTTTTAATAATTTATTTTGGAGTTTAAGACCTCCAGAAATTATTTGGGAAACCGAAAGTTTGACAGCTCAAAAATGGCCAACATAGGGTTTTTAAGAAGCTTTTTCACCAACCTAAACATCTCGAAAAATGGCCGTTCTTGATTCTAAAAATCCTTTGTATATAGTAGTTTAATGTCCTAGAAAACCAAAGCCTAAAACAATTTGGAGCTTGGTCAAAAACAGCCTCAAAGTAGGCCGAAAAACCTCCGAAAAAGCTGGAAAATTATATATATGTATAAACTTGACGTTTTAAGCGGATTTTATTTATAAACTTGTAATGTTGGGGTGATTTAAGACATAATAATCTATAAATATATATATATCATCATATATTAGAGATATTAAATCCTTATTATCATTTAGGACTCGATTAAACTCACACGACGCATCATCCATCCAAATACACTAAATAGCTTTTTACGCGCGTTTTTGCCATCGCAATCTCGGTGAGTCCTCATAGCCCCTAGTTTCACACAGTTATGTTTTGGGGTTGAAATACATGCTTTGATTTTATATGGACACGAAAACATCTTCATTTCTATTATGTATTACACATGTGGTTCCATCAGCCCTTATATCATGAACCGTTAATTGCATTTATTTGTAAGCGCGAATATATTGTGGATAGATCTATCGGGAGTCATGTCCCCCATTCGGGTTAGTTCGGGTCGGCTAACAGCGAGTGCATATATATTCAACACACGGTATTACGTATGGGAATACTGCACAGGGCAAACTCATTTTAATTAAGTTTCGGTTGCATGATGGTTTATATGTAATAGATAACATGGAATTTATGATTTTATAAATTCAAACTCTACTATTGTTGTCCATACAAGTCAGATTTACGTGTAAACCTATGAGCTCACCAACAATTTTGTTGACGTATTTTAGCGTGTATTTTCAGGAAATTAAGGCAAGTGCATCGCATCGGAAGTATTCTTTTTCAAACCGTCGGAGATTTATTTGCATTATTTTGGATTATTTAGTTAAGGAGTCGCATTCTTTTTCAAACCGTCGGAGATTTATTTGCATTATTTTGGATTATTTAGTTATGTATTTAAATCTCTGTATTTTGCAAACTTCTCTTTATCATTTTCGGGTTATGTAAAACATTTCTATCTTTTAATGTTATATCGATGTATTTTTGAAAACGTCCATATAGTGGTCGTTCATTATGATTATGGTTACGCTTCTGCGACGTCACGCTTCATTGCCAACCGGGGTAATGGGGTGTGACAATGCTGGATGGTCTTGTCCAATAGCTTTGGCACCTCGTGCAGACTCAGATGGTGTAGGAGAAGGATGAAGTGGAGACTGTGTGGACACAGTATGGAGTGGAGTGAACTCCTGTCTTTCAATATCCTCACCCTGTTGGAAGACTGGGATAGTGGATGTGGTAGTCTCCGTTTTTACAACTGGTTCCTATTGGGAGGAACCAGAGGGTCTAAGCTGACTCTGGGTTGACTCATGTTGGAGTGAAGCCGGCTCCAAAGGTGCTGAACTTTCTCCCAAAATAGGAGAAGCAGCAGGGGTTGCTTCTTTTTCAACTGACTCCTTTTAGGAGGGGTCAGAGGGGCTAGTATGGGATGATGGTTTCTTCCTAGCTATAGATTTTCTCCTTGAGTGTTGAGACTTTGGGGGGGATTGAGGAGAAGTAGCAGGAATTTGTGTTTGGACTGGTGGTGAGACTGGGTCAGATACAGCAGGGTTAGCCTGTTCCATGGTCTCAAGTGCCACAGAGGCACCAGCCCCAAAGGCTTCAGGTTCAACAGATGAACCAGGGTGAGAAGTTTGCTCCCCCTCAGCCACTGAGGCTGATGGGGCAGACTTAGACTTAACTGTTTCAGCCTTCTTGTGGACAGGCTTAGCTTCAGTCGATTCCATACCACTTTTGACAACCTTAGGCCTGGATTTGTTTTTCCTTTGGGAACAACCACTGTATCCGCCCTCACAGTAGAGGGTCCTTCAACCAAACCAAGTAACCTCCTCATTGGTGTAGATAGAGGAGGTTCATTTGGAAGCACCGGAGTGTAAAATACTATATTCCTGAGCAGGTTGGAGGTTTGTTCAACAGGACAAGTTTGAGGTTAAAACTTATTTTGTCAAGCCTGTTATACGTCTAAGCTGTCAAAGTTTTCAGAAATCGGCTAAGTATAGAACATGCAAAGCCTATTCTGTCTAAGCTATTCTCAGAAATTTGAACAGTTTGAAACATGTGATCTCTTAGAGCATCAATGACACTTAGTCACTTTTATTTAACATGCCCAGCTTGCTTACAAGGTAATTAAACATGTTTTCATCAAGAGGTTAGGTGAAAATGTCTACAAGCTGTTCATCTATGGAAATAAAACTTACCTCCACCTTACCTTTCTGGATGTGATCTCTAATAAAGTGGTGTCTGACCTCTATATGCTTTGTTCTGGAATGAAACACTGGATTGTTGGAGATAGCAATAGCACTTCTATTTTCACACAGAATAGGAGTCTTCCTATATACAAGCCCATAGTCTTCAAGCTGATGCTGCATCCATAGAATCTGCCCGCAGCAGCTTCCAGCAGCAATGTACTAAGCTTTAGCAGTAGAAGTAGAGATTGAGTTTTGCTTCTTGCTACACCAAATGATCAACATACCACCAATGAGTTATCATCCACCTGTTGTGCTTTTCCTTTCTAACCTGCATCCTGCAAAATCTAAATCTGAATAACCTGTTAGTTCAAGACTTGAGTGTTTGGGATACCAAAGACCCGAACCTGGTGTACCCTTAAGGTATCTGAAGATTCTTTTCACAGCAGGTAGATGTGATTCCTTAGGATCAGCTTGAAACCTAGCACATAAACAGGTAGAAATCATAATATCTGGTCTGCTAGTAGTTAAATATAGCAAGCTCTCAATCATGCCTCTGTAAGCTGTTACTGAAACAGCTTTGCCACTGGCATCAGCATCTAATTTTACATTGTTAGCCATTGGGGTTTTGATAGGAAAACTTTGATTAAATTTAAACTTTTTCAAAAGATCTAAAGTATACTTTCTTTGATTGATGAAAATTCCATTTGAGGTTTGTTTAACCTGTAATCCTAAAAAGAAAGTAAGTTCACCCATCATACTCATTTCATATTTTGATTTCAGTTGTGAAAAGTACTTTTATAACTACTCATTAGTAGAACCAAATATTATGTCATCCACATAGATTTGAACAAGCATAATATCAGACTTCACCTTCTTTATGAACAATGTGGTATCCACTTTACCTCTGGAATAACCATTACTCATAAAGAAATCAGTTAGACTGTCATACCAGGCTCTAGGGGCTTGTTTTAGACCATAGAGCGCTTTGTCCAACTTATATACAAAACCTGCATGATGTTCATTTTCAAAACCTGGAGGCTGCTTGACATATACTTCTTCTTGCAGCTTGTCATTCAAAAATGCACTCTTGACATCCATTTGAAATACCTTCATGCTCTTGTGGGCAGCATAGGCTAGAACCAAACGAATTGCTTCTAACCTGGCCACTGGAGCAAATGTTTCAACATAATCAATGCCTTCTTCTTGTCTGTAGCCTTGAGCAACTAGTCTTGCCTTATTTCTAATAACATGACATTGCTCATCCATTTTGTTTCTGAAAACCCATTTGGTGCCAATTATTTTTTTACCTTTGGGAGTAGGGACCAGCTTCCATACTTTGTTTCTCTCAAACTGATTGAGCTCTTCTTTCATGGCAGTGATCCAATTGGCATCTTTTAGTTCTTCATCCACTTTCTAAGGCTCCATTAGGGACACAAACCAAGAAAACATACAAAAGTTTCCTAAGCTGTCCCATCTTATTTGTACCCCTTTGTTGATGTCACAAATTATTCGATCATCGGGGTGACACCTGATCCACTTAGGATCATGTCTCAATGAAGATTCTCCTGTATCATTTTCATCTCCAACAGGTTCTGTTGAACAGCTTTCAAGATTTTCATACACACTGTTATCTTGGGCCCGTTCACCTGTTGAACATGAATCTCCATTGTTGAACACATCAGCAGAAGATCCAGGGAAATCAGCAATGATTGGTTCAGGACATGGTTTATTTATTATGTCAGTATACTTATTCACACAGGGTGAATCAATATAGTCATCATCATGTCCATTGTGGTTAGTAGGTTCCACTCTGGGTGTAGTGGAAGGTTTTGAGTCCTTTTCTTCGTTGATGGAATGCATGAAATCATCAAAGTTGAACTCTCCTGAAACTGATTCAGGAACATCTTTGGTGGAAGCACTCCTAGACTCCTCAAAGGTGACATTGATAGATTCATCTATTACCTTTCTCTTGTAGTTGTATACTCTGTAAGCTTTAGAGATAACAGAATATCTAACAAACACACCTTCATCAGCTTTGGGTTCAAATTTTTCCAGCTGGTCCCTCTGATTCAAAATGAAGCAGGGACATCCAAACACATGGAAATAAATAATATTTGGCTTTCTCCCTTTAATTAACTCATAGGGAGTCTTGTTAAACATTTTCACCACTAAGGATCTGTTTTGAGTGAAACAGGCGGTGTTGACAGCTTCAGCCAAAAATGATGAAGCTAAACCTGATGAGGGTTCTGTTCCTCCTTTCAGCTACTCCTTTTTGTTGTGGAGTTCTTACAGCTGAAAAGTTTTGTGAGATTCCTCTCTCTTCACAGAAGTCCTCAAGAGTACTGTTTTTGAATTCAGTACCATTATCACTTCTAAGCTACTTAAATTTAGCAGAGTTCAGCATTTCCATCTTTTTTATAAATCCAATAATTTCTCTGGCAACATCTCCTTTGGTATTCAGAAAGATCACCCATGTAAACCTGGAGAACTCATCAACCATTACTAGACTGTATCTTCTACCTCCTAGACTTGGGACACTGACTGGTCCAAACAAGTCCATGTGGATTAAGAAGAGAGGAGTATCAATAGAAATATTATGCTTGGATTTAAAAGATGTTTTTCTCTGCTTGCCTTTCTCACAAGCTGTGCAGAGTTTATCCTTAACAAAGGTTATAGAAGGAAAACATGTTACCAACTCTTTCTTACAGAGTTTGTTGATATTCTTGAAGTTCAGGTGTGATAGCCTTTTGTGCCATAACCAGTTCAGGTCTGCATTGCTTCTGGAGATAAAGCAGGTTTTCAGTTATGGGATCAGCAGATTTCATGTCCACAACATATACAACTTTCTTCCTTTGTGCACACAACACAACTTTGCCTTGGGAATCCAATATGTAAACCAGGTGCTCATTAAAATTAACCTTGTAGCCAGCATCTCACAGTTGACTTATGCTTACAAGATTGTGTTTTAGCCCAGACACATAGGCTACTTTTTTTAATATAGCAGCACTAGCTTGAAGGGTTCCAAATCACTCTGTGGATCCCTGAACATTATCACCAAAGGTGACTTTTGGCCCTTTTTCAGGCCTGAGATCACTCAGCAGATCCTTGCAACCAGTCATGTGGCTTGAGAAGCCGCTGTCCAAGTACCAAACCAGGGACGGTTGTTTAACCTGCAGTGTGTGATGGGAATATATTAGTTATCTTTAGGGGAACTCATCATAGGTATGAGTTCTCCTTCTTCATCAACATTTGTTGATGGACCAGTAAGATCAATACTAATATTTCCTATCTGGATTGTATCAGCTTGGATACTATCCTCATTGACCAATGTTACTTCCAACACTGCTGGTTTTTGCAATGTTGGATCTAGCAGTGTCAGCATGCCTCATGTCCTCAGTTTCAGGACAGTATTTGGCCATATGTGTCTTCTTCCCACATTTTAAACATTTTCTCTTTTTACTCTTTTTGGAAGAAGTACTTCCAGAAACACATTCTGGAACATTTTTGTTGAACTTCTCAACAAGTTTAGCAAACTTATTACTATTTTTAGAAGAATCAACAGTTTGAGAGAAGGCACAACGACAACAGCTTTACTTGTATCCTCTTTCCTCTTTTTAGGAGGGCAGATATCAAATATAGGAAGTTTGATTGGCCTTTGACCTTCCAAAGGTTTGGGAAACTTATTCCTAACTTTCTCAGATTGAGCAATGGCTTTGCCTTTACCCTTACTGAGATGTGTTGGATGTTGCCTATCAACATAATCACTGCTTTTGGTTTTGAAAGACTTACCTTCATTTATAACAAATTTTCCACTATGATTTAAAAACTTATTTGAAATCACAACAGATTTACATTCAACGTTAGACTTACCCTTGTTGAAAGCAGGCTGCTTACCTTTTGAAAACTTTTTCTCAAAATGTTCAGCATCAAAAGGATTAACAGGTCTCTTACCATCAGCTTTAGATCCAAAACCTGTATTCTTACAGGTTTAGTGTCCAAGGCTGCAGCTTGAACTTGTTTTCCCTTCTTTTGCTTGTGTGAACCAGCTGAGCACTTAACAGACTGATTTAATGGAGAACACATTCCATCATCAGTTTTTAGAGTTATTTCACACAAGCTGTCAGTGTTTTGAGGCCTGACAAACCTATTTGTTGAGAGTAGCTTACCATTTACTTTTTGAATGAAAGTAATTGGAAGCTCACCAAGAGTGGATAAGTCTTTTTCCAGATTATTTATCTCAACAATTGAAGCTGCTTTATCAAGATCCCCTCTAAGATAGGCTTGGATTTGAGCAGGGATCTATTGACTGGTTCAATGATTGACTTTTTGTGCAGATTGGCACCAAGAGTCAACAATCTTTTGAAGCTTGGCATGTTTTGTGTCTGTTTCTCTCTTTTCTTCTAATAAAATGGAATTGATATGTTTTAATTCATCATGTTCAATTTCCAACTTATGGAAGCTGTCCAGTTTACTTGTTTTTATATCAAGATTAGTTTTTAGCTTGGAGATCCCAGACAGCAAAGCATTATGCTTCTCAATAGCAGATTTTAAATCAACAAGCAAAAATTTAAACATTTTAACTTTTTCATCCGAACTGTAATCCATTAAATTTTGTACCTTATACATCATTCTTGGGTTCCAGTTCTCCAAGCTGCTGAGAGCCTCAGCTTCAGCCAGGTCTTGTTTGAAGTTGCTTGTTGATGGGACATCAGTGTTGGCCATCAGACAATTGTTATCTTCTTCATCTGATGATGAATCAGATTCCTCCCAATCACATATCTCAGCCATGAGTCCCTTTTGCTTGTTGGAAGCCACTGAGTCCTCCAACTTTCTCAGCTTAGCCATGGCCATTAGGTACTTAACCCTATAGCCATCGTCCTTGTTTGTCTTGTATAGTTTGGATGATGAGCCAACAGCTTTATACACACAGTCAGCAGCTATATGGCCTGTTTTGCCACATTTAAAGCACTCAGCCTTGGTTTTGTAAAATGCCTTCTTTTTTATATCACCGGACTTCTTTTGCAGCATCTTTCCACCAAACCTTTTTTATTGAATTTTCTGACAATAATAGCAATCTTTTGCTCATAATCAAACACAATAAGGTCCTCACAGTCTTCTTCCTCTGACAATTCTTCCATTTCATTATCAGCCTGTTGATCAGCTTGTGTGAACACATCACACACCTGACTAGTAGATTGTCTCACGCTGGCCACTAAGGCAGCACCTCCTTTGGACATCTCCAAGGCATTTCTTTTCTGTTGCCTTGATTGTTCATCATTTAGTAAGGACCCATACAGATTTACAAGATCCATACCTTTTATGGTGCCTGAGTTTCTTAAGATAGTAGAAAAATAATTCCATTCTTCAGGCAGAATGTCCAAAAACTTGTTTACCAGAGTTAAGTTGTCCTTGGTGGTCCCAACAGCTTTGAGATCATTGATTAGAGCAGTGAATCTAGTATAGGTTTCAGTGAGAGACTACTTGTCTAACAAGATTGTTGACCCTGTTATCCAGAGTGATAGTGGGACCATCATAGACGGTACACAAAGTATCCCACATCTCCTTTGCAGTCTTCATTTTCTCAACCTGTTAGAACACATCATGGGGAAGAGAAATAACCACGTTGTTTTTAGCCTTTGCATCAAGAGCAACCAGCCTTTTGTCTTCATCAAACCATTGAGCTTTTGCCTTTTCAAAGGTTCTGATTTCAAGAACAGCCCCTTCAGTAGCAGGAGTGATAGTAGTAACAAAAGTTGGCACATATGGACCTTCCATTACTATCTCTGTCAGTTGTACAACCAGATTCTCTAAGTATAGCATCATTCTGCACTTCCAACTAGAGATGTTCTGATGATTGAACTTGGGGGTTTTGTCTTAGTAAGAGGAAGAGCTAGCAGCACTGTTGTCCATGGGAAAATTGGGAGAATGAGAGATCTAGAGTTAACACACACTCTATCTGCTCTGATACCAGTTGTAGGTCCCAAAAGGTTTACCTAGTATGTTGTTCTAAGCTATAGAGGGGGGGGGGGGGTAAATACAGCTATTTAAAACTCAACACACTTTTCTCAATTTTTGTGTATATTATCAACAAGTGTTAATTACAAACAAGCTTGAACTGCAGAATGGTTCAAGCAGAGATGACAGATACAACAGATGTTTAACTAATCTACGACACACTCAGACTTAGTGCAATGAATACACTCACTAAGATGAACTCACTGTTTACAAGACAGACAGCTGGACAGCTTGAATAAGAACAGCTTGGACACACGTTACTATTTTACTCAAGCAGACTTACATGCATGAAAACACACTTCTTTGCACGATTTGAAATTCTCACTCTTGGTTATCTCACATTCCTTAGAAGCTTCCTTTTATACTCTCACTGAGAATCTCAGTGAAGCTTCCTCATTGGAGAAGGAGATAGGGGGATGTATTTCGAAAAAGACAAAACAACTTTCCTGCATGTTCTGATAAAGCAGACTTGTCCATACATGGAAGAATCTTTGTATTTTTCTTTTTGTCTCTGTTGTAGAAGGCTTTAATTAAAAGAGGAATGTCAACTTTGAACCTTTCATCTTCTGTTATGGCCATTTTAATATAAGAAATGGTATGTCACCCATTTCAAATATCCACTTTGTCTTCATGTAACAAACAGCGTAGGTAGTCTTTGCAGCTTCTGTTTTCCACTTTTGTCTTCGACTTTGTAAACTGATCTTGTAGTCAAAAACAATACATGAGGACATGGAAACATATTCCATAAAGTGTTTAGCCGGTTCACAAAGAACAGGTTCTGTTCACAAAGAACAGAACACTTACAATTTGTCCAAGCTGCTCATCAGGATAGAGCGGCGAAGACAGTTTATGTCCAGCCTGTTCAGCAGAATAGAACAGCTTGGGCAATCGGCCTTAGTTGCAACAAATGCAACAGGGTAAACAACTTTGAATTATATTGCAAATCACTTATCAGCTTCAGGTTCCTCTTCCTCTTCTTCTTCAGTTTGCTCCAATATTAGATGTCTCCTTCTGTTTGGCATGTCCCCAATAATGGATTCCTCCCCCTTAGATGGTGCAGGGCTTGGAGATCCAGCCTGAGTAGCCTGAGCAGTTTTAACATATCTGGAGTCATCTGCTGCACCTGCTGCCTGCCCCACTGATGCTGATTTTTCCTTTGAGGGAGATGAAGATTTCTCCCCCTTAGACTTGGTCTTTGAGGCAGATATCTTCTCCCCCTTTGAAGGAGATGGCATAGAGACTTCAACAATGGGTCTGCCTGAAGAAACGAATTCAGCAGGCTGGGCAGCAGTTTTGACAGCAGGTTTGAAACCAACAAGGCTATGCACTTAAAAAGCCAAGTTGTCCTTTACTTCTGCAAGTTGGGGAACACAGGTTTGAAGAGAGGCAGAGTGGGAAGTAGCAAGAGATGACAGCTGAGCAATGGATTCCCTATCAGAAGCTGTGAACAGCAAACTTTGAAGATGTGCAAGATTTAATTCAAGAGAATCTTGTGTATCATCAAGGTTTGATGACACAGAATTTGACAGAGAGACCACTAAGGTGTTCAAGCTGGCCAAAGTGGAAGGGAGAGTATTTGTACAGGTGTCAAGGAGGGTTGACAGCTTTTGGAAAACAGCTGTCAGGGAGGACACAAAGTCCTGTTGAGTAGAAAGAATTGTTGAGAGGGTAGTGGAGAGTGTTTGTAGCTGTGCAGTGAGTGCAAGCAGCTGAGAGGATGAATCAGTTTGGGAAGCAGAGGTTGGAAAGGAAGTCTTGAATGAATCAAAGAACCCCTTAAGTTGAGTAGACACAGAGTCAGATATGATAGAAGGGAGGGAGATCATTGAGGTTTCTAAAGAACCAACTTTGTTGGTCAGCAAAGAGAGTTGATCCTTTAAAGGAAGATCTTTGGGAGATGGAGGAGTATGTGTGGATTGTTTGGATTAGGTTGTTGGTGAAGAATGTGAATGTGATGGTAAGGAGGCAGGTGTTTGTGGATTTATGGGGGAAGGCAGGGAGACTTCGGAGAGTAATTCCATAGCCTGGGCATATATGAGATGGCCCAGCTTGGAGGGGTCAAGGGAACCTTCAGAAAGGCTATATCTGCATCATGAGGTGAAGTGTAGGAGTTGGTGGTCTTTCAGATGTTGCTTGTGTTGTAGCACCTTCATTAAGACCTAAGGTGGTTCCCTCAGCAATACCTTGGTTTTCATGTACCTATTCATGGGCAGAGGGGATATGCATTTCAACATCGTCAGCGGTGAAACCTGATGATGGAATTTGCACTTGGGGAGAAGCCTCACCAAAGGGATGGTCTATTCCCTCAGGTACATCAGCTTGGGATGAGGGTCCTTCAACAGCTGTTGGGTGTACAACAGCAGCATCACCAGGAGCAGAAGTTTGAGGCTGATCTGCGGGACGGTCTGTTTAAGTAGCTTTGGCACCTCGTGCAGACACAGATAGTATGGGAGAAGTATGAAGTGGAGACTGTGTGGACTTAGTGTAGAGTGGAGTGAACTCCTGTCTTTCAATATCCTCAGCCTGTTGGGAGGCTAGGATAGTGGATGTGGTAGTCTCCTTTTGTACAACTGGTTCCTGTTGGGAGGAACCAGAGGACCTAGGCGGACTCAGGGTGAACTCTTGTTGGAGTGAAGCCTGCTCCAAATGTGTTGAACCTTCCCCCAAAATAGGAGAAGCAGTAGGGGTTGCTTCTTTTTCAACTGACTCCTGTTGGGAGGGGTCAGAGGGGCTGGTTTGGGATGATGGTTTTCAACATCATCACCAACGAAAACTGGAAGCAGGGGGTTGTTTTGGTTAGCCATTTGAGAGTAGTGGAATGAAGGATGCTGGACACTTAGTCGATTTAGGGTTTTTCAGAGATTTATGGAAGCAGTAGAGAAGAGGAAGAAGATGAAACAGTGAAAGGAGGTATTTATAGGATTTGAATGTGAGTGAGTAGGAGAGAGAAAGATTTGGGCGGTTGATTTGAAATGTTTTTTAACGGAAAACGGAACGGTTTGCCATGTCAGAATGGTTATCAAAACAATTGAACCTTTTTAACTATTAACACACGTTAACAAACATTATCCGCAGGTAATTAAGTTAAATAAATACAGAAATTAAGTAACTTAATTATGAAGAAAGGTAATTAAAACTGATGTTCTAAGCTGTTGTTCAAACCTATGATGAGCAGGTTTCATCACAAGCTGTTCATTCAACTTGTGCAGCTAGATAAGAACAGGTTTATGCTCAATAGCTGATCAGGTTACAAGACAATGGCTTGTATGACAGATTGAGAGAGTGATCAGGTTCGAGGTTTGTTCAACAGATCAGGTTTGAAGTTAAAACTTATTTTGTCAACCATGTTATATGTCCACGCTGTCCAAGTTTTCAGAAATTGGCTAACTATTAAACACGCAGAGCCTGTTTTATCTAAGCTGTTCTGAGAAATTTGAATAGTTTGAAACATGCAATCTCTTAAAGTATCAGTGACACTTAGTAACTTTTATTTAACATGCCCAGCTTGCTTACAAGGTAATTAAACCTGTTTTCATCAAGTGGCTTGGTGAAAATGTCCGCAAGCTATTCATCTGTGGAAATAAAACTTACCTCCACATTACCTTTCTGGATTTGACCTTTAATAAAGTGGTGACTGACTTTTATATGCTTTATTTTGGAATGAAACACTGGGTTGTTGGAGATAGCTATGGCACTTGTATTAACACACAGAATAGGAGTCTTCCTATATACAAGCCTATAGTCTTCAAGCTTATGCTGCATCCATAGAATCTGCCCACAGCAGCTTTCAGCAGCAATGTACTCAGCTTCAGCAGTAGAAGTAGAAACTGAGTTCTGCTTCTTGCTACACCAACTGATCAACTTACCACCAAGGAGTTGACATCCACCTGTTGTGCTTTTCCTGTCCAACCTGCAGCCTGCATAATCAGAATCTGAATAACTTGTTAGTTCAAGAGTTGAGTCTTCGGGATACCAAAGACCCAAACCTGATGTACCTTTAAGGTATCTGAAGATTCTTTTTACAGCAGCTAGATGTGATTCCTTAGGATCAGCTTGAAACCTAGCACATAAACAGGTAGCAAACATAATATCTGGTCTACTAACAGTTAAATATAACAAGCTCCCAATCATGCCTCTGTAAGCTGTTACTGAAACAGCTTTGCCACTGGCATCAGCATCCAACTTTACATCGGTTGCCATTGGGGTTTTGATGGGAGAACTTTGATCAAATTTAAACTTTTTCAAAAGATCTAAACTATACTTTCTTTGATTGATGAAAATTCCATTTGAAGATTATTTAACCTATAATCCTAGAAAGAAAGTAACCCATCATACTCATTTCATATTTTGATTTTATGAGTAGTGAAAAATTCATGCATAACTGCTCATTAGTAGAACCAAATATTATGTCATTCACATAGATTTGTCAAGCATAATATCAAACTTCACCTTCTTTATGAACAATGTCGTATCCACTTTACCTCTGGAGTAACCATAGCTCATAAGGAAATCAGTAAGAGTGTCATACTAGGCTCTAGGGGTTTGTTTTAGACCGTAGAGAGCTTTATCCAACTTATAGACAAAACCTGGATGATGTTCATTTTCATAACCTGGAGGCTACTTGAAATATACTTCTTCTTGCAGCTTACCATTTAGTAATGCACTCTTGACATCCATTTGAAATACATTCATGCTTTTGTGGGCAGCATAGGCTAGAAACAAACGAATTGCTTCTAACCTGGCCACTGGAGCAAATGTTTCATCATAATCAATGCCTTCTTATTGTCTATAACCTTGAGCAACTAGTCTTTCCTTATTTCTAATAACATGACCTTGCTCATCCATTTCTAATAACATGACCTTGCTCATCCATTTTGTTTCTGAAAACCCATTTAGTGCCAATTATTGTTTTACCTTTGGGAGCAGGGACCAGCTTCCATACTTTGTTTCTCTCATACTGATTGAGCTCTTCTTGAATGGCAGTGATCCAATTGGCATCTTTTAGTACTTCATCCACTTTCTTAGACTCCATTAGGGACACAAAGCTAGAAAACATACAAAAGTTTCCTAAGTTGTCCCATCTTGTTTGTACCCCTTTGTTGACGTCACCAATTATTTCATCATCGGGGTGACACCTGATCCACTTAGGATCATGTTTCAGTGAAGATTCTTCTGTATCATTTTCATCTCCAACAGGTCCTGTAGAACAGCTTTAAAGATTTTTAGACACACTGTTATGTTGAGCCTGTTCACCTGTTGAACATGAATCTCTATTATGGAACACATCAGTAGAAGATCCAGGGAAATCAGCAATTATTGGTTCAGGACATGGTGTATTAATTATGTCCGTACACTTATTCACACAGGGTGTATCAACATAGTCATCATCATGTCCATTGCGATTAATAGGTTCCACTCTGGATGCAGTGGAAGCTTTTGAGTCCCTTTCTTCATTGATGGAATGCATGAGATCATCAAAGCTGAACTCTCATGAAACTTATTAAGGAACAGCTTTGGTGGAAGCACTCTTAGACTCCTCAAAGGTGACATTGATAGATTCATCTATCACCTTTCTTTTGTAGTTGTATACTCTGTAGGCTTTAGAGATAGCAGAATATCCAACAAACACACCTTCATCAGCTTTGGGTTCAAATTTTGGCAGCTGGTCCCTCTGATTCAGAATGAAGCAGGGAAATCCAAACACATGCAAATAACTAATATTTGGCTTTCTCCCTTTGATTAACTCATAGGGAGTCTTGTTGAACCTGTTTACCACTAAGGATCTGTTTTGAGTGAAGTAGGCAGTGTTGACAGCTTCAGTCCAAAATGATGAAGGTAAACCTGATGCACACAGCATGGTTCTGGCAACTTCAATGAGAGTTCTGTTTCTCCTATTAGCAAATCCATTTTGTTGTGGAGTTCTTACTGCTGAAAAGTTTTGTGAGATCCCTCTTTCTTCACAAAAGTCCTCAAGAATATTGTTTCTAAATTCAGTACCATGATCACTTCTAAGCTGCTTAACTTGAGTAGAGTTCAGCATTTCCATCTTTTTGATAAATCTAATAATTTCTCTAGCAGCCTCTCCTTTGGTCTTCAGAAAGATCACCCATGTAAACATGGAGAACTCATCAACCATTACTAGAGTGTATCTTCTACCTCCTAAACTTGGGACACTGACTGGTCCAAACAAGTCCACGTGGATTAAGAAGAGAGGAGTATCAATAGAAAAATTATGCTTGGATTTAAAAGATCTTTTTCTCTGCTTGCCTTTCTCACAAGCTGTGCAGAGTTTATCCTTGACATCGGGTTATAGAAGGCAAACCTGTTACCAACTCTTTCTTGCAGAGTTTGTTGATATTCTTGAAGTTCAGGTGTGATAACCTTTTGTGCCATAACCAGTTCAGATCTGCATTGCTTCTTGAGATAAACCAGGTTTCAGTTGTGGATCAGCAGATTTCATGTCCACAACATATACACCTTTCTTCATTTGTGCACACAGCTTAACTTTGCCTTGGGAATCCAATATGTACCCCAGGTGCTCATCAAAATTAATCTTGTAGCCAGCATCACACAGTTGACTTATGCTTACAAGATTGTGTTTTAGCCCAAACACATAGGCTACTCTTTTGAATATAGCAGCACCAGCTTGAAGGGTGTCCCATCCTTGCTTTAAACACGATTGCTTAATCCCAGGAATAATTAACAATTGCCATAAATATAATAATAAGGCTAAAGCTTGCATAAATCTAAATAAATATTACAATAAGTCATGCACTACATGTGCTACAAGGTTACAGTACTAAATTGCTATTACATCACAATACAAATAAAGGCAACTACCCAGATCCCAAAGCAGCTCAATACTATACCACAAGCTGAAATGTAAGCTAAGTCCTCTGGGTTGATCAGAAAATAGACCAAAGCAGATGGTCCAGCTTGCTCTTTACCTTTTCCTGTAAAAATTGTGAGTAGCAACTATAAGCTAATTGCTTAGTGAGTTAACAGATATTCATGATGCATTTAAGATATGTGGCGAAAGTGCCTATAAAGGCTGTAATGCTTGCTTGCTTGCTTAATACCCAGAATGAATGCTTGCACAATTGAGACATTTCACGCTGAAAGGAGATGCCACCACTAGGGTTTACCGCTGACAAATGATCAATCTGTGATGCGGGGCTAGCTACCCGCATAATGCTTGGGATAGTGGTGAGCATCAGAATTGCTTGCTTGAAAGTTAAAATGCTTATGAAATGCACAAAGAAAATGCTCAAACAAGGCTTGCTGTATATTTTGCAGAATAATAAACAAATAGCAATAATTTATGCACATTAATAGATCAGATGTAAGATCCGGCTAAGCTGGGCACCGCCTGTACCACAGTGTTCGCCTTCACTCACAAAAGTCTATTGAAGTCCAAAGAAAGCATATAGAAGCAAATTATGTCACAATTATATAAAATACATGTAAACAAGAATAACTGTTACTCACTGTACTGTCGTATGCTTTGAAATACTCTGAAATGCTTGCTTGGGCTTATCTATGCTTTATATTGCTTTGAAACGCTTGCATTTGCTTATCTAGGCTTTAATATATTCTAGCACTGGCTTTGACTCATAAACGAGCTAAACCGTTTTATTTAATAGTCTGGGGTGCTGTGAAATATCTGTAATTTAACATTACAGAATATACACTAAATTAATAATGCTAGCTTTAAATTCTAAAATTTACAAACCATAACTTCTAGCTAAATATCTTGCTAATTATTTTGCTAATTTATGCGTTGCCCATGAATTTTATCAAATAAATTTTAATTTAGGGGGAGGGTTCAAACTTGTGCATTAAATTCGAACATGAGGCCAAATTCGATATAAGGGTTTCGAACATAGGGTAAATTCGAACATAATGTTTCGAATTTAGCCTGATTCGAATTTGTTCTTGGCATCTCGAATTTGTTCGTGTTTTGCAGCTTTCAAACATACATTTCCAGGCAAAATTCATAAATATAATAGGAAACAAGTCTAGACTCGATTCTATTTCATTTATTCTAGCGGAATCAAGTTATAACTTCGAGCAAAAGTAGCTTTAAACGAATTAAAAATGGGTAATTTGAACTTTTTTTAAAACCGAAAGTAAAAAGTATAGAAAAGACGATTCTTACCTCAAATCTGAATCAAATCACACATGCAATGACAGATTCGTGTAGTATTCTTCGAGATCTTTCCGATGACGTATAGAACTAGAGATTTGGCCGGTCGGTTTGGGAGAAAAATTAAAGAGAAGGTTCGGCTTTTATAGAGAGGTGCTCTCATATGATAATTTGATTTGCAAGAAATGAGGAATAAGAATTTCAGCTTCTATTTACATTTAAATTCAAAATTACATCATTTAATGCAAATTTCTCAAAATACTTAAAATAAAAGGCAGTGTGTTATAGTATGGGCCCACCACGCTTGCACCTCGTCCTCGAAGTACCTAGGGCTCAAAGAGATGCGGATATCGAACTCTCATGTCTTGCTCAGATTCCCAGGTCTGGGAAATACCATGAGAAGTTCTCCATTGCACCAACACCATTGCCACTTCTCGATTCCTTAACTTCTTCATCTTTGTCTCTAGAATGACCTCAGACTCATCACATTGCAGCTTCTCGTTGATCTTGTAACTCAGATGATCGGCGCATTTTTCTCTTTCGCTTTCATTGCACTTCCTTAGTTGTGACACGTGAAATACAGGGTGTATGTTGGACAGTTCATTCGGCAAATCTAAAAGGTAAGATTGAGTTCCAACGCGTTCGATGATCTTGAAAGGACCAATGAATCCTGGTGCTAATTTCCACGCTTGCCGAATCTAAACACACTTTTCAACGGCGAGACTTTCAGTACCACATAATCGTCCTTCTGGAATTCTAAAGGCTTATGGCGTCGGTCGTGATATGACTTTTGTCGAGATTGAGCAGTTTCCAGTCGTTGGCGAATGATTCTGATCTTGTCGTTGGTTTGTTGAAGTAATTTAGTACCGGCAATTGGTGCTTCACCGGCTTCATGCCAACAAGTAGGCGTTCGACACTTGCGTCCGTACAAGGCTTCAAAAGGTGCGGATTTGATAGATGAGTGGTAGCTGTTGTTGTAAGAAAACTCTGCTAACGGCAAGTAGTCGTCCCAATTACTGCTAAACTCAAAAACACAAGCCCGCATCATGTCTTCGAGTGTAAGGATCGTGCGCTTGCTTTGGCCATCAGGCTACGGATCGTACGCCGTGCTCATTCTGATCTTGGTGCCTAATCCATCTTGTAATGCACTCCAGAACCTCGATGTGAACCGGCTGTCGCGATCTGAAACAATTGACAATGGCACTCCGTGTCGAGTAACGATCTCGTCTATATATAACTTAGCCAACTTCTCCAATGAGTAGTTCTGGCGAATCGGAATGAAATGAGCGACTTTGGTTAGACGATCCATGATCACCCATATTGCATTGTGCTGTCTTCGTGTAGTCGGCAACTTTGTCACAAAATCCATCGCTATGTGATCGAACTTCCACTCGGGAATCGGTAGAGGCTGTAGACTGCCATAAGGCTGCTGATGCTCCGCTTTGACTAATCGGCATCTAACATAATTATCGACATATTGGCCTACGTCTCTTTTCATACCAGGCCACCAATACTCAGCTTTTAAATCGTTGTACATCTTGGTGCTGCCGGGATGTACAGAAAAGTTCGAGCAATGAGCTTCTGAAAGGATTTTCTGTCGAATATCACCAAACTTTGGAACCCAAACGCGATTCTTGAATAGCTTTAAGCCACGAGGGCTATCAACTAAGAATTGAAGTTGCCCTTTCATGTCCTCGGAGTTAAGGTTTTCCTCTTGTAGGGCTTCGGCTTGAGCAACAAGAATTTCATCGATCAGAGTAGATGAAAACGAAGTATGAGTCAGAGTATAGAGACATTTAGAGGAATAAGATTTTCGACTCATTGCATCGGCCACAACATTTGCCTTGCCGGGGTGATACAGAATTTCACAGTCATAGTCTTTGAGGAGTTCCATGGAGCGTCGCTGGCGCATGTTGAGCTCCTTCTGGCTGAAAATATACTTAAGACTCTTGTGATCTGTATATAACTGACATTTGGTGCCGTAGAGATAATGTCGCCACGTTTTAAACGCGAACGTCACAGCAGCAAGTTCAAGATCATGAGTCGGCTGACTCTTTTCATGATCCTTGAGTTGGCGAGAAGCATATGCTATGACTCTGCCCCTTTGCATTAAAACACACCCGAGTCCTTGATATGAAGCATCACTGAAGACCACAAAGTCTTCATTACCTTTGAATAGAGCCAGAATAGGTGCTTCGGTGAGTTTCTGCTTTAAAGTTTGGAACGCGGTCTCTTGAGCTTCTTCCCAAATAAAGGGAACATTCTTGCGAGTAAGAGAGGTAAGAGGCACGGCTAATTTTGAGAAGTCCTTAATGAATCGACGGTAGTAACCCGCCAATCCCAAGAAACTTCGGATCTCAGTAGCTGATCTGGGAGCTTCCCAATTTTGAATGGCTTCTATCTTAGAAGGATCTACAGAGATTCCTTCACCAGATATCACATGTCCAAGGAATTGTATCTGTCGCAACCAAAATTCGCATTTAGAGAACTTGGCATAAAGCCGCTCCTTGCGCAGCAACTCTAGCAGTTCTCTAAGATGCACAGCATGCTCAGCTTCGATTTTGGAATAGATGAGAATAGCGTCTATAAAGACGATAACAGACTTATCAAGCATTGATCTACAAACGCAGTTCATGAGATCCATGAATGTCGCAGGAGCGTTTGTAAGGCCAAAGGGCATAACAAGAAATTCGTAATGCCCGTATCTGGTATGGAAAGCTGTTTTGGAGACATCTTCTTCACGAACTTTGAGCTGATGATACCCAGATCTAAGATCGATCTTTGAGAAATAACTGGCTCCCTGAAGCTGGTCGAAAAGATCATCTATTCTGGGCATGGATATTTATTCTTTATTGTTACCTTGTTCAACTCCCTATAATCAATGCACATCCGAAGAGTCCCATCTTTGTTCTTAACGAATAGAATAGGAGCTCCCCAGGGAGATGAACTTGGTCGTATGAGTCCCTTGTCAAGCAACTCTTGCAATTGCTTCATCATTTCTTGCATCTCAGCAGGTGCAAGTCTATATGGGGCTCGAGCAATAGGTGTCGCGCCTGGCACCAAGTCAATTCTGAACTCCACGTGACGGTCTGGTGGGAGTCCAGAGATGTCCTCGGGAAAGACATCGGGAAACTCTGAGGCTATCAGTACCTCGGCTAAAGTTTTCTATTCAGACTTGGCATCTATTGCATATGCTAAGTAAGACGTGCAACCCTTATCTATATGCTTCCTAGCTTTCACTACAAAAATTGAACACAATTCACCTTTCTTTCTGTCACCATAGATGCAGATGTTGCGGCCATCAGGAGTAGTGAGCTTAGTTAACTTCTTCTTGCAGACAATTTTGGCGTCATGATGATCAATCCAATCCATACCCACGATGACGTCGAATTCGTTAAAGTCCATCGGAATAAGTTTAAGTTGAAAAGTACAGTTATCAAGAAGAATAATGCAGTCGCGGTAAATTTTATCGGTAGATACGCACACGTTACTGGCCGTTTTGATATCAAATATAACAGGTAAAATACTAGGTGCTATCCCAAGCTTAGATGCAAATGAACTTGATATGAAAGAGCGGTTGGCTCCTGAATCGAATATAACTCTAGCAGGTACGGAGTTAACAAGAACCATACCAGATACCACATCTGGTATTTCCTTCGCTTGCTCGGCCGTTATTCGAAATGCGCGGTTCTGACTTCGTGCTGGCTCGTTACGGCGGGTAGAACCTCTACGCGATGTGCTATGTCGGGCCGGCTGGTTTTATCTTTGCTGCTATTGTTGTTGTTGAGGTCAGTGTTGTTGCCGTTGCAGTCGTGGATGATGTTCTGCACTAGGATAAACTAAGCTGAATGGATGCGTGCATGCCCGCTCAGTATATCCAGGGCGTAAACAGTTGTTACAAACTGTAACTTTGTTAGGACATTCTTCACTATTATGCCCTATGTCGTTGCACACGTAGCATCTCACATCATTGGGGTTACGACGCCCAATATGTGACTTATGGCAGCGGCGACACTGCCTCGGTTCAGAATGTACCACATAAGAATGAGCTCTCCGAGCCGGGGGCGAGCTAAACTGTCGAAACTGAGACTGCTGTGGTGAATATCTGGATGAAGATCCAGAATAACTTCCAGTATGTGACTTCTTAGGCGGTGACGGACAGGTTAGGTTGATAGATGAAGCAAGAACTCCTCCAGCTCGAATAAAGTCCTGCTCGAGAATTCGAGCAGCTTCAACGACATCAGCATAGCTAGTGTATCTTTGGTGCTTCAAGAACTTCTGATACTCTGGATGCAGACCCATAAGAAAACGGTCAATCTTTCGCTCCTCTGTAGCAACTTGGTAGTCTAACAGTAGGCTAAGTCGGGTAAATTCAATCTCATACTCAGTCACCGATTTGGTTCCCTGAGTAAGAGACATTAGCTTCTCTTCCAGATGTTTCTTTTCATCATCCGGGCAGTACTGACGAAAGAAAATAACTTTAAAATCATCCCAAGATAGGGACTTAATCCAGTTAACTCCATGCATGTTCTGAGATCTCCACCACATAACAACGCCACCTTCGAACAGTGTAGTAGTAAAGCTGACCTTTGATTCCTCAGCGCAGTCGCTAATAAGAAATATCCGCTCGATGCCAGTAATCCACTCGAGCGCTTCGATAGAATAACGGAAGTTGCAGCCCTTAGGAGGGACTACAGGAGCTTCCTCCTCGTCAGTGTCGTCGTTTTGGCATCCAGTATCATCATGCTGCTGCTTTCTACGTTCTTCTCTGCGTCTAGTTTCGGCTTCATCACGAGCACGAAACTGATCTTGCAAGAACTTAGCTTGACGCTTTCGTTGTTCTCATTAAGCATGGTTTGCATTATTTGCATGATTTGTTTAGGAGTGAGTCCACCTCCAGCTCGTTCACCAGATCCAGACATGTTCTGAAATAATAATAATAATAATAATAGTACTCGCATAAGAATAGGTATAGTTCCTATTCTACCCCATTTCTCAATTCCTAAAGCAAAGTCAAGGCCTATCTCAGGTCAAGTTAAAGCCTAGATATTCGAAGCTGATATCATTGCTTAAAAGTTTGAGTCCAAGTGTTATTGCTAACACTTGAATCCCTCAAACTAATGCTTTGATACCATCCTGTCACATCCTTGCTTTAAACACGATTGCTTAATCCCAGCAATAATTAACAATTGCCATAAATATAATAATAAGGCTAAGCTTGCATAAATCTAAATAAATATTACAATAAGTCATGCACTACACGTGCTACAAGGTTACAGTACTAAATTGCTATTACATCACAATACAAATAAAGGCAACTACCCAGATCCCAAAGCAGCTCAATACTATACCACAAGCTGAAATGTGAGCTAAGTCCTCTGGGTTGATCAAAAAATAGACCTAAGCAGATGGTCCAGCTTGCTCTTTACCTTTTCCTGTAAAAATTGTGAGTAGCAACTGTAAGCTAATTGCTTAGTGAGTTAACAGATATTCATGATGCATGTACGATATGTGGTGAAAGTGCCTATAAAGGCTGTAATGCTTGCTTGCTTGCTTAATACCCAGAATGAATGCTTGCACAATTGAGACATTTCACGCTGAAAGGAGATGCCACCACTAGGGTTTACCGCTGACAAATGATCAATCTGTGATGCGGGGCTAGCTACCCGCATAATGCTTGGGATAGTGGTGAGCATCAGAATTGTTTGCTTGTAAAGTTAAAATGCTTATGAAATGCACAAAGAAACGCTCAAACAAGGTTTGCTGTATAATATGCAGATAATAAACAGATAGCAATAATTTATGCACATTAATAGATCAGATGTAAGATCCGGCTAAGCTGGGAACTGCCTGTACCACAGTGTTCGCCTTCACTCACAAAAGTCTATTGAAGTCCAAAGAAAGCATATAGAAGCAAATTATGTCTCAATTATATAAAATATATGTAAACAAGAATAACTGTTACTCACTGTACTGTCTTATGCTTTGAAATACTCTGAAATGCTTGCTTGGGCTTATCTATGCTTTATATTGCTTTGAAACGCTTGCATTTGCTTATCTAGGCTTTAATATATTCTGGCACTGGCTTTGACTCTTAAACGAGCTAAACCGTTTAATTTAATAGTCTGGGATGCTGTGAAATATCTGTAATTTAACATTACAGAATATATAATAAATTAATAATGCTAGCTTAAAATTCTAACATTTACAAACCATAACTTCTAGCTAAATATCTTGCTAATTATTTTGCTAATTTATGCGTTGCCCATGAATTTTATCAAATAAATTCGAATTTAGGGGGGAGGGTTCGAACTTGTGCATTAAATTCGAACATGAGGCCAAATTCGAATATAAGGGTTTCGAACATAATGTTTCGAATTTAGCCTGATTCGAATTTGTTCTTGGCATCTCGAATTTGTTCATGTTTTGCAGCTTTCAAACATGCATTTCCAAGCAAAATTCATAAATATAATAGGAAACAAGTCTAGAATCGATTCTATTTCATTTATTCTAGCAGAATCAAGTTATAACTTCGAGCAAAAGTAGCTTTAAACGATTAAAGATGGGTAATTTGAACTTTTCTTCAAAACCGAAAGTAAAAAAGATAGAAAAGACGATTCTTACCTCAAATCTGAATCAAATCACACATGCAATGACAGATTCATGTAGTATTCTTCGAGATCTTTCCGATGACGTATAGAACTAGAGATTTGGCCGGTCGGTTTGGGAGAAAAATTAGATAGAAGGTTCGACTTTTAGAGAGAGGTGCTCTCAAATGATAATTTAATTTGCAAGAAATGAGGAATAAGACTTTCAGCTCCTATTTATATTTAAAATAAAATTACATCATTTAACGCAAATTGCTCAAAATACTTAAAATAAAAAGCAAGGTGTTATAAAGGGTTCCATATCCCTCTGTGGATCCCTGAACATTATCACCAAAGGTGACTTTTTGCCCTTTTTCAGACCTGAGATCACTCAGCAAGTCCTTGCAACCAATCATGTGGCCTGAGCAGCCGCTATCCAAGTACCAAACCTGGGATGGTTGTTTAACCTGCAGAGTGTGATGGGAAAATATTAGTTATTTTTAGGGGAACTTATCATAGGGATGAGTTCTCCTTCTTCATCAACATTTGTTATGGACCAGCGAGATTAATATTTCCTATGTGGATTGTATCAGCTTGGATACTATCCTCATTGACCTTGTTACTTCCAACACTGCTGGCTTTTGCAATGTTGGAACTAGCAGTGTCAGCAGGCCTCATGTCCTCAGTTTCAGGACAGTCTTTGGCCATATGTGTCTTCTTCCCACATTTATAACATTTTCTCTTTTTAGATTTCTTGGAAGATGTACTTCCAGAAACACATTCTGGAACATTTTATTGAACTTCTCAGCAGGCTTAGTAAACTTATTACTATTTTTAGAAGAATCAACAGTTTGAGTAGAAGGCACAACAGCAACAGCTTTACGGTATCCTCTTTCCTCTTTTTAGGAGGGCAGATATCAAACATAGGAAGTTTGATTAGCCTTTGACCTTCCATAGGTTTGGGAAACTTATTCCCATCTTTCTTAGATTCAGCAATGGCTTTGCATTTACCCTTACTGAGATGTGATGGATGTTGCCTATCAACATAATCACAGCTTTTGGTTTTGAAAGACTTATCTTGATTTATAACCAGTTTTCCACTACGATTTAAAAACTTATTCGAAATCACAGCAGATTTACTTTCAACATGAGACTTACCCTTGTTGAAAGCAGGCTGTTTACCTTTTGAAAACTTTTTCTCAAAGTTCAGCATCAAAAGGATTAACAGGTCTCTTACCATCATCTTTAGATCCAGAACCTGTCTTGTTAACAGGTTTAGTGTCCAAAGCTGCAGCTTGAACTTTTTTTCCCTTCTTTTGCTTGTGTGAACCAGCTGAACACTTAGCAAACTGATTTGATGGAGAACACATTCCATCATCAGTTTTTGGAACTTTTTCACACAAGTTGTCAGTGTTTTGAGGCCTGACAAACCTATTTGTTGAGACTAGCTTACCTTTTACTTTCTGAATGAAAGTACTTGGAAGCTCACCAAGAGTGGATAAGTCTTTTTTCAGATTATTTATCTCAACAATTGATGATGCTTTATCAAGATCCCCTCCAAGATAGGCTTGGATTTGAGCAGGGATCTATTGACTGATACAATGATTGACTATTTGTGCAGATTGGCACCAACAGTCAACAATCTTTTGAAGCTTGGCATGCTTTGTGTCTGTCTCTCTATTTTCTTCTAATACAATTGAATTAATGTGTTTTAATTCTTCAAGTTCAGTTTCCAACGTATGGAAGCTGTCCAGTTTACTAGATTTTATTTCAAGATCAAATTTAGCTTGGAGATCTCAGACAAGAAAGCATTATGCTTCTCAATAGCAGCTTTTAAATCAACAAGCAAATATTCAAACATTTTAACTTTTTCATCAGAACTTTAATCCATAAAATTTTGTACCTTATACATCATTGATGGGTTCTAGTTCTCCAAGCTGCTAAAAGCCTCGGTTTCAGTCAGGTCTTGTTTGAAGTTGCTTGTTGATGGGACATTAGTGTTGGCCATCAGACAATTGTTATCTTATTCATTAGATGATGAATCAGATTTCTCCCAGTCACATGTCTCAGCCATGAGTCCCTTTTGCTTGTTAAAAAGCCACTAAGTCGTCCAACTTTCTCAGCTTAGAGCCTCAGCTTCAGTCAGGTACTTAACCTTGTAGTCATCATCCTTGTTTGTCTTGTATGGTTTGGATGATGAGCCAATAGCTTTGGACACACAGTCAACAGCTATATGATCAAGACCCAAGTCACCTGATTTTGGTTCAAGTAATATTACAAAGTATTGGATATTTGATGTATCTGTTTATATATGTTTGATAGTTATTGATTGTGTGTTTGAACTTGATGTAATGTATTACAAGAAGTTCAAACATAAAGTTCAAAGATAAATTCAAACATAAGTTAAACCCTAAGTTCAAATATAAGTTTAATGTGTGAAAGTCGAATTTAGAATAAATTCGAATTTATGATTAAATGACATTCGAATCTATGGTAGATTTAAATGTGCTTTGTGAGGCAGATTCGAGAATGTCAAAGGGGACAAACTCGAATGGGCCTTGGGCCTGATTCGAGTTTGGCCCATGACAAACTCGAATGGTCCTCTATAATTATGGATAGACTCGAATCATTAGGGGACTTTTTGCAGAATTCGAGAGAGATTAAGCAAGAAGGTGATCTCGAGTTTATCAGGGTTTTGAGTGTTATTTCGGAGAGAATTAGTTCGAAGGTGCGTTCGTCGTCGTCCGTACAGCGTTGTGATAGTCTCCGTGTTCCGTGAGAGAGTTGTATCCGTCAAGCCGTTAACGAGGATTCCGCACTCGTTGACGGTGTCGCGTCTAGATAGATCTGTGTAGTGCAAGACCTGACAAGTGGTATCAGAGCCTAAGGGGTGTTCTTCGTGTTCATCCTAGGTTTCTTGATGCTTTTGGACGGATTATCTCACGAGTCTTTGCATTTTTCGAGCTTATCAAATTGGAATCCGGGAAATACTTAGTTGTTTTTCATGTTTTTGGTCGAAATCAATATTTTTACTTGTAAAAATATTGGTTTAATCTGAAAAACGTTAAAAACTCGAGGTATTAGCCGTTTCTCGAGTTTGCGGCGCTCGAATCTGTTAGGAGTCATTAGGGTTTTGCTCATTTTCGAGTCTGACCAAATATACGCTCCTCTCGAGTTTGCTTAAGAGTGGTTTCGAGTTTAGAGTCTTCGAGTTTGCTTCGAATTTGGGCTAAAGTTGAATAGGTGCTTCGAGTTTGACAGAATTTCGATTTTGACTGTTATTCGAGTTTGCTTGGACCTTCGAGTTTGGAGACATTCGATTTTGTCACATATTTCGAGTTTAATTGAATTTACGAACTTAATTCGAATTTAATCCCAAATAGGTTTAAACTTAATTATATTCGAATTTACAATTCGAAAGAATTACTTTAAATTAATTTTGAATTAAATTAATTAAGTTCAGATTCAATTACCTTTGAAACAATGACAAATTTGCAACGGTTTCTGGAAATGGATCATGAGGTCGGGAAAGCTAATACTCCGCCTAAGGTGATGAAGCATGAAGACTATTATTGGTGGAAAGATCGATTTGCCGACTTTGTGCGCTTAAACGACATGCGTATGTGGATATGTATCGACGAGGGATACATTCCACCGACCGCTGAGATAGAGGGACGACAGAAGGTTGTCACGTATTCGAAAATGAAGGATGATGACAAGAAGCTGTTTGAAGCTTAGAACCGCGCATTCGCTATCATACGAATGGCGTTACCTCAGGACATACTGCACACTTTCTGCAATCAAAAGACATCGAAGGAGCTTTGGGAGACGTTGGAAAAGAGGTGTGAGGGTAATCCGAGGGTTCGGAGGAAGCGTATGGAGTTGCTTAAACAGCAATTTGCGATCTTCAAGGCTTTGAAGGATGAGAAGCTGGACGACACCATCACACGCTTTTATCATCTGCTGACAGAGTTGGAAAGTCACGATATTGAGTATAGCGACACAGAAAAGAATAATAAGCTTCTAGATGCCTTACCAGCCAAATGGGCGATGTACGTGGCTATGATTAAGCTTGATGAAGATAAGTACTATACTCAATCTCTGGAGGACGTGGTGGGAACGCTGAGGGCGTATCACTTCGAGTTACTGAAGGCAGAAACAGACTATGAGCAAGTCCAAAATCCAGCGATGTATTTTGGAAAATTGAAACCTTCAGTGGTAGCTGATATGAAGACAGCTACAGCAATCTTCACCGGAGAAACGTCGTCACCAGCAGAGCCTGACGACGCACAGAATAGAGCTTTCTTAGGGTTTGGAAGACCGGAAGAACAGCAACATCAGGCAACACCAGCATCAACATCTCAGGGCTACTCTAAGATGCCCATGAGCGCTAAATCGGCAGAAGAACATTTAAATTTATTGGCTTCGTTCGTGGCCGCATATGGAAACTGCGTTCAGGGTAAAATAAACGATCTTGCTCTCTGGGATGAAGATTATGATCAGGTAGACCCTGATGACCTTGAGGAGATGGATCTCAAATGGCAACTGGCCATGGTAACCCAACGGGTTAAGCGATTCATCAAACGCACGGGAAGAAATTTGAGTATGAATAACAAAGGGGTTGGTTTTGATAAGTCCAAGGTCAAATGCTACAACTGTCAGGGCTTAGGACACTTTGCTAGAGAGTGTTAGAGACCGAAGGTAGAAAATTACCAAGGGCAGAATCAGTCTCAGGGACAGTATCAGAACCAATCTCAACAGAGATATCTTCCGAGCACATCATCCAGTCAAGCAAACATAGCTGGTCTGTTATCTAATGTCACATCAGACAGACAGCTGGATGGGACTTACGACTGGAGCACTCATCCAGAATCTAACGCTAGAGCCTTTATGGCTAAAGTTACCGAGAGTGGATGTGCAGAAACAGAGCAGAACACAGGGGACAGCAGACAACATGACAGCAGTCCGATGTGGGTGGAGAAGTCGGATGATCAGACGACTTTGGAGTTTGCCGCTCAAATGGCCAACATTGAATCAGATCATACAAAGGTAAGTCTGTATTTCTCTCTTTTCCAAGAATTATGTGTTTTATGTGCTACTACTAACGATAGGATAAACTTAATACTAGAATCACATAAAAATATACCTGCTCTAAATGAATCACTGAAATCAGATAATGCTAGCCTTATTAATATTAAGCAAGATCTTAGGGATAAACTTAAGGCTGATGCTCAAGATGTAATAGTTCTAAAAGATAAGCTGAGTGAGCAGTGTGTTAGATTAGAACTGATGTATGAGCATGTAGAAGCTTTGACCAAAGATCTTAAGATCAAGGAAGTAGAGCTAGCTGAAACTAAGGTAAAGGTAGCTGAGGCCAATAGTAAGCTAGAGAAGTTTAGGAACTCATGTCTGAACCTAGGGAAAGTTTTGGATGCTCAACGCCAATCTAAAAAGCCATTAGGTTTAGGATTTCATGAGATTCCTCCACCTTATAATGATAACTATATGCCTCAACCTCAGGAGAAAACTGAAAAATCAGTAGACTTAGAGGAAATACTTGAACCATTGCCTGAACCTGTAAAGGAAATAACACCTAAGGTGACTGATACAAATGTCAAGATTAAGAAAGTCAAATTTGTGTCTTCCTCTAGTGAAACACCTGTAGGAAAACATAAAATTGATTTTAATGATCAGGATGATGAACCAGTCACTATAGATGCACAAAAAGAACCAGACACTAGTGACACACTTAAGTCAAAAGGCTCACACAAGAAGTCTATTGACAAGATGTCATGCTTTAGATGTCACGAGAGGGGGCATGTTGCTTCTAACTGTCCGCATAGGAAAGTTAACACTACACCTAAGACAGGGAAACCAGAACAAGCTAAGCCTTCAACGAGTGTGGCAAGCACCAGTAGTTCTCAGAGTACCGGGAAAACTGTGCAGGCTACACCAAAACCGGCTGTGAAACAAATACCGGTGCAAAGTGGACCAAAAGAAGTGATTAGGACTAATTCACAGAATCGAGTCGTCAATCAATCTAGGTCTGGACCACAGCAACAATATAGGAGCACAACACCTAGCAGAGCATACACTCCGGTTAGGTCACACACTCCTGTTAGATATCACACATCGGGTAGAGCTCAGGGATATCAATCAGAAATACAATATATCATCATTATTCAAGAGCTCCACAACAACTGCCTACTCAAAGGCAAAGAGTGAACTTAAATCACTCGGCACCACAACAAACTCCAGTTCAAAGACCCAAGTCACCTTAAAGGAGAGATGGGTATTTGAAAGAGTTTCAGTATGTGGACGAGAATGGTATAACCAAGTCAGTTATGGCTTGGGTTCCCCGTGATAACTAACCTATTTTCTTTCATGTGCAGGAGATAACCACAGGTCTAAACAACAAATGGTTCGTCGACAATGGGTGCTCTAGGCACATGACAGGGGAAAGAAGTCTACCTAAAGACTTCAAGGGTGGGAATCGGGGATTTGTATCATTCGCTGGAAACAAGGGAGGAACCATCACTGGTACTGGAGAAGTCACTAATGGGACGATTGCATTGGATCAAGTTTATCACGTTGATAAACTAGTTCATAATCTCATTAGTGTATATCAAATCTGTGATAGGAAGAATTCACTGCTGTTCACTGATACTGAGGCGTTGGTGCTAAAACCGGGGTTCAAGATACCTGAAGAGTGGATATTGACGAGGGCTCCAAGGAAGAACGACTTGTATATGCTTGACATGAACAAGCCTGAATCTTCGATGGGTCCAATCTGCTTGTTATCTAAAGCTTCGGAGACTGAGTCCGTTTTGTGGCACAGACGCATGGCACACTTGCACCTGAGAAAGATGAATTATATTACCAAAAATGGGTTGGTGCAAGGTGTGCCTATGAAGAGTTTCAGTTCGATGATAAGTGTCTACCTTGCAAGAAGGGCAAACAACATAAGAAGGCAGACAAGTCCAAGACTCAGAATTCCATAACCTCTACATTCGATTTGTTGCATATGGATCTCTTCGGCCCAATCAACAAAAGGAGTATAGGAGGTAGTTGGTATTGTTTAGTTATCACTGACGATTACTCACGATTTTCTTGGGTTTTGTTTTTAGGTACAAAGGACAAGACGGCTTCCAAGCTCATCGGGTTCTTAGACCAAGTGGAGAATTCCTATGGAACAAGGGTTAAAAGGATTCGTAGTGATAATGGAACTGAATTTAAAAACACTGTAATTGGTGTATATTGCCTATCAAAGGGCATAGTGCATCAATTTAGTGCACCCTATGAGCCACAACAAAATGGGGTGGCCGAAAGAAAGAACAGGACATTGATTGAGGCAGCTAGGACTATGCTTTCGGATTCAAAGCTTCCTACAATGTTTTGGGGGGGAGGCAGTGAATACCGCATGTCATATTTTAAACCGGGTCCTAACTGTCAAATCTTTGAACAAAACCTGTTATGAAATTTTGAATAAACGGCCACCTAATTTAACTGGCTTCGAACCGTCTGGGGTACCATGTACTTTATTGCGAACTAAACATCAACCTAAGTTTGGTGAAAAGGCTGACGAAGGATACTTCCTAGGTTATGTGCCGACCTCACCAAACAAACGGGTTTTTAACAAACAAATGGTACAGTAGAGATTGTGTATAACATTGAAGTCACAAGTTATACACATGAACCCCAAACAGGTCCGGAATGGATATTTGACTATGATAAATTGTTTGAGTCATTTAACATTCCTTTGGATGAAAATGCAGGTACCATCGAAAAGGACATGGCGACGTTGAATCTGAATGACGAAGGTCATACCTTTCCGAGGACTACTTTTCAATCCACATCCGAGTCTACTTCAACTGAAGATGGATCTCCAGAAGTTACGGATTCAGGAGCACCTTCAACTGAGAATCAAACTCAGACAACAAATTCCAACTCTGAGGAAACTGTACACGAGGAGGAAAATGTAGAATCTGAGGTTGTTCCCTCATTAGGTGAAATAGGATCTAACTTAGGAGATAATCTGAGAGTTGACGAGATAGAGACATCTAGGATCAACAAGAACCATCCTATAGAAAGCATCATAGGAAATCCTAGCGAAGGTGTGAGAACTAGGAGTAGTTTAAATAACAACACTGTGTTGTTGTCGATGATAAATGACTCTGAGGCCTATCATACCTGCCTCTATTCTTGTTTCATCTCGCAAGTAGAGCCGAAAAATGTGCAAATGGCACTAAAGGATAACTCCTGGGTTGAAGCGATGCAGGAAGAACTCTCTCAATTTAGGAAGCTAGAAGTGTGGGAGTTAGTTCCATTACCTCAAGGGGAAATAGCAATAGGAACCAAATGGGTTTTTAAGTGCAAAAGAGACGATCGAGGTATAGTCACTCGCAACAAGGATAGGTTAGTTGTAAACGGTTTCAACCAAGAGGAGGGAATCGATTACAATGAGGTGTTTGCGCCAGTAGCAAGGTTGGAAGCAATTCGTTTGTTTCTGGCTTTTGCTTCCTTCAAAGGCTTTAAGGTATATCAACTAGATGTTAAGAGTGCTTTCCTTTATGGGAAAGTGAAGGAGCTGGTGTATGTAGAACAGCCGCCCGGATTTACAGATCCAAAATATCCAGAAAGAGTATATCGGTTAGATAAGGTTCTGTATGGATTGCATCAAGCACCAAGGGCATGGTACGAGACTCTGTCCAACCATCTGTTACAAAATGGGTTTGAAAGAGGTAGGATAGATAGTACGCTGTTCGTAAAGAGAAAGGGAGAACACTTCATCTTGGTACAAGTGTACGTCGATGATATCATTTTTGGATCATCAGACGAGCAAATGTGCAAGGATTTTGAGAAGGTGATGAAGTCGAAATTCGAGATGAGTGCAATGGGTGAGTTGAATTTCTTTTTGGGGTTGCAAGTTGACCAGAAGAAGGAAGGAATGTTTATTCATCAGACGAAGTATGTCTATGATATATTAGAATGCTTCGGGATGAAAGGGACGAAACTGACAGCCCATTTCAGCACGCCGATTCAAGTGAATCACAATCTCGGACCGGGTACTGAAAGTGATACCGATGTGGATCCGACGTTATATCGGGCCATGATTGGATCACTTATGTATTTAACTGCTTCAAGACCTGACATCATGTTTGCTGTGTGTATTTGTGCTAGGTTTCAAGCAAATCCGAAAGAGATGCACATGAAAGCTGTGAAGCGGATTCTACGATACCTCAAGTCGAAACCGAAGCTGGGACTTTGGTATCACGCGGAGGGAGATTTGGAATTGGAGGCTTTCACGGATTCAGATTGCGGAGGATGCAGCTTGACGCGCAAGTCAACAACTGGAGGTTGTCAATTCCTTGGAGGGAGACTGGTTTCCTGGCAATGCAAGAAACAGACGTCGGTAGCCGTGTCAACGTGCGAGGCCGAGTATGTTGCTGCTGGTAGTTCCTGTTCACAGGTTCTGTGGATACAACAACAATTGCGGGATTACGGTTTGGCTTATACTCAAACTCCTATTAGGATAGATAACCAATCTACAATTGCTATAACAAATAATCCAGTTAAACACGATAAAACAAAGCACATAGACATAAGGCATCATTTTATACGTGATTGTGCTGAAAAGAACTTAATCAAGTTGGTAAAAGTGGCAACAGACGATAATAATGCTGATTTATTTACCAAAGCCTTTGATAAGTCACGGTTTGAATATTTGATTCAACTAAATGGAATGCGCAACCCAGAGTAAATTGACCTTAGTAGAATTTTTATTTACGTTTATAGCTGTAGTTTTTCTTTCTTTTTATAGTAAGTTTGCTAAATTAGGATAGTTTCTATTTTTAGTAAGTTAGTAGTTTATATTATTTTCTTGCTATTCCTTATGAAAAACAAAAACAAAAAAAAAAGAGAGAAAACCATAAAAAATTCAAAAAAAAGAGAATATCAGAAAACGAGTTAAGTCTTAGATGCATAGGTTCAAAGTGACGAAAATTAGCATAGTCGTTACAAACTCTAAGTGTTTAGGCTTTCACATATAATGCACCTTAAAATTCTAAGTGTTGTACATTGTCTAGTTAGATGTGTTGGTAGGCATAATACATATACGGAGTCTCAAGGCTAATAAAATATTCAAGAAAAAGTCAAACGTGTCACTAACTTAGATGTATGACCAATCGGTCTTAATTTTTATGTACAAGACATACAAACTTTGATTATAAATGAGGTATGCAAACTTTCTGGGGATGTATAGCAACATCAAATACATCTTAAAATGGAAAGCATAGAAAAATCATACAGAATTGAGAGTCAAAAACATGTAACTCTGTTGTACGTAAGTACAGACCTGTTGCCTCTGTTTTGATTCGGGTTAGCAAGATAAGTCGCTTTGTTGTACGTGAGTACAGACCTGTCACCGCTGTCTTGCTAGCTTTAAAAATAAACCTTAAGTCAAACTAAGACACTTTGTTGTATGTAAATACAGACCTGTGTCCGATGTTTGTCTTTTAAAGAAAGTTTGCAAATACCAAAAAGTTAGAATCATTGTCTGTATGCTTTGATCATAAAAGTATGTCTATGTCTGAGTCACATAAGATAATTTCATGATAAATGAAAATGCCAAGGGATATTCCGAAATGTAGCATGCTTAAAGGGGCAAATACCAACAATCGGCTAGAAATGTATGTCACGCCAAACAATCAAAGGGATCAAAAATTCCTAAGTGTGGAAGTTTAAATACTGAAAGTGCGTATCTGACACCGCTATCTGATTGAACCTTTCTTTGACTATGCTCGTCAAAAATATTTTGTTTAGTGTTTAGTATAGGTAGTAATCTTAAATAATTATGTAGTTTAGTCTAAGTTTAAATTTTGTTCAAAATTTTAATTTTATTTTAATTTAACTTTATCTTTATTTTAGTTCTATTTTATTTTTCTTTATTCTATTTTTAATTTTACTTAGGAAAAAGGTCAAAAATTACTGTGGGTGCATTCATAGTTGAATAAAATAAACATTGCGTGAAATCTTGTGCTTAGGGTAAAAGATTTGGCATAGTTTATTCCGTTACACGATAAGGTTGAAATGGTTGAAAAAGTTGAATTTATTTCAAAAATTTTTGAAATTTCAAAGTTTCAGGGTGAATTCGAGTTTAAGCTAAACTCGAATATGGAAGGGCTCGAATCTGTCAGTAGATTCGAAAATGGCATTAAACTCGAATCTTGTTGGTATAAATAGGTCAACAGTGATGGTCATTAACTTCACCTGTTTTCGAATCTATATCTTCGAGTTTGTTATCGCGACTTCGAATCTATTCTCGAGTTTGCCGTTTTCAATACACCTACTATTTGTCGAGTCTCTGATCGTTTGGGTTCGATACTAGCAATAGATCTAGGTATAACCAAGTGTATTGTACAAGATTTAGGTAGTTTTATACTCCATTTAGGCCAAAATCATTGGATTTTGAAGTTTTATTGGTAGAAAGTCAGTTTTTCAAAATTACAAACTTTGAACCGGTGAAAAGTCAAATTAACTACAAATATCATTGATTAGAACCTAATAGGTCTAATAGATGTGATTTTCTGAGTCTAACATGGTTAAAATCATGGATTTTTGTGATGATGGTGGTCGACTCCTTCGAGTCTGTTCCTGGCCAAATTCGAGTTTGTCATTAAACTCGAATGAGTCATTAAAATCGAATATATGTTCATTCGAATCTGTTGTTCGAGTTTGTCATTATGTTTGAATCATTTAATTAAAAAAAATTTTAATTAAACTTGTAGAAATTCATAAGTGTTGGATTTTGTCCTTATACAAGTTCAAAATAAAACAAATTTGAATTTAAACAAGTTTATTCATTTTTAATAATTCTAATATTTTATTTGATGTTTCGTGCAGACATGGCGGATAGAATATTTGTTCCAAAGCATAACATGGTCATTTTTCCTGACCATGCTATTCCTGAAGCGCAAGCCTTCCGCCAGATGGTGGATTTCTTGGTAGAGTCCAGAATCTCGTATGCGCTATCGCACAATATCCAAATAGTCATTCCCTACGTGCGACAATTCTATGATCATCTGCAAGTAGATTGCACTGTCACTCCGACAGTTCTGAGGACAAGGATTGCTGGTAATCCTTTGGTATTTTCAGCGGATATTCTTCGTCAAGTGCTTCAATTAGGTACGCAAGAGCAGGAAGATGGGCCTATTGATTTCCAACTATCAATCAGGCAGGCTACCTTTGTATGAATGGGATATAGTCTGGATGTTACTAAGTCATCATATATGAAGAGTGGGCTAATTGGCCAATGGCGATATCTAGCGCATGTGTTCATGGTCTGTTTCGCTGCGAAGAAAGCTGGGTTTGATTATATAGTTTCGAAGATCCAATCGGGGATGATCGCGTTGGTCTATAATCAAAAGTTTAGTTTTTCAGAGATGTTCTTCTCAGAGTTCGTTCATCAGATAACGGCTCCGGAGCGGGAAAAATTTCTGCTTTACCCTCGCTTCGTGATGATGCTAATCAGGCACTTTTTGCCAAATTTGCCGCAGCTTAACAAAATTCAAAGTGTTGCGGTGATTGATAAACGCATATTTGCTGATTGTTCAGCTCATCGAGGAAGGTTGGCTATCCCAGTGGAGGGACCTTTGTTTGGTGCTGTAATCGACCCGAACTTTGTTGCCCCTGAAGATGCCAACTGGGCACGAGAGGTGCATGTTCAACAGCAACAGCCACAGCAACAAAGACAGCAAAAACCACGCCCTCAACAACAGAGAAGAAGACAAAGACCTTCCGCGAGACAAATTCAGGCAGATCGGCCTTCTACAAGTCAAACTCAAGAGCCGGAAGAGGCTGGCCCTTCGACTACACTGCAGGTATCTGTTCCGACAACTAATCAGACATATCAAACGCTGCAAGAGATTTGTGCAGCTGGTCCACATGCTAATGAGGAAATAACTGCTGAACTCATTGGAGATCTATTGGAACCTCCGGAAGGAGAACTTGACGTTCTCAGGGAAATCGATGAGTATCAACCAGAGACTCAAGACGAAGACATTTCAACCTCTGAGTCTGAAGAAATGGAAGAGATAGAGGTTGAGGCTCCGGAGACTGTAACCAAAGATCCATCCTTCCAAATAAGGACATATGGCTCTCGTTTAGTTGTGACTGAGGAAGCAGGTAGGAGGAGATGAGCTTCAGAGGAGTCAGAAGACTCAGATTATGAAGAAGAAGAGATAACACCTTTGGTACATAGGCAAAGGGCCAAACGCCATAGGTTCATGCAGGGAGCTTCCTCGGCCTCTGCTTCCCAGCCAGAAATACCTCCACCTTCACCCGCTCAAACAACCATTCCACCAACATCACCACCCGTTGAACCATACATTCCCTCGCCAATCAGGCCAACTCCCATACAATCCATACCATCCACTTCATCCACGTTCCTCAACGGTTTTCTGCGCTGAAAAGCAAAGTCGACTTCCAGCAAGTCCAAATCTTTGGTCTGACTACAGCTCTCGGTGAAATTCAAGCTCATAATGCAAAATTAGACAACGAGAATGCTGAATTGAAGAAAGTTGTGGACAAGATTCAGGAAGAAAACTTAGAGCTCAAAACCTTTGTTTCCGATCAGTCGGCTGAGATACGATCAATGCGCTCCCTTATTGAGCAATTGTTGAAAAACCTAAAGGCTCAGGGGGGAGACAAGTTGCCGAGATCAGGAAGAGCTGCCCAGGGATGGAGATGATGACGGCAATGATCCCAGTGCACAAAGAGATAATGAGCCAGTAGATTTTTCTGCTGCTCAACATGCTGAAGTTCAGGGGGAGCCAAGTCAGTCTGGTGTTGAAGGAGGAAAAGGAGGTGAAGCTGGTTCTTCAAAGAATCATGAAAGTGATATGATAGACGCCTTGATAGATATTGAAGAAGAGTTAATGGATTTTGATTTCGAAGATGATGATGTAGAGGAATTAGAAGAAGGAGAATTTGTACCTGAGGAGATTGTTGATTGGAGATCCGACGATGATGTGATAGAGGATGAGGACGACAATGTCAACGAGGTGATTGTAAATTCACAACCTATCACGGAGTTGTATGTGCAAGATAATCACAATGTGATTAATATAGAAGCGATCAAGATAGTGTCAATGATAGATTCCGAACTTGAAACGACAGAAAAAGAGCCTCCCAGGCTGATTTAATGAATCTGTGGTTCAAGAAGGAGGAAAAGAAAGAAAAGCTGAAGATGAAGAAGAAGATGAGGATTCCGGGATCTGGACACTTCTCAGGAGGGATTATAAGCTGGTTCTTTGACCGAGAACTGCAACTGTTTATCTTAAAAAGGAGAGATGGCCTTCAATACTTAAGGCGAACGCCTAAGGTTTTCAATACATTGCCGAAGATTGAAGTGAAAGAATTGGCATGGAAAGAGCTGATAAATATTGGTGACGACCCTTATGCTGAAGTAATTGCAAGGATTATTAGGAAAGAGGGTCGGTCAGGAAAATTCGAAAGGCTCAAGCCAAGAACTGGGAAGAGAGTCGAGGACGCATCAAGAATAGATCCTCATACAGGCAAACCATGGGCCAAAATGGTATACAAGCCTGTGAAATGTATGAAGAGAGTGCCTATGAAATCGATGCCACAGAATATTTTGAGCAACATGAAATGGTGGTATGTCGATTATATTACAGCTGAAGCAGTAATGGAAGATACACAGGATAATGTTATTTTGAGAGTGTATGATCCACTGCACTTAATAAATCTATCGAAGGACGACCTGAAGAAGCTGCATGATCAACCTGTCTTCTTTATTGAAGAATGGAGATCTGAAGCCAGGAAGTACCAAAAGGTAGTAAAAGTTTGTATAGATGCAGGTTTATATGCAGGTAGTAGTATATATAGTTCTAGTACTTAAACAAAAATGTAAATAGTTAAAAGCTATCGTCAAGGGGGAGTCTGTTGGTACACCCTGTGTGACGATAGCAGTCTAAGTGTACTAACATTTTGGTTCAAGTAATATTACAAAGTATTGGATATTTGATTTATGTGTTTATATATGTTTGATAGTTATTGATTGTGTGTTTTAACTTGATGTAATGTATTACAAGAAGTTCAAACATAAAGTTCAAAGATAAATTCAAACATAAGTTAAACCCTAAGTTCAAATATAAGTTTAATGTGTGAAAGTCGAATTTAGAATAAATTCGAATTTATGATTAAATGACATTCGAATCTATGGTAGATTCGAATGTGCTTTGTGAGGCAGATTCGAGAATGTCAAATGGGACAAACTCGAATGGGCCTTGGGCCTGATTCGAGTTTGGCCCATGACAAACTCGAATGGTCCTCTATAATTATGGATAGACTCGAATCATTAGGGGACTTTTTGCAGAATTCGAGAGAGATTAAGCAAGAAGGCGATCTCGAGTTTATTAGGGTTTTGAGTGTTATTTCGGAGAGAATCAGTTCGTAGGTGCGTTCGTCGTCGTCCGTACAGCGTTGTGATAGTCTCCGTGTTCCGTGTGAGAGTTGTATCCGTCAAGCCGTTAACGAGGATTCCGCCCTCGTTGACGGTGTCGCGTCTAGATAGATCTGTGTAGTGCAAGACCTGACACTTTTTTATAGCACCTGACTTCTTTTGCAGCATCTTTCCACCAAACCTTTTTTATTGAATTTTCTTACAATAATAGCAATCTTTTGCTCATAATCAAACTCAGTAAGGTCTTCACAGTCTTCTTCCTCGGACAATTCTTCCATTTCATCATCAGCCTGTTGATCAGCTTTTGTGAACACATCACACACCTGACCAGCAAGTTGTCTCACGCTGGCCACTAAGGCAGCACCTCTTTTGGACATCTCCAAGGCATTTCTTTTCTGTCGCCTTGATTGTTGATCATTTAGTAATAACCCATACAAATTTACAAGATCCATACCTTTGATGGTGCCTGAGTTTCTTAGGATAGTAGAAAAATAATTCCATTCCTCAGGCAGAATGTCCAAAAACTTGTTTACCAGAGTTAAGCTGTCTTTGGTGATCCCAACAGCTTTGGGATCATTGATTAGAGCAGTAAACCTGGTATAGGTTTCAATGAGAGACTCCTTCGGCTTTGCAAAGAAGAGTTCATACTGTCTAACAAGATTGTTGATCCTGTTATCCAGAGTGATAGTGGGACCATCATAGACGGTACACAAAATATCCCACATCTCATTTGCAGTCTTTATTTTCTCAACCTGTTTGAACACATCATCAGGAAGAGAAATCACCAAGTTGTTCATGGTCTTTGCATCAAGAGTAACCAGCCTCTGTCTTCATCAGACCATTGAGCTTTTTTCTTTTCAAATGTCCTTATTTCAGGAACAGCTCCTTCAGCAGCAGGAGTGATAGTAGTAACAGAAGTTGGCACATAGGGACCTTCCATTACTATCTCTGGCAGTTGTACATCCAGATTCTCTAAGTAGAGTCTCATTCTGCACTTCCAACCAGAGAAGTTCTGATGATTGAACTTAGGTGGTTTTGCCATTGAACCATTGTCATATTAAGAGGAAGAGTTGGCAGCACTCTTGTCCATTGGGAAATAAGGAGAATGAGAGATCCAGAGTTAACACACACACTACATGCTCTGATACCAGTTGTAGGTCCCAAAAGGTTTTCCTAGTATGTTGCTCTAGGCTGTAGCGGGAGGTGGGGGTGGGGGGAATACAGCTATTTAAAATTCAACACACTTTTCTCAATGTTTGTGTATATTATCAACAAGTGTTAATTACAAACAAGCTTGAACTGCGGATTGGTTCATGCTGAGATGACAGATACAACAGATGTTTAACTAATCTAAGACACACTCAGACTTAGTACAATGAATACACTCTCTAAGATGAACTTACTGTTTACAAGACAGACAGATGGACAGCTTGAATAAGAACAGCTTGGACAAACGTTACTGTTTTGTTCAACCAGACTTGCATGCATGAAAACACACTTGTTTGCACGATCTGAATTTCACATTCTTGATTATCTCACATTCCTTAGAAGCTTCCTTTTATACTCTCACTAAGAATCTCAGTGAAGCTTCCTCATTGGTCATAGAGATAGTGGGATGTCTTTCCAAAAAGACAAAACAACTTTTCTGCACGTTCTGATAAAGCACACTTGTCTTTACATGGCAGAATGTTTGTCTTTTCCTTTTTGTCTCTGTTGTAGAAGGCTTTAACTAAAAGAGGAGTGTCAACTTTGAACCTTTCATCTTCTGTTATGGACATTTTGATATAAGAAATGGTCTGTCACCCATCTCAAATATCCACTTTGTCTTCATATAACAGAACAGCGTAGGCAGTCTTTGCAGCTTCTGTTTTCCACTTTGTCTTCGACTTTGCAAACTGATCTAGTAGTCCAAAACAATACATGAGGATATGGAAACATATTCCATAAAGTTTTTAGCATGTTCACAAAGAACAAGATCTGTTCACAAAGAAAAGAACACTTAGAATTTGTCTAAGCTGCTCAACAGGATAGAGCAGCGTAGTCAGTTTATGTCCAGCCTGTTCAATAGAATAGAACAGCTTGGGCAATCTGCCTTAGTTGCAACAAATGCAACAGGGTGAACAGCTTTGCCTAATATTGCAAATAATTTATCAAGTTTCAATAAGGCATTAACAGGCCTTAAATTATACCTTCAAGTGCATCAAACAGGTTTGATTAAAAATCTCCCCCTGAGATGTAGAATAGGTTTGACTGAGGCCTTTTTGTGCCTAACAATCTCCCCCTATTAGCAATAATCAGTCTAAGCCGATTCTATCAATATTCACTATATATTTTTTCAGTACACTTTGCTGAAATGAAATTACAACATTGAAGTAAAGTAAAGGGTCAGTTTATATATATTGATTTTGATTACAAACAACACATGTTCTTACAAGAGTACAACTAATGTACTAAAGTAGATTACAACTGATGTAATAAGAAAATTACAACTAATGTAATAAAGTACAACATATGTACAAGAAAAGTTTCAACAATTTGGACTGTTGATAGTGGGAGCAAGTAACGGCAAGCTTGTCCAACTTATGGACAGCTTCCATTCTTCATCTACTAAGCAGTAGATGGACCTCCAAGCTATTGTGGTTCTTCTTCGAACATTTGCAACAAGCAACAATGTGCATAAACACAAACCCCAGTTAGTAGAATGCCAAACGAAATGAAACAACATGCCTCAATGAACAACAGCTAACAATAAATAAAAGTAGCCATATACAATCCTAAGAACTCACAGTGGGTGCGTTATGTAACTTCAGTTATTATTGTTTCTCTTCGGGCTTTCAACCAGAATTTACAAAGTACCCCACTGTGTGTTAAACAAAACCACAAGGGACCTGTTAAATCAATGTAATAGGATGTCAATATCAATATTTTTTTATAATACTTAATTTTATAAGTTTGGAAAATTGATCCGAAATTCGGATTCCACATGAATTTCGAATAAACCGAAATCCGTATGATCCGAGATTCCATCCTTAGAAATTTTACTTAGTACCATCCATCCAAAATTCGGATGGTGATATGATCTGAAATTCGGATGTCTTGATATCCGAAATTCGTGTCCTGACTTCTATTTATTCTTGTGTTGCCATCCGAAATTCATCAGATTCGAAATTCGGATTCATCCGAATTGTGTTCATCAGATCCAAGTTAATACTTGATCATTTCTCTATCATTTCCAAATTTCTTTAGATTATTTTTATACTTATCCAGTAACTGAAAACTGTTAATACAAGCTCAAATATACTTTTTTAAACACTTTTAACGTCAATTATATCATGATATGTACCAAATCAGGCCCCTTTTTGGCCATTTCAATCATCTCATCGAGCACAAACACTAATATTATAGTTAATTTCTGAAATCATACTTAAAGATTGAATTAGAAGCTGAAATTTGATACATAGATCCTCTAACACTCGATTTGCGCATATCCATTTGAATAATCAACATGCAATAACATCCTCAAGCAGAATATATGATTCGGTTTTCATAAAAAAAAACCAAACACAAAACTTGCAAAATCATAAATTTGAGTAATCTTTACCTCGAATTGGTGTTTATAGTAGTTCTTATTCATTCTTAGCAGCTTAAATCCAAACTTTCAGCACTTGATTTCCAAAATTTCCTATTCTTGATTTGTGTTTTGAGGTGAAGCTGTGAGTTTCTTAGAGAGAGATTGTGTGAGAGTGTTTTGAAGAGAGAGAGAGAATGAAATGGTCAAAATGAAAGACAAATAGTCGTTTATTCACATCTTTTGGTAAATGACATAAGTGATCCCTCCACTTATCTGATTTCTTCAAATAAAGTTTCCATCTTTATTTTATCATCAATAACTCTTATAATTAATTATACTTACTTAATAAATTTAAATTCTAAAATTTCTTAATTTCTTAACAAAGCAACCAACTTTTAATTTTCCAAATACATAATTGTCATTCATAATTCAGCTTGTTTACATTAACTTTGAAATTTAAACTAATTAACCTCAATTACAACAATTTAAATCCGAAGATGTTACAACTGGACATACTGAAAGGGGGTTCCACATCAAGAGGATTTTCAGGCTGGTTGTTTTTCAAATTTATCTTTGGTCCTCCTCCTCCTTACTAGTGATCAGGTAGCATCGTTCCTTGCCCTTCACATTTATCATATTTAGATTTGATTGTTTGGGTTAGAATTTTAATTTTTGTTATTTTATTACAGTAGTTGAGTGTGTTTGTTTTCAATTGCCGAGTCCTGTTGAATGTGAATGCCTAGTGTCAATGCAGTTTCTTTAAATTTACCCAAATGGTTCTTGTTTGCTGATCAGGCCGTGGAAAATGATGACACATAGAAAAATTGTACTTTGAATTAGTTAGTGTTAGTAAGGAATTCTAAAATTATGTTAATAGTCGTGTTAATTATTAACATTTTAATGTAAGTTGAGTTCAAGTAAGTTAAGGTACATTTGTGCTTAAATAAAAATAATGTGTCAAAAGATTTTGGAAAACTCATGCAATAAGGGGGAGAGTTTAATCATGTTTTTAGCCTCAAAATATTCGAGGGTAGCCGAGTTGGTTCGGGAAATTAAGTCCTACAGGGTACCATTCATGCCCAATCCCCTAAAACCATCTGGTTTGGGAGTGATTGACCCAAATCTCGCTACATGGACCAACTAGAAAAGCTATGATAAAAACTCGATTTATAAAGAAAAAAAATATGATAAAAACTCGATTTATAAAGAAAAAAAATATTCAAAGCATGGTAATCAAAAGTAATATTTGTCGTATACATGCATAGAGGGAAAAGATGGTCAAAAGACCCACATGTTTTAAGCTTGTAACCTTGAGCTAAAAGGGTAATTTCCAAGAGTGAGATACATTATAATTACTTAGAGAAAATGTGTTTTAACCGAATCAAAGTACGAAGTCCCGGATTGTTGATCTTTCACCGTCTACAAGCCCGAAGATGATTTCTACAATCATTGTCGGTCAAGAAAACCCGATGGAAGGCTAAGCTCTCCATAACCATTTGCGGTGGATCTACGGCTACGTTGTATTTATCTGAACATTATTTATTGTATTGATGTGTTTGTGATTATTGAATATTCTATGTAATGCAAATGATATACTTTTGGTTACGATTATGATTGAATGGTTTAATTGGTAAAAGCGAGATAGTTCATAGTGATATTATTATTTGTGCCGAGTCTATAGTTTAGGGATTAAGGCAAGTAATGATATTGCATGCGCTATGCCGAGATTTATTGATTAAAGTGTTGATGATTAATATAACTGCGTAATTGGTTATGTCTATGTGACCATTGCATGATGTTCAATTAAGTAATAACTTGTGTAGTAGTGAATTTGTAAATGGTTATCTTTAATTTGATATGTTATTCGATCGTAGTTGATTTGCCATCGTTAGTATTAATTTAGTTTTAATCACCATTCCAAACAATCCAATTCGTAATCATAAAAAAAAAACTAGCAATATAACCCTAATAAACCTACACGCTTCTTGCGGATTCGACCCTTACTTCCCTACACTAGTAGGTAGTTTGGACTATTTCTACGAGCCACAACAACGACTCGTCAACTCACCAGATATTTTCAAGATATCGGAGTCATCGAACTTTTCTATCACTACGGAGATCAATCTTCATAACTTAAACTTTTGTCATGTATTTTAAATTTCCGCACTAGTAAACTCTTTTAGAGTTATGATTGTAAACGATATTTTAATCTATGTATTTCAAAAACATCTCATTTAGAGGTCGTTCATTATGATTGTGACTTTGTTTCCGCAATGTCACATCTCATTGCCAAGCGGGGTATCGGGGTGTGACAATCATGCTCCAGTGGAGCCTCAATATCTGAGGTCTCCTACAGTTCAGCAACGTGGGGTTGCTGAACAGGGACAAATAGTGTTGAGGGAAAATATTGAAAGGGTGGTGAGGGTGTGGAAAGAGAAGATTACGAGTGTACGTTATCCGATGTCAGAGGTGATGATGGTGAAAATGATGATGATGAAGATGATGATGACGTTGGTGATGATGTTGAGTTATATCATCTTGTAAGAAGAAGGGTTGTGAGGTCTGAGGGAGGTGTTGAACAAACTGAGTGTGTGTAACATAACTAAGAAAGCCGGGAAGCCACATATACTGTTGACTCTCCTTTGAGAGTTAGCATTGAAGAAGTCAGTACCTCACTGATGATTGCACACCCCCCAACCACTCATCATTTTCATAAGGGAAGGATATTTCACTTTCACACGAGGATTTTACTCATTTGCTATCCGAGGATCATTTGGATCCTTTAGATATTGAAACAAGTACATCATTGCCCCAGTGTACATTCCTTGATTCTCCATGTGTCATAGAGCCTATTGAAACACTTTTTATGACACTAGAGTCGGTTACATTTATTGCAACAAGTACAGACGTACTGCGTGTACCTGTTGGAATACCTATAGTGTCGGTTGCATATGTTACACCTTCACAAGGATTAGGTAGAAGTCCTACCAGAGCCACATCAATGCCAACTCCGAGCGTAGGCCACACAGATGTTCTTTTTACAAGTTCAACTGTTGTGTCAACTAGTAATCTAAGTGATCCAGGTGTTAATGTCCCTTTACCCTTTATAACTGAAGCAATATTAGATGAGGCGACCCACGGTGTGAATACAAATGTCAACAATCAGTTTGGGTTGATGATGGAACATATGCAGAACATTCAAAGGTTGTTAAAAGGAAAAGCTGCTGCTATTGGTCTTGGAACTGTTCAAATTGATTCTAATGTTGAGTTGAGAAGCTATTGTGAAGATCAATATGCTAGAATGAATGATCGAATGTCTAGTTTGGAAGCTATAGTTGTCAGTGCTTTAAGAGCTTTATCGAAAAGATTTACTCAGTTGGAAGAAACGTACAAGTCTCAAGCCTCAAGTTCTAAAAGAAAATATGATGATCATGATTCTGATGATCCTCGTGAGGGGGAGAGGAAGATCCTCGTGAGGGGGAGAGGAAACAGAGACTTGAAGATATTGATAAACAATTGGTTTTATATGAAGAAAAACAATCAGAAGGAAAATTTAATAAGCCCGGTGTTGAATCTGAGCCAGCTGGTACTCAACGTGGTTTGGGACTAGTTCTTCATGAAGATGTTCTAGATCCGGTGAGTATGCAGTCTGAGTATGAAGGTGCATTTGATTTTGAAGAGTATGGAGAGTCAGACGATCTTGGGTGGCTTTAGTTCATTCCCAAATTATATGAATCTTCTCATTGGTCTCCTGTATCAATTCGGGTCCCACCAAAGGTTTCTCGCCAGCTTCACACCAACAAGTTGGGGTACGACATTTGCAGCCATACAATGACTCATAAGGTGTCATCTTTATCGAGGAATGATAACTGTTATTGTAGGCAAACTCTATGAGTGGCAAATGTGTATCCCAGCTACCTCGCAACTCGATTACACATGCCCGAAGATTTTGTCATGGAGATGATCACCAGTTCTCCCTTTCATTAATGAGACAACGAATAGCAGCAAATGCTTCTACGGGATTTTGCCATGGAGATGATCACCACTTCTCCCTTTCGCTTCTCTCCATAAACGAAGATTTCATTGCTGTTGGGAGTTGTTAGATGAACAACTCTTTTGGCACACACAATACTAGCCTCATTTGCCGCCAACCAATCCATACCAACGATGACATCAAACTCCTTTGTGTCAATTGGCACAAGGTCAATCCCAAAATCATACTCATCTAAGGTGAGTTTACAATCAAAGTAAATTTGGGTAGCCACAACCGACATCCCATTTGCAACATCTTATAGTCAAAGGTAAATGCAACAATGAAGGCAAGTTATCAAGCTTTCGTGCAAATGATTTAGCAATAAATGACACATTTGCACCGGAATCAAAAAGAATAACAGCAGGTAAGGAGTTCAATAGAAAGGTACCGGTAACAACATCCGGTGTGTCCCGAGCCTCATCCGCGGTGATCAAGAATACCCGCGCCTGAGCTTTTGACGCATTCCCCTTTGATTGGGAGGAACCGCCACCAACTGTCGACTTCGCCGCCAAAGCTTTACTTTCTGCCGGCAAGTCCTTTCGGTTAGGACAACCCCAAGATTTGTGCCCTGTCTCATCACACGCGAAGCATTTATCTACATATTTAGGGCACTTAGTACGAATGTGCCCCTCCTCTCCACAGCTATGACAAATTAGGGGACCTTTAGTACACTCCCCTTTGTGGGATCTCCCACATTTGGTGCAAGAAGCGGCGGCGCTAGACGAGTACCGCTTTGATTGATTCAAGGAATACGACTGTTGCTTTGAAGGTGCCTGAGAATGAGATCGAGAATCAGCACCCTTAGAATGAGAGTTACGAGACGTTCGCTGTGACCCTTGTGGAACCTCAGTTTTCATCTTCTTAGAGGAGGGAGTATCGGGATATTTTTAATTAAATTTATTTATATAAAATGTATATGAGTAAAAATAAAAACATACAAAAATAATAATTGTGTTTATTTTTTATTATTTACAAATTAAAAACTAGAGTATATTTATCTTTTTTAAAAGTATTAAATTGTATTTATCTTTTATTTTTTATAAGTTATAATTATCTTTTGGGTGAACGTAGAGATGACACGTGACATTTGATATTTTCCTTTATTATACATAATACTAGTTTATAACCCACGTATTACGTGGATATTTTTAATTAAATTTATTTATATAAAATGTATATGAGTAAAAATAAAAACATACAAAAATAATAATTGTGTTTAGTTTTTTATTATTTATAGATTAAAAAATAGAGTATATTTATTTTTTAAAAAAATATTAAATTGTATTTATCTTTTATTTTTTATAAGTTGTAAATATATTTTTGGTGAACGTAGAGGTGACACGTGACATTTGATGTTTTCCTTTATTATACAAAATAATAATAATTTCCACAACTAATTTAAATTGATACATTTGGATCTAATTATGATTATCATGGATAATAATGATAGATATTTATTTTAGGTAAATATTAATTTTAAATGTTATAGAATCTAAATTATTACTAATTAATTAATGAAAAAAATAAAGTCAAATTTTGATGCAATTAAGTTAAGGTGTTAAATTTGGAAAAAGATGTGGAAAAATAAAATTTTCTTGTATTAAAGAAGTGACGTATGACATGAATTATTTTGTTTTATTATAATATATAGGTTAATCAACCCATGTATTACATGGGTTGATTTAGAAAATACATATTTTAATATTTTAATAAATTATTATAAAATTTACATATAATTAAAATAAAAAAAGAATTGAAAGCTAGTTAAATTGAAGATAAAGTGTGAATTACAGTTTCTATATCAATCATATAACAATTCAATATCAAGAACAAGAATAGAAATCACAACTAACCGAATGCTTGAATTTCCCCAAATGTCGATTACAAATGTGATGATCTTCTTACACAATGTCAGTAACCGTTTTTGCTTTCTATTCTTCAAAAGTGAAAATGACAGATCTAGAATATTGAAAGTCAAACCTACTATATATATACATAATTTTCACAACTATAGAAGAAATACAAAATAACCCCTATACTTTGATTTTCATCAATTATAATATATTCTAACAATCTCCCCCTTTGATGGAAATTGCAAAGTCTTTAAATCGACAATCCAAGCTTTTGTTCAAACCTTCTTATGCTTTTACGATCCGAAAGCCTCCATTCAATCTTTGAGATGAATTCAACCATGAGTCTTCGGTCATTCACAGATAAAGCTCCTCTCTTCGTCTTTCTCTTTTTATCGGCTGCAAGCTTTCCCTTTAAACCACTCAAAACTTTGTTCAGTGTCCCATCTGAAAAATTTGTTCAGTTCTACACTTCTCATAGCCCTTAGCTTCTTATTTCTATCTCTGTACATAACAGCTGGATGCTTTACCATGACAACTTGGAATTCTTTCAATTCTCCAGCAAACTTGATATCTTTGTGAGGAGCTGTCATGTTTATCTTCCTCATCCCTCGTTCAACACCTATCTGCAGATCTTGCACTGACATCAATACCAATTTGGTATGCATGAAGTGAAAAAGTGTCTTAAGGGCAAATCTGCAGTGTTCATTTCTTTTATTTCTGCACAATTCATCAAATAGATCTTCAATGTCGACCAGGTGCATATTGAACATATCCGCTTCTGTGAACGTATAAGTGTTTCCATCAGCTCTAGTAACAGTGAACGTCGGATAGAAGATCTTAACAAATCTGTCCTTTTCTATTTTCACCAAATCAACTATCCTGAACTCACTCTTAACTTTCTCAACTTCTTGTGTCTTATTTCTCAGAAAACTGGCATAGTTGACCAGATTTGGCATGTTTGGCTCTAAAACTCTAAATAACTTGAGAAAAGAACACGGAGCTTGTTTCTTGCAAAATATTCATTTTTCCAGAATATCTTCGATATACGGCATCTTGTTCCTTTTCCTGATGAATTCTGCTGATCGATTCTCTGGAAGCTCAAGCTTCTTTACTTTCTTCCTGGTAATCTCATCTTTATTCAACAGTGACAGCATGTCTTCTTGTTGTGCTTCAAGTCTGAGTCTATGTTGCTTTTGCGACTCATCTGCAAGCACATATTCATTGAAGAATCTTTCCATCACCTCAACCTCATTCAATACAATTCTTTCTTGAATAACCATGTTTTCCACCGGATACTCTTCAGCTTCTTCCTTAACTTGAATAACCACCTCAGGCTTTTCAATCGTTGGTGTCGACATAGTATCTTTCAAAATCTCCTGAACTAACCCTTCTTCCTCTTCGATCCTCTCTCCTCGGAAATCAATATCAGTTAATGTAATAACATCATCATCTTCAGATACTTCAATATATTCCTCTCTCTCTTCTTCTACACCTTGAATTCTTAATTTATGTGCCTTAACTTGAACATCATCATCAGAATCATTATATTTTTCAAAATTGTAAATATCAGACTGAATGTTCAAAGGAACTGGAACATCTTCATAAAGAATCAATCCCAGCTCACTTTGTTCACCAGCCGATTCTTTTGTGCCCCCGGCTTCTCTCTCTTTAACTTCAACTTCTTTCTCTGGGTACGTTATCATTAAAACCCTAGGTGTAGGCTCATCAAGCTTTCTCCTCTTCTCCCCCTCATGAGGAGCATCATCGGAGTCCTCATCATGCTCATCATGTTTCCTTTTGGATGAGGAAGCTTGAGCCTTACATGTTTCTTCAACCGCCGCAACTCTCTCTGATAAATTTCCCAAGGCAGTTATCACTGTGCTTTCTAAACTTATCATCCGCTCTCTCATTTCATCAAATTGTTCAAATACGAACTCTTTCAACTCTTCCTTCAATTCATTGATAGCTTGATTTGACTCAGATTGCTTCATCGATTCTTCTGCAACTGACTTTCCCTTTAAAAATTTGTGAATGTTCGTCATCTGTGCCATCACTTCAGACAACTGAGTAGATACATGTGTATTCACCCCGGCAACAGCTGCATTCAACGCTTGATGTAACGTAGATTTAGTAACAAAAGGGGATAGATTCACCACTGGGTCATGTAGACTTCCAGTTGTCACGACAGTCGAACTTGTGAAAAGCACGTCTGTGTGGCCAGTACTCAGAGTTGGCAATGTAGTTGCTCTGACTGGACTTCCACCCTCTTCAAGCGACGGAGCAACAAATGCTTCTGTTGCTGAGGATGTTCCAGTGGGAACACGAAGTTCAGCCACACTTACTTCAACATATGCAGTCGACTCTAGTGTCCTAAGCTGTATAGGATCTATACTTTGTGAATGAATTGAAGTTGTACACTCGGGCAGATGTGTACTTATTTCAATATCCATCAAGTCCAAATGACTCTCGGATAGACTATATGGTTCATCCCGGTGCTCAACTGAAACAATCTCCTGTTGAGAGGAGACTGAGTAGATGGTTGGGTGTGCAGTCGTCAGTGGGATACTGACTTCTTCAATGCTAACTCTCATAGGAGAGCTAACAGCAGATGTGGATAAACCCCAGCTTTCTAAGTTTAAGGTATCCCTCACACTCTCTTCGGCAATACTCACTATATCTATCATCATACTTCCTCCCTCAGGATGATCACCACCATCAGCACCATCATCGTCATCATCATCACCTTCACCTTCTTCTTCTCGAATATCCGACAAAGTTCTCTCAGAATCAGATTTCTGAACCTCTTCCTCACCACCCCTTACAACATCAACTCCCTCACTCACTGGTTGGTCACCCTGAACTTCAGCCCCGTGCTGAGGTTCCTCTCGTCCTAAGGCTCCTTGAGTAAGAGATCCCGGTTCCTGGGTCTCTATTGGAGCATGATCTATCCTATATAATTTTACATGCTCACTCTCTTGATCTGCATATTTTAACAACGACTCCGGGATCGGCATGATATTTGCATTTGGAGAATCCGGCACTTCGTGTAAACTCATCATCACATAATCAGGACATCGTTGTGAATTTGCTCACTTCAGAATATTCTCATTTGCTCGTAGAATTCCTCGGATAAGAATTTGTATGAATCTCTGGAGTGGAACAAACTTTCTTGCTTTATTTGTTGTTTTGGCAAGTACAATCTCCTTTAAGTCTTCCCAGATGCACTGAGCATAGTCATAATGTTTGTTAAAAGCGATTCCATGAAATATCCGTAGACAATGAATGTTAAATCTGTCGATGCCTGTGTGCTTAGAAGTCATACACCTATTGATAATTCCAAATAGCGTGTACCATTCCCCATTCAAACAATTTCTACGAAATTTGGAGCTCTTTGGAAGTGGCTTTGAGTAGCCCAGGCAAATCAAATCATGAACTAGCTCCTCATCTGACACAAAATCTTCAAAATCAGCCAACTCAGGAAAATTAACTGTGTCTATACGTCTTGGAAGAAATAGGTTGTGACGAGGTCTAGCAAGAGTGATTTTGGATTTAAACTGGTCTATTGTAACTTTGAAGTGGTGATTGCCATCAGCAGGAACAAATTTGACTGTGTGCCAAAATTGTTGTAGATAGACCTGTGGGATAGATGGTTTATACTGAAGAAGATAGCCTAACGGATGGCCTTTGAGAATGTCAACGATTATAGGATGACTAACTTTGATAACCTTGGTATCCAAACGATGGTTATTATCTCTAAAAGGTAGGCAATGTTTGGGTTTGACCAATTGGTTATCTGGGATGATATTCGAAGGTGAGGGTCGTGCAACTGAGGTTGAATGAACTGGTTTAGATACGAGTGTATGATTGGATGATGAATGAGAATCGGATGAGTCGGAATTCTGAGAATAAGTTGGAGATGCCATTTGAAACCTGTAAACAAATAATAATCATGTTAGACAAGACAAGTAAACAAATGAAATCCTTCAAAGTAGAAAAATATAACATTTCATCAAAAATTATAGAAACTTGTGATTTTCTGTTTAAGGCATCTGGATTCCAGACAATAATAAACTATTATTGACAGGATTCCAAAGTCAATCGTTCAGAGACCAATGTTAGAAAAACACAAATTTATAACTTTCTTGAAAAAATGTGACATTTTTCTTAAAACATTAAAAATTCAACACTTAGGAAAAATTTTCTTTGAAACTCGAATAAAACTACAACATTCTCGAATGACTCTTTATTGGTCTCGAATAATACATGACCCAACTCGAGTAAGTCTATAAAGCAACTCGAATGACATGTAAACTATCTCGAATATAACATGGAATAAACTCGAACATAACATGAAACAACTCGAATAGTTCTTAATGCAACTCGAATAAGTCTTGAAGTTTCTCGAATGATCAATTAGTCCAACTCGAATGAAATAAATGTTAAACTCGAATGAAGCATGAGAGTTTATGGACTATCTCTATAATGTCTAACACACAACTCGTATGAAGAAGAACTTCCTTGATAACAATATTCCCACAACTAGAATAAAACATAGGTGTTCTCGGACTATGTATCAATCGAGACTTAAGTGCTGAAATTTTCTAAGTCCAATAAACTAAATCAACTCGAATCACACATAAAGTTTCTCGAATAACACTTCAGTCAACTCGATGTATTCTTGATGGTTCTCGATTAACAATGTACTCAACTCGAATGACTCTTAGTCTTTCTCGAGTATCATAGTACTCAACTCGAATAACTCTAAGGTTTTCTCGAATATCCCTTTGATCGAGAAACTGTTCTAAAATTTATTTTTCAAGTATTTTCACACTGATTTTCCAAAAATTGATTTCAGGGACCTTTTTATTGATTAAACTCTTTTATCCCACTCGAAAAACAATTTTGAACACTTTTGTTTTACTGAACTTCGAATAAAAACAACATTTAAGTTGTTAAAAATTCTAATTTCAGAAATACTATGAACTCGATACTTTTGAATACCAAAATCAACTAATCTGTTTGTGTGATGAAAAATGACTCATGAAATTTCAGATTCATGTTCATGTTTACAATTCGAACCCCATCACACATTTAATTTCATTTTCATGATCAAAGGATTATGAACACCATGAATACGCAAATACGAAAAAAAAAGTTATATACCAAACAGAGTTACATATGTATCCTGAACTTGAAATAAATGCTATAGAAACACAAGAAACAACAACAAAATGTACTCACAATTAGGTGAAAGTATTTCTTGTTTCTGTCGATGAGATTTGGGTTTTCTAGTTTTCTTAATGGTGAAGGAAACTTGAAGAAGAAGATGAAGTCACTAACCGATTTTTCTGAAAAAGATAATTTGAAATTTGAATTTCAAATTTATAGGATAAAATATCCGGCCCATATGAGAAAAAAATTTAATCGGCCCAACTTCAACTCTCCAAGTATTAACCCAATTATTTAAACCCAATATCTTTTTCTTAACAACTCAAAAAACAAAAAAAAAATTATAAACAAAAATTTAACCTCAGGAAGAAAACTCATGTGTATCGTGAATAGTCATCAACTATCACCAATACATATCGTTTCTTATTGATGCTTTGTACTCTCATTGGTCCACACAAATCCATATGAAGTAATTCCAGTGCTCTCGTGGATGAGTGTTCAGTTTTGGATTTGTGTGAAGCTCTTGTCATTTTTCCTTTTTCACATGCGGCACACAACTGCTCCTTTTGGAATTTGAGAGTTGGCAGCCCTTTAACTAACCCCCTTTCGCTAGGTTGGTTAACTCAATGAAGTTCAGATGTGAAAGGCGACGATGCCATAGTCATGCTGTTTTAGATGTAGCTTTTGACAGTAAGCATACATCTTTCTTCAGATTAATCGAGGCTAAGTCAATAGAGTACAAATTGGTTTTCCTGTTTCCTGCCAATATTTCCTTTCCTTCTCTGGATCTGATGCTGCACCGATTGGCTTGAAATTTACTTCTAATCCTTTATCACACAACTGTCCAACACTAAACAAATTATGTCCAAGACCATCAACATAGAAAACCTTTTGAATGGTAATCTTGTCGTATTTGAGACTTCCGTATCCTTTAATCGGACAAAACTGATCATTTCCAAATCTGACCGTTCCACAGAACTTTTCTACAAAGTCCGTGAGTGTGTCTCTTTGTCCGGTCATATGCTTGGAACATCCGGAGTCAAGATACCAGACATGGTTTACCTATAAGATGAAGTAGCACATGAGGTACCCACTTGTAGTTGGGTACTTTTGTTTTAGGTAATTCATGCAAAGTATTATTTGTTTTCTTAACAAATATGGCTTTTAGCTTATCATTTGATGTTGTTTTAGGTACCCACTTTTGAACTGTTCTTTTAGGTATCCACTTTTGTACAATTCGTGGTGGAATTGTTTTTGAAGTTCTTTTCTGTGGAACCTTTTTCTGTTCATAAACTGGGTCCTTTTTCTTCGGTTGCCAGACGAGCTTATTAGATTTATCAATTGAAGGCTTACAAGCACAAGAATTCAAAGCAATTAAGTCCGTTCTTGAAAACTTTATACAAGAATTATTAACAAATTTATTATTACAGACAGAATGTTCAATGTTGCTATTTCTATCTGTAACAATTTTGTTCTTCACGCGCCACTCTTATTTTATACGCTTGTATTTCTGTTCTCTTTTCTTCTTTCTCCAAACTTGTTTTCTCGAACCGTTCACAATGATATCTGACGTAAAAGAAGTATGAGAATTAGTAGATTTAGATACTTGTTTCTTCTGTAAATTTCTCATACCTTTTGAAGATTGGACTTTAAGTGCAATGGAGTCCGCTGATGAAGATGATTCACCTTTTTCAAAGGTAGGAGTATTAACAATAACTTTTGTTTTCTCCTTCTTTTGTTGTAATAATGGTGAATTTTCAGATGATTTTAATGAATCTGTAGAAATTCTTTGCAGAATTTTAACAGGTTCTTTATTATCATGTAATTGTTTGTTATGCAAAGGTTTGACAAATTCATCAATTTTACCAAACCTTTGCTCTAATGAATTAAAGTCAGAGTGCATATACATATCAAATTCCTTTTCTGAATTTATAGAATCTAGAGAAGTTGAGGATTGTGGATCAGACAACTTTATGTTTTTAGGCTGATTTTGTAACTTTTGTTCCATAGTTCTTAGTTCAGCCTTGAGAGTTCCATTCTCTGTCTCAAAATTTTTAATTTTCAATTCTAGATCAGAATTTATCTTTTCTAGAATTGAATATGGCAGATATAACTTTTGAGATTGAGTAGGTAATTCAGACAAATCCTTTTCAGAATATGTTTGAATGTACTCTTCTTTAATATTAGGAAGTTTACTTGTTTCATTTATTCTGGTATAATCACCAGAATTTTGCATTTTGTCTGATCGTAATCTTTTTATTTCTTCACTAGATTCTACTTCATCAGAGGCTTTCATAAATGCCATTTTTAATCCTAAGTTCATGTATCTGACATCATATAGTGTTGGTGAACTAGATATTGCTTTTGTCAGATACTTTGGATTTTCCCAACCAATTCCAGATTTAGAAATATAAAATTCTGTGTCTTTTGGTTGATTTAAATAAATGGTTTGATCTGTTTGCCCTCTTTTGATAAATTCATCTTCCATCTTCTTTATTTTCTCATAAAGTTTAGTTCGTTCTTCAAAAATAGCATGATATTTTACAGAAAAATTGGAAGCTTCTAATTCTGCAATTCTCAGTCTTTCTTGTAAGTCAGATATATTCTGATTAAGATTAAGTATTTTGCTTTGTAGTTCTCTTTCCTTATCTTGTAAATCTGAAACTGCTCGTAAGGCTAATGCTTTATCTTTGGAAAAATCTAAAACTAAGTTATGTTCAGTTTGAAGTTTGTTTTCCAAAGAATGAGCATTTTTCTTTTCCGCCTTTAAAGATTTTTCAAACTTCTTAAGCATAAAGGCCATATGAGTTAGTTTTTCTTCTAGTACACATGATTTATCAATATCAGAGTCAGAATTAGAATGTACCTCCGGCTTATCTGAATCATCTGATCTGTCTGACTCTGAGTTTTCATCATTTTCAGCCTCAGTTTTGCCAGTTGCCATCAATGCAACTTCTTCTGTCTCTTCCTCCTCAGATTCTTGTCTTTCTGCATCCTCTTCATCAGTTAAACCAACCCATACTTCATCCTCAGCAATCATGGTTGTTTCACTCAATTCTGACTCATTAAAAATCTCAGATTTGAGGCAAATATGTGCATCTTCATCCAGAATATCTTCATCTTCAGAGAACTGCAACCAGTGGTCATCCTCCGCCATAAGAGCTTTTCCAGACTCTTTTTCTTTGGTTAAGAGAACCTTTCTCGTATAGTAGTCTGAGTTTTTGACTACTGGGAGTCTACATTCTCGGGCATAATGACCTAGTTTTCCACAGTTGTAACATTTTTGCTCTGAATCTCTCTTTGCTGACTTGTCTGATTTTTCATATTTGTCAGTCTTTCTTCCACTGCTTTCTCCAGATTTTTCATATTTGTCCTTTTTCTCAATTTTCCTCGAGCCCGTCTTGTAGCGCATCTTATTGTTGGTTGGTTTTCAGTAGAACTTCTTTTGAAAAGCTTTTGTTAGCAGTGCCATCTGCTTTTTCATTTCTTCGGTCTCTGAATCTGCAGATGAATCGAAGGATTCTGATTCGGAAGATGTACTGCTGACTACTGCTCTTTTCTCCTTTTTCATTTTATATTTGTACTTTTTCTCTGCCAGTTGAGCCAATGGATCAGCAGTTTCTTTCTCGGCTTTCTTCTTTCCTGATAATTTCCTCAACACAACTTCTTGGTAGTTGTTGAGATTCTCAAATATCATATGAAAATCCATTTCTTCAATATCCTTTGTTTGCTGGATAATCATAGCATATTTCTCCCATTCAAGATTCAGAACATTTAGGAACTTGACATTTATGTCCAGATTGGACTTTGTCACTCCATTTCGTTTCATTTCACTTACCAAACTCACAAACCTTAGGTAAGTGTTTTCCAGTAGTTCTCCTTCACGGGCTCTGAAATTTTCAAACGTCATTAGGCTGTTTCTAGCCCTGTTTGTGGCAGCTCTGTCAGATCCCCTCATCAGTTTACACACTTCATCCCATATTGACTTGGCAGTTTTTGTATTTGTGAGGCATGTGTAAATATCATTAGGGATGGATATCAGAAGTAATTTCCTGGCAGTTTTATCCCCTAGTTTTCTCTTCTTTTGGGCCTCAGTCAGGTTGGTGACCTCGACTGTCCTTGGTGGAATCGTGGAATTACCGGTTGGTACTCCAGGTATTGTTTCCATAAATGTGGTTGGTCCTTCTGTTAAGGATTTCAGCATCTCTTCTGATAGATCATGAAAGCTGATGACTTCAAGAAACCTCTCCCTCCATTGAACATATTCACCCATGTATAGAATTGGGGGTTTTGTTTCTGATCCCATTGCTAGAGCGTCCTTTGACATATTGATTGATATATGGGAAACTGTCCAAGATCTGATGAACTTTGATTGAGATTGAAAATGTTGATCAACAGTTGAAATTTGATCACACTTTGAAACACAGATTAGTATTGAAATGATCAACTGAAATCTACAACACGATAACTTGTTAGTAGCAATAATCAACTTGAATCAATCACTGAATAGACTTGATGTATTGTAAAATGCAGAAAATCGAATAATTCTTGTTTGAAACTCGAATTACTCTTCTTTGAAACTCGAATTAGCTTTATGTAAAACTCGAATGAGTTTGGTATGAAACTCGAATGAGTTAAGTGAGAAACTCGAATGCCTTAAGCATGAAACTCGAATGAGTTAAGTGTGAAACACGAATGCCTTAAGCATGAAACTCGAATGAGTTAAGTTTGAAACTCGAAATAGCCTTTGTGAAATTCGAATTATGTTCAGAAACTTTGAGTTTTATAGTAAAACTCTTATGTGAAACTCGAATTGGACTTTGGATAAACTCGAATTGTTCCTTTGAAAAACTCGAATTTGTCTTTTGTGAAACTCGAATTAAATTCAAACTTTAATAAACTCGAATGAACTTCAAATTTATTTATAAACTTGAATCAAATTCAATGACAGTAAACTCGATTGATTATCACTACAACTCGAATCAAATTTGAATCACTTTTATATCCAACTCGATTTACTCAGTTTGTCAACTCGATTGACACTGTCTGCCAACTCGATTGACTCATTTTGTCAACTCGAATGTCACAAGTATTCAACTCGAATAACACATAAGACATGTGTATTTCGAGTTTCTTAATATTTTCAGATTTTTCAAGTCTGAAATTCAAATTAAATTGAAAAATCTTCCCATTTTCACTCAAATTGAAATCGAAGGTGAGGAGTTTGATTACAAACACTTTTTGTGAAACACTTTTGTCCAAAAATAGATCTAGAATGGACTTTTTCAATGAAACAATAGTCGACTTCGTGTTTTTCAAATTTTGACAAAAATGCCTAGATCTTTTTCTGTGTTTTGTGAATCAAACCAAGTTTTTAATCAATTGATTCGACTATTGATCCTTTACCTTCGATCCAATTTTCACTATGTTTGATCAACAGATTAAAAACCCTTAGTGATTTTAGGGTTTTTCGAAAAAAATGCTCAAGAACAGTGAAGAATTTCGTAAAAAAAAATTCAATCTCAGATTCAAAATTTCACCCCTAAAGCTCTGATACCAATTGTGAATTACAGTTTCTATATCAATCATATAACAATTCAATATCAAGAACAAGAATAGAAATCACAACTAACCGAATGCTTGAATTTCCCCAAATGTCGATTACAAATGTGATGATCTTCTTACACAATGTCAGTAACCGTTTTTGCTTTCTATTCTTCAAAAGTGAAAATGACAGATCTAGAATATTGAAAGTCAAACCTACTATATATATACATAACTTTCACATCTATAGAAGAAATACAAAATAACCCCTATACTTTGATTTCCATCAATTATAATATATTTTAACATAAAGAAATACTTAGTTGTTTGATATTAAATAAAAAATATTATTATATTGTATTATTAAAAATAGATAATATGTGTTTGCAAAAAATACTTCTTTTATTTTTTATTAACTTCAAATATGAAATATCAATGTAAGAAACAAAAAACTTCAATTATGTGAATGTGTATATATTTTGAAAATGATATTATATAAAAATGGAATATTTGAAAATCAACAATAAAAATTTATCATATTCACAATTGAAGTTTTATCAATTAAATTTTAGATCTTGTTAGCAAAATAATTAACAAAAAATTTTAACTTTATTTACTACACTTCTACATTTAAATCCAAATTTTTACATTTGAATTTAACTATGATCATTAAGGATAATAATGACACATTTTTATTTTAGGTAAATATTAATTCATTAATGAAAAAATTAAAATTAAAATTTAATGTAATTAAGTTAAGGTAGTAAATTTGGAAAATGAATTAGAAAAATGACATAGGTATAATTCTTGATTTTAATTAAGGGTATAAGAGACATTTCATAAATAATTATGAGTTGTCATTAATCTGGACCATTGATTTCTTTCCATCCAATGGTCCATACACTTCAAGTGGTTTTCTTATTATATATAGTATAGAAGTATAAATTAGTAATAATTTTCACAACTAATTTAAAATTTTACACTTGGATCTAATTATGATTATTATGGATAATAATGATAGATATTTATTTTAGGTAAACATTAATTTTAGATGTTACAAAATCTAATTTATTACTAATTAATTATTGAAAAAAAATAAAGTCAAAATTTAATGCAATTAAGTTAAGGTGTTAAATTTGGATAAAGAGATGGAAAAATAAAATTTTCTTGTATTGTAGAAGTGACGTATGACATTAATTGTTTTGTTTTATTATAATATATAGGTTAATCAACCCATGTATTACACTATTACATGGATTGATTTGGAAAATACATATTTTTTTATATTTTAATAAATTTTAATAAAATTTATATATAATTAAAATAAAAAAATTGAAAGCTACTTAAAGTAAAGATAAAAAAAATACTTAGTTGTTTGATATTAAATAAAAAATATTATTATATTGTATTATTAAAAACAGATAATATGTATTTGCAAAAAATATTTCTTTTAATTTTTATTAACTTCAAATATGAAATATCAATGTAAGAAACAAAAAAACTTCAATTATGTGAATGTGTATATATTTTGAAAATGATAAAATATAAAAATGGAATATCTAAAAATCAACAATCAAATTTTATCATATTCACAATTGAAGTTTTATCAATTAAATTTAAAATCTTGTTAGCAAATTAATTAACAAAATATTTTAACTTTATTTACTACACTTCTGCATTTAAATCCAAATTTTTACATTTGAATTTAACTATGATCATTAAGGATAATAATGACATATATTTATTTTAGGTAAATATTAATTTAATATTAATTCATTAATGAAAAAATTAAAATCAAAATTTAATGTAATGTAATTAAGTTAATGTTGTAAATTTAGAAAATGAATTAAAAAGATCGCATGAGTATAATTATTGATTTTAATTAAGAGTATAAGAGACATTTCATAAATAATTATGAGTTGTCATTAATATGGACCATTTATTTCTTTTCTGGTCCAGAAACTATATGTAACACCCTCCCTAACCCGGAAATGCCACGTCAATACAATACACAGGTGGCAATATCGCAATAGCTCAATTATGCACATGTCACAGGATAACTGAAATCTCTGACAATTTAAAACTTTTATTAAACATCATTAACACATAATCCATTGGATTACATAAGCCCAAAAGTGCTAACATAGGCTGTACTGATCAGATTATGACACAAATTAACACAAGCTCCCCAGATGATTCCCGATCCCAGCTCATCCAGCACGGCTACAAATCCTGTCACTGATGCCCTGAACATGGAAGACTCGAATACGTAAGCTCGAAAGCTCGTGAGTACTCGAGGGTTAGACTCTGCACAGAATACACGTAACACACATACACCTAGCACATTCACGCAAAGCAATCTCTAGCTCGATCCCTGGCAATCATCATCACAATACAGGCATGAACACATAGCATGAGATCCCAAGCCCTGCACAGAATCACTGAAAGGGGGACCCTTCCCCAGCTAACGACCGTGTACACCGGTGGTTAGCCACAACCCTGTAGCACGGGCGCGAACCGGCTACAGGCCCTGCCGTGTATACACGCCCCAAGGACTGTTAGGGACAGTCAACCCGCGCGATCTCACATCGCGAATCACCGTCCGTATGGAACTCATCACGGACCCCCGGACTGGATCTCATCTCATGCACACATATATCACATATGTGGGAAATAGAATCATACCTGGCGCCCACGTCCCTGTCTCATTCACAATACACAATATACACATATACAAAGCTAACTGCACAATCATGACTCGAAAAACAGTCCCGCGGTTTGGAAAAGAACTCGGGTACTCACCTAGTCAATCCACTAATCCCGGAATCTCTGACTCGGCTCGGCTCGCTGACTCGTCCCTGAAATTACACACGGATCCCACTTGTTAATACAAATCCCACGAACACATATCGCAAACTCATAATGAACATGAACCCGACTCGGACTTAATTTCGATCCCCAACAGAACCCCAAAACAATCCCAATCGGAACCGAAACCCGACCAATTCTCGAAACCCGACCCAAGACTCGACTCAAAGCAATTCCAACAAGACCCTGAATATACACAAAACCCATCCCGAGCAACCCCGAAGGAACCCAACACCATTCCGACCCAAACTCAATTCACAAGACTAATTTCGGATTTCTTCTGCAGGCCACTTGTCGCGCCGCGGACCCTCTGGTGGTCGCGCCGCGTCTCCTGTTCCTCTGCGCGTCGCGCCGCGGCCCCCTGCGCGTCGCGCCGCGACCAGCCGCCTGTTCTCAGCTCTGCCCTTCGAATTCCATGGCTGAACTAGGGGTCTCAAACCCCAACCCTCGACTTCAGAAGCCAAAGAGGCACACAAAACTCACATATGTATAACCCATATAATTCCAATAACTAAATCCCCAATATTCAACAACACATATCATCAAAATCAAAGATTGAGCTTTAGATTACTTACCCTTGCAACCTTCAACTCAAGAAAAGAAGATGAAGATGAATACTCTGCTTTCTATCAACTATTCCTCACCCTTGGAATCCTTCTTGCAGCTGGAGCTCTTCACAAACATACACACACACTATTACACACACACTTCACACACTGGAGACTCATCTCAAATGGATAAGGTGAAGGAAAAAGGCACGTATATAATTATCTCTCTTTGGCCGGTTCCGAACCCAATAACCCGAACCCGATACCACATTTTCGCAATTAATATCCTTTTAACCCATTGAACTCCACGAACCCAAATATATAATTAATCCACTAAATTTATAACCCGGGGACACGTAACTCGCAACCCGACGCATATATATCCACTAATCGGGATCTCATTGGCCCAACACGATAATAATATATTAAAGATCCACTAAAATAATTCCACGTAATTATCTCAAAAACGGGATGTTACAAATCCTCCCCTCTTAAAAAGATTCCGTCCCCGGAATCTATCGCAAACCCATTCGCAATTACACATCTCTATGTCAAATCCCCGAAATGTTGACTCTCAACTCTCGATATAATTATCAACAACTCTGTTGAATTCGCATTTGAACTCTGAATGACACAATCATCACTGATACATATCTTCGCTTCACAGTTAGTCAATCCACTTAATAGCTCAATTAAATCCCCTAATTCACAGAGTCTTCTCGTGGCGTCACCTCATAAGCCACTCGGCCCACGCACGATCTCAATCCATCGATTTTCACTCTCTTTTATCACATACTCACATAATTCTATATAGATCATCCACTAACACAACACGTAAAGATATCTCCATCGAATCACTAAACGCAGGCCCAGAAACATGGTTAAACTCATAAATGGATTAAATCCACTCTCAATAGATTAATCCACTATCACAACAAAATTCTCAACTCTTTTCACCACCCAGATAAACGCATCTCGCAAAGCACAATATCACAGATAGGGATAGCACACACAAGAGTTTAAATCCACTATCAGAATTGATCAATCCACTAGCACATCACCAACACATTCACAAAGATTACTCATATAACTCACATAACTCAGCAAGATTAATCCACTAACATAGCACAATTCTGAACTCAAAGGCTCAACTCACAATAAACCCTTATCTAACACATTGACTCCACATATACACCCCAAACATGACGACCCCATTCAGCCCATACACACAATCCCGCCCCTCTGTCACTGAATCCCACAGTCACAAACACATTCGCAATAATTATTCATATAATTTGATCCACTAACATGACACAATGCCCAATCTCGAAACTCTGATAACCCATTTTACCACAATATATCTCACTCTCACACACATACCCAGATATAACAGTCTCATATAACCCATACACAACCCTTCCACATCTCTATCACAGAGCCACATAATCACAGACAAAACGAAGCAGTCACACACAACAGAACACATACTCTTATCACAGACACAGCCCAATGACCCGCCCCACAATCGACACATACTCAAAGCAAGCTCGGAAAGACATACCCGAAACCATATCATCATCTCGAGCTGCCTCTGCAGTCGCCTGAAACACCCGACTCCGCGCCCGAGAATCATGACGACCGGATGACGACGGCTCAGCTCTGGCCCCACTGGAACTCATACCCTGTATCGCTGGCCCCATCTCTGGACAATCTCGTACTCTGTGCCCCGGTCTCCCACAACAGAAGCACAACGGCTCTGGAACTGTACACGTGGCGGCAGCATGCCCACGCTGACCGCATCGATAACATCTGGGCACACACGGCCCACTATGGCGTCGGTGGCATCTCGGGCACTCCCGATCTCCAACCGAACTGTCTCCCCTATCGCCCCCATCTCGAGGCCTCTGCCCTACACTGCTCTGACTCTGCCCTGTATACCTCGAACTCTGCCTCTGACTCTGACTATCTGATCGCTGGCTTCGCCCCGGTCCACCCGATCTCTGTTCCCTATCCCTGTCTCTGTCTCTGTCTCTATCTCTGTCTCTATCTCTGTCTCGTCTATCTCTTGAACTCTGGCCCGAACGCCGCTCCCTGGAATCGTCTCTGGAATATCTCTGATCTCTCGAAGACTGCTCGGGAGTCCTTGCACGCCTGCGCTGAAAGGACAGGTCTTCTCTTTGCTTGGCTATCTCCCGCTCTCTGATGCGGGCCATCTCTAACGCTCTGGCGAACGTAGGCGTCTCATGCATCCCAACGAACTCTCTGATATCGGCTCGCAGTCCATCAATGAACGCATCGGCCTTTCGCTGCTCGGTGGCGATGTGATGGGTAGCAAACTGCGAATACTCATTGAACTGGTCCACATACTGCTGCACCGTCATCTCTCCCTGCTGTAGGTGAAGGAATCGCCGCTCCATCTCTCGCCTCTCGTCTCTCGGAATATACTGTAGCTCGAACACAGCCCTGAACTGATCCCACGTCATTGCGTACGCCGCAGAAGATGTCATCGCTGACTCTATAGACTGCCACCACTGTGACGCCCCTCCCCTTAACAGATAGGTCGCATAACCGACCATATCTCTCGGCTCCACGTGCGCAACTCTAAAGGCAGCCTCCACCTCACGCTCCCATGCCATAGCCATCCCTGGCTCACCCCCGCCTCTAAACTCTGGCGGATTCCCGGTCATGAAATCTTTGAACGAACCCCCTCGCCGAGACATAGATGAAGAGGCACCCGTACCCGTATCCTGACCACCCCCAGCACGTGGTCCCCTACCCTGATCCTGCTCCCGCTCCTGCTCTCTCTGCTGCCTGTAAAACTCAGTCAATACCCCCAGAAGCTCTGACTTACGAATGAACTCGTCCCCTTCCGGCTTGCCCGCGCCGGATCCCTCGCCCTGATCTGCCATGACTATCTGCACAAACCGAAACAATTGAGAACCACTAATAAGTCACCCAGCGTTATACACTAAGCCAGGTTAGTTAATTCCACTAAAATCAATCGCAATGGATCCTCCACGGATCGAAACAAGGTTTAAGTTGAGCATCCACTAATGATACTCAGACTTCAAACCCCAAGCTCTGATACCATGCTGTAACACCCTCCCTAACCCGGAAATGCCACGTCAATACAATACACAGGTGGCAATATCGCAATAGCTCAATTATGCACATGTCACAGGATAACTGAAATCTCTGACAATTTAAAACTTTTATTAAACATCATTAACACATAATCCACTGGATTACATAAGCCCAAAAGTGCTAACATAGGCTGTACTGATCAGATTATGACACAAATTAACACAAGCTCCCCAGATGATTCCCGATCCCAGCTCATCCAGCACGGCTACAAATCCTGTCACTGATGCCCTGAACATGGAAGACTCGAATACGTAAGCTCGAAAGCTCGTGAGTACTCGAGGGTTAGACTCTGCACAGAATACACGTAACACACATACACCTAGCACATTCACGCAAAGCAATCTCTAGCTCGATCCCTGGCAATCATCATCACAATACAGGCATGAACACATAGCATGAGATCCCAAGCCCTGCACAGAATCACTGAAAGGGGGACCCTTCCCCAGCTAACGACCGTGTACACCGGTGGTTAGCCACAACCCTGTAGCACGGGCGCGAACCGGCTACAGGCCCTGCCGTGTATACACGCCCCAAGGACTGTTAGGGACAGTCAACCCGCGCGATCTCACATCGCGAATCACCGTCCGTATGGAACTCATCACGGACCCCCGGACAGGATCTCATCTCATGCACACATATATCACATATGTGGGAAATAGAATCATACCTGGCGCCCACGTCCCTGTCTCATTCACAATACACAATATACACATATACAAAGCTAACTGCACAATCATGACTCGAAAAAACAGTCCCGCGGTTTGGAAAAGAACTCGGGTACTCACCTGGTCAATCCACTAATCCCGGAATCTCTGACTCGGCTCGGCTCGCTGACTCGTCCCTGAAATTACACACGGATCCCACTTGTTAATACAAATCCCACGAACACATATCGCAAACTCATAATGAACATGAACCCGACTCGGACTTAATTTCGATCCCCAACAGAACCCCAAAACAATCCCAATCGGAACCGAAACCCGACCAATTCTCGAAACCCGACCCAAGACTCGACTCAAAGCAATTCCAACAAGACCCTGAATATACACAAAACCCATCCCGAGCAACCCCGAAGGAACCCAACACCATTCCGACCCAAACTCAATTCACAAGACTAATTTCGGATTTCTTCTACAGGCCACTTGTCGCGCCGCGGACCCTCTGGTGGTCGCGCCGCGTCTCCTGTTCCTCTGCGCGTCGCGCCGCGGCCCCCTGCGCGTCGCGCCGCGACCAGCCGCCTGTTCTCAGCTCTGCCCTTCGAATTCCATGGCTGAACTAGGGGTCTCAAACCCCAACCCTCGACTTCAGCAGCCAAAGAGGCACACAAAACTCACATATGTATAACCCATATAATTCCAATAACTAAATCCCCAATATTCAACAACACATATCATCAAAATCAAAGATTGAGCTTTAGATTACTTACCCTTGCAACCTTCAACTCAAGAAAAGAAGATGAAGATGAATACTCTGCTTTCTATCAACTATTCCTCACCCTTGGAATCCTTCTTGCAGCTGGAGCTCTTCACAAACATACACACACACTATTACACACACACTTCACACACTGGAGACTCATCTCAAATGGATAAGGTGAAGGAAAAAGGCACGTATATAATTATCTCTCTTTGGCCGGTTCCGAACCCAATAACCCGAACCCGATACCACATTTTCGCAATTAATATCCTTTTAACCCATTGAACTCCACGAACCCAAATATATAATTAATCCACTAAATTTATAACCCGGGGACACGTAACTCGCAACCCGACACATATATATCCACTAATCGGGATCTCATTGGCCCAACACGATAATAATATATTAAAGATCCACTAAAATAATTCCACGTAATTATCTTAAAAACCGGATGTTACACTATAAGTGGTTTTTTATATTTTATATAACATAGACAGATTGTCCTCTAACAAAATATGAAATTTGTGAATTGAATATTTGGAGTGAATTACAAAAATGGTCCCTGTGGTTTGTCCTAAAATTTGGATTTGGTCCCTGAACTTTCAATTTTGCAGAAACGGTCCTTATTTTCATAGTTTGTTTGCAATTTTGGTCCCTCAACCTATTAACTTTTCTAATATGACCAAATTACCCTTTGATGCAAACTATAGGGACCATTTCCACAATTATCTTTTGAACTCTTTTTTATTCTTAATTAAATAAATTATTTTATAGTGTTACTTATATTTTTTAAACTATAAAAAATATAAAAGAATTATTTAATTATTTATGTTGGTTCATAAATGATTAAGATATTTTTAGTCTTAATTAATTTTAATTTACTATAATCAATGTGTAAACCAATCAAAATTTATAATCGAAAAAATCATTTATGTTTAGAAATTATTTTTTAAAGGTTTCATAAGTAAGAAATTTTTTCTCTATAATTATTTATACTGGTTCATATATTTATAATAAAAGATATTTATGTTGATCAAACCTCAAAGACCATTTATGTAATTGACTCTACTTTATTTTTAGTGTTAATTAACTTTAATAAATTATTTAAAAAATTATTTATGAGCCAATAGTTTAATTAAAGTTAAAAATATTAAAGAACTTAAATAAATAAAAATTTAACGTTTAATTTGACCGAATTAAAAAAAGTTTCAAATGGTCTAAGACAACTCATATTTTTTTATTTAATGTGTCAATTATTTTATCGTTTTAATTTTTAATTACACCAAAAACGATTTAAAATTTTAGGTCCATATAACATCTTTGATTAAAAACTTTAATCATCAAACTCTGGTTTGTCAGACCTCTACATAAAAATCGAGAAATATAAATAGGTTTTTAATCTTTTTTCGTCTTGACACCTTAAAAATTTAAACCATTTAGATTTGTCACTTTACCGTTATCACATTGCTTTGATACAAATGTGAACGGATTATAAAATAGAATCTTTGGCCGATATTATTTAAAAAGAAAGTAAAATATATTTGACCAACAAACATATTTTTATTATAAATTTATGAACCAACATAAATAATTATATAGTCAAATATTTTTATAAAATTTTATATACGAAACCTCTAGAAAATAGTTTCTAAACATAAATGATTTTTTCGATTATAAATTTTGATTGGTTTACACTTTGATCTTTATAGTAAATTAAAATTAATTAAGACTAAAAAAATCTAAATCATTTATGAACCAACATAAATAATTAAATAATTTTTTTCTTTTTTTTATAGTTTATTAAATTTAAGTAACACTAAAAAATAAGTTATTTAATTAAGAATAAAAAAGAGTTAAAAAATTAATTGTACAAATGGTCCCTATAGTTTGTATCAACATAAGGGTAATTTGGTCATATTAGAAAAGTTAATAGGTTGAGTGACCAAAATTGCAAACAAACTATGAAAATAAGGACCGTTTCTGCAAAATTGAAAGTTTAGGGACCAAATCTAAATTTTAGGACAAACCACGGGACCATTTTTGTAATTAACTCGAATATTTGATTCCAATATCATATTTCATATTTTCATTTGCGCAGGCTCGGCAGAGGGACGGTCCTTGGGAATTAACGATGATAGCCATGGAAGGAGTGGTTCTAAAGATTCCTTCTTTTTCTCAACTCATAAACCCTAACCATTTCTCCAATCGAACTTCCCTAAACCTCCGTTTCAGTATCCCCAAATCTTCTTATTCTTCTTCAACAGCTTCTCTTTCTGTTCCGGCATCCGCACCCGTTTCTCTCGGACACTCCACCCGACCCGATTTTGAAATTCTTCACCAGGTGCCTAATTCACATACAAAATTTACGGTTGTTGATATTCTTGTAGTTTAAATTACTGTCGGTTGCACTTTTATACGATTTTATGTGGAGAAAATTTGACATTTTGATTGAAGTCTATCAAAATTATTGGTCGTAGTTTGCAGTTACATCCATACCGATGTTGAATTTGATGGGTTTTTGAATTCAGAAAGTCAAAATGCATCTCGTATCATGAAAGGGTGGGAGTAATGATTCATATAACAACACTTTTGTTTGATTGCCGTTGTTTTTGCTTGTAAAATTTGGCCTAATTACGAAAATGTTTTGTCCTTGTGATTCGTGATATGATTCGATGACTGTGTGATTGTGAGTGGTGATGTCAAGAATGATGTGTGGTTTTATCTTGTATAACTATGCTCAGTAAGATTTATAAAAAGTTATCATACATTTGCCCCCTTTTTTTGGTTTCTGCGAAGTTGGGCTAACATCATATCAACTCTAAATTTTTGGATCCAAGCTTTGTTAAATCTACATACGGAAGTTCGAGTGAGTTAAGATATACTTTTCTTTACTCTCAATCATGAAAATATACATTCAAGTTAATTTTTATAACTCCTGTGAAATCATTGTTTAGAAATCTGGGATTAGATATGATACAGTATCTCACACACTTAGGGACGTTTGGTATGGTCGAATGGAATGAATGAAAACTGTGAGACTTACATTGTTTTTTCTAACCATGATATACTAACAAAAAATGGATTCCGTTTCCTTTCACAATATATGGTGTTTTTTCAACTCTCTCCCAAACTGTGAAGAACTGAATAAATATTATAAATTGAGATAGGGAATAGATTTCACTCTTTGTGTTAGTGTATTTACAGATTATTAGAAAAACAATGCAAAATCTATCCATATCCATTCCTTTCCATTCCACCGTACCAAACTCCCCTTTAAGGAAATGATCACGGAAAATGATAGGAAGTATGAAACAAAATTGAAAAAAATGTAATCACAATTATATATATGGTTCTGTTCAATAATGACCTATTATTGCCACATCCAGGGCCACTCTACCGTGTCTACAATTACACATGAAATATGTAATTATAAATATATCTCCCCTTTGACCCCTCCAACTCTATGCCCCCACCGAGGCGCTTGGGCACCCGAGAATTCCAGGCTTCCAGCTACGTATCAACAAATATCTCCTCAAACAACACATCAAATTCCACAACATAACAATCTTATTATTGACATGAGATTAATGCCATGACCTTTTGACATTTGATTCTTTTGATCAATAGAAGAGAAGTTAATTTGGAACAGTTTCTTGTTGAGTCTGTATGTTTGATAGTTAATCGGTTGATGATGTTCTACTTTAAAAGTTTTATGGATAGATATTCTAAGGAACCATTTCATCGTGTTATCTTACAGAAGGTAAACAACGGCTCAAAACTCGTTTACTTAGACAATGCAGCTACCTCACAGAAGCCTGCTGCTGTAATAGATGCTGTAAACAACTATTATAAATCATACAACTCAAATGTGCATCGTGGGATTCATTTCTTGAGGTATTGTTTGTCAAAAGATTGTACAACATTTCTTTGACATGGCCTGCGATTCTTACTATTTTTTTCGATTTTACTAGTTATCCTTGAAATTCATTTTTGCATTTTTGATTTGAAATTAGTGCAAGGGCAACCGATGAGTATGAAATGGCAAGGAGAAAGGTGGCAGCTTTTATAAACGCCTCAGAGTCTAGTGAGATTGTGTTCACAAGAAATGCTACTGAAGCAATCAACCTTGTAGCGTACTCTTGGGGAATTTCTAATTTAAAACCCAATGATGAGGTGTGCTTTTTTTTTTTTTTTCCTTCAAGAGGGTACTACACACACGCACATATATATATTTATAATGTGTGTGGCGTGTTCATGGCTTCTGTTCCTTAAAGCTAAGAGTCAGACTATCATTTCTTTCATCAACTCATTTTCAGTCTACAAGCTTCATGATTCCATTAGTTACTTCTTTCTGTGATTGATCTTGCTTTTTGTTGAGTGAGAGTTCCGTGAGGGGCCTAAGGGCTGACTAAGGCTACAAACAAGTCGAGCTTTTATCGAGCAACTCGAGCTAGAACCCATTACCAAAAATCGAGCTCGAATAATTTAATGAGCCGAACTTAAACTTTCAAAGGTTGGCTTGAGTTTTTATCAACCTTTTCAAGCCTCGTATATATGCATATTTCTATGGCTGCGAATCGGTGGAGCTTTTATCGAGCAACTCGAGCTTATCGATTAACTCAATCTTTAGCTATATTGACTCGAGCTTATCGATTAACTCAATCTTTAGCTATATTGACTCGAGCTTTTATGAAATGCCATACATACATCCACTAAGTTACTACCTTTTATTAATCTAGCTCATAAATGTATATTAAAAAGCCCAGTAGAACAAACTAAAACCTCAAGGTAATCAGTCCAAGACTAATTAATGTGTTTGCGAAAATGGTTCGCTTTGTTCAAATACATTCACAAAATGCTTCAGGATTGCTCAAATCTCTCTCACTCGTTGCTGAATTCTTCTATAGAATTATTATAGTTGGAGATTTTAATACCTTGATTTATTCTTTACTTTCATTTGAGACAATGTCATGAATGAAAAGGCAATTAGTCGGGGTCTGTCTCTGCTCGTTTGCAGCCCAAGGGCTGATCTTCCAACTTACATCCACTTGGATCTTAATATCTTATATAACCCTTCCGAGAAGGAATACTAAAAATATTCTAACCACAGAACAAACATTTCCTAGAAACAGTTACCTTTTTACGTATTCATCTTGTAATAATCACTTTTTTGGTTAAGTAGTCTTTGATATTCCAACGGTAATGTTATGAATGCTAAAACCTTGTTCCGATATTTATACCTGCAGATAGTTCTAACCATTGCTGAACATCATAGTGCAATCGTTCCTTGGCAACTTCTATCTGAGAGGACTGGTGCAGTTTTGAAGTTTGTCAGCTTAACAGAAGACGAAGTCCCGGATATCAAGATGCTACAAGAATTTCTTTCGAAAAAGACAAAATTAGTAGTCGTTCATCATGTCTCAAACATGCTTGGTATGTATTAACCCATGAGGTCGTGTCTCATTATCACCAATATCTGTCTTCACGATTAATCAGGCCATGTTTGGTGCATCGTCTTTGGCTAATTTTAATCATTATAACCTCCTGTTTTCAAGGCTAGTATTTCCACAGGTAACAAACCTCTACATGGGTTACTTTCATTGATACTGATTCCATTTGCTCTTATGTAGCTTCGGTTCTCCCTATTAATGATATCGTGAAATGGGCACATGACATTGGTGCAAAAGTACTTGTAGATGCTTGCCAAAGTGTACCGCATATGGTGGTCGATGTCCAGAATCTTGGTGTTGATTTTCTTGTCGCTTCTTCTCACAAGGTGAGTTAGTTTCTATGCATACACATATTCGGCGTTTATAGCTTGGTTTATGAAGTTGAGGGATAAACATTCTTCAGATGTGTGGGCCTACAGGCGTTGGCTTCTTGTATGGAAAATCCGAGCTCTTGGTGGCTATGCCTCCGTTCTTAGGTAAGGATGGTTCCTAAGAATCAACCGACCACTAGTCGTTCTCTTGGGACATTTTGAGTTTTTATAGCCGCTCCCTTAGGGTACGTTTGGTACAATGAAATTGAGAGAATGTAATCTCGTGGGGTTTGCAAGTTTGTTTTTATCATTTGACGAGTGTCTTAATTCACCATAGAGAGGAGTGGAGGATTGATTTTAATATAAATTTCATTTCTCTTATCAAAATGGAAAGAATCAAAAATGGAAAGAGAATGGAGATTATTTTTTTCCTTCATTTTCTTTGTCAATCTTTATTATTGTGTTATTATCATTTGTTAAAAGAAATTGTGAACGTAAAGATTCCATTCCCTTGATTCTATTGTACCAAACACACCCTAGTTTATGTATAATCTTTTTAAAGGCTAATTGATGCATGATTTTCATCAAAATAATCTGATTTTATGAAAAATTCAGGTGGTGGTGAAATGATTTCTGATGTTTTCTTGGATCATTCTACTTATGCTGACCCTCCATCCAGGTTGGTTGAATTAATCAATCTATAACATCCAATAATGAGGTCAAAATGTCGAATAAACTAATTTTTACTTCAGAGTTCATTAAAATCAACTCGTTTCAGATTTGAGGCTGGAACTCCTGCAATCGGGGAAGCCATTGGTCTAGGAGCAGCTATTGATTATCTCTCTCAAATCGGCATGCAGAAGATTCATGATTACGAGGTTATCGTCTGCTATGCCATTCCTGTTCCATTAAATTTTTTCTTTTCTTCTTGTGCTTTGCCTTTCTACATTCAATTTTCTGATTTTTATCTTATTAGGGTTTAATAGGTTGGTAGTTACTGAACTAATTCATTTTAGACCGATTGATCATCCGTCCTAAATTGATTCATCAGGTAGAACTGGCTAATTACCTATATGAAAACCTTCGTACGGTTTCCGGTGTACGTATCTATGGACCAGCACCTTCACAGACCGTTCATCGTGCTGCTTTATGTTCCTTCAATGTTGAGGGCATTCATCCAACAGATATAGCAACTTTTCTTGATCAACAGGTAATTGAATCAAACCTTCTTGTTCACTTTTAGTTGCTATTTATTCTTAAATATCCAATAGAGAAAATATCAATAAATAGCGACATACTTTTACACCTTTTCATTTTGGTAATTATGCTCTTTTCTGATTTGGTGGTTATTACACCAATCTTAAATGGTCTATAATGGTAATTCTGGAAATTTATGAGTTTGGTACAGTCCGGTTTGGTAATTAACTAAAAGTTTTGAAATGAGCCGAATGATTCATTTTATTGATCAGTCAGAAAAATGTATCACTAAAATGAATCTATCCAAATCTATCAATATTATAATATATGATTCCCAGTAATAAATTGCATTCAAACAATTAGTTCAATTGAATATGATGATTTCCATTGATGATGATGAAATGATAACAAAGAGTATAAAATACACAATCTCTTACACAAATCACAGAAAACACACACTCAATATGCATGCAGATTCGTACAAAACCCTAGAGAATAAGTTAATTTATTAATTTATACCTTTTTACAAATTATGTTGGGTTGTCCAAACACCTCAAACTTTAGGAAATTAAAAAGTAACAGTAAACTAACTATTACATACCAATTATACTATTATAAACTTGAACAGTGCCACACATCTGTTCACATTAACAACATCTATCATTTGCGCCTGGAACAAATCATGAAGTGTGCTAGGTTGGCTGGTAAATCATACTTTGAAGACATACCTGTTACAGGTACAATTCCCATTGTATGCATTTTTTGTCTTTTCTTTTACATGCCACCACTTCAATAAATTAAATATTTTTGTTTTTTGTTTTTCAGTGAGTTGTATTTTTTTTTTTTTTTCCTATTACTACAATGAGATATATATTCATCTCATTTATTTTTGACACCTATTTTTATTATTTAGGTTATGAATCATTTAAGATCTAAACTTTTTTTCTTAGTTTACTTAGAAAAATATAGATTTTGTATTGTGTGCATTTCGTGGCCTAATTTATAAACATACGGTGTTAATATTAATTTTTTTGTTTCGTGTTTTTCTGCATTTTTGCTTTAGGTTGGACTTTCATTATATCAAATATTAGTTTATTCGAATCGAATAACAAATTCGTTTTTGAATTTTTTTCAAATTTTAAATATGAAATATGAAAATATTATTGAATAAAAAGTTAATATGTTTTTTGACCTGTTTAATTTTAACACAAATAATATTAATATATTGCTTATATCCAATTAATAATATTAGCGTATCCTGCTACGTGCGATGGTCACCACCATTACTTTTAATTTGAAACTCAATGAATGGTGTGGCTGTCTAGTTTATTTTTAAACTGACCGGTAAAGTTATATAAATTAAAATCTTTAGTGTGTGTGTATTTCATTGTTTGCTATAATTATTAATATATTTTGACAAGTATAATCCCTGATCAAAAAACCTTATGAAGATTAGAAAGTTTTGTTGATATCCATTTATTTACACATGTTCAACATTGTGTGATAGATACTATATATATTTTTTTTGTTTCATAAAAATTGTAAAAAGAACGAACGATTAGTGAAATCGGATGTTATTCCCGTCGCAACGCACAGGTTAAAATAGCTAGTTATTTATTATTTACAAAATAAGAACCCACAATGAAATAAAATATTCTAACATCACTTCAAACAGTAATTACTAACATGGATCGTTTCAAGAAGTAAATACGTAATCGGACTCAAAGAAGTATAATTACTAAACTAGTTTATTACCCGCGTATTACGCGTATATTTTTAATATATATAAAATATAATAAATAAAAAGATAAGATATAAATATTATCTTTTAAACAAAAGTTATAAGGTGATATTATTATTTATTATGACCTATTAATTTTGTATATTTCTAAATATATATGAAGAGTAATTATTTTGTTATATATATTTTTAAACTTTTATTATATTATCTTATAATTAATAAGTTAGTAGATTATTAGATTTTGTTTGATTTGATTTGAATTTAAAAGTGGATTTTATTAGATTTGGATAGATTTAATTAATAAGTTAGTAGAGTATTAGATTTTGTTTGATTTGATTTGATTTAAATTTCTTTATTCTTTTTAAAAATCTATAACTGCCATGTGTCGATTCATGGTGACGACACGTGGCTTCACCAGAATTGAGTATAGTTATTCTTTTAATAGTATAGATAGATTAATAGTATAGATAGATTGGACCGTGTCACTTTAGGAAAACATATCATTATCAGTTTATCACAAATCTAATCGGTTTGTCATATCTTGTTAGTAAGTAGAAACAATCTTTATCACTTCGTAAAAAGTAAAATACACAAAAAAAGAGTAGAAGAGATAAGTATTGTAGTGATTATTTGCCGGTATTTGAATTTTGTTCAGCATGGGGTTGCTATTAGATCCGGACACCACTGTGCTCAGCCACTTCATCGGTACCTGGGGATAAATGCGAGTGCACGAGCCAGCCTTTATTTCTACAATACAAAAGAAGATGTTGATGACTTTGTTCGGGCACTTGTTGACACGATTGGTTTCTTTAGCTCATTCAAATAGATCTTCTATCGTTACATTGGTTTGCATACGGTTTTATGCTCGTCTTGATGTTGATTTTTTAGATCCTAGAATGGTTGGAAAGTTTAATTATGAAATGTCAATCAATAATTATTTTTGTCCAGGTATTATAGATTGTTTGATGTTTTGTTAATGTTGTGAAGAACTCTGAATAGAGGACGGAGAACCAAAGAGCTTTATTCAGATTTCAGATCATTGATAAAATTTACAATACAATAGCCAAGTCGAGATAGAGCTTTGCAAGTAACTAGCATAGAATTAGATGACGTGGTTCACGGAATGTAATTGAAGGAATTGAAACTGGAATTTTAGTTATTAATACGGTTGATGGTGAGAGTAAAAGATAATTTTTAGTCTTGATTAGTGATACAGGTTGGAATCTAATTCATGTGTGAGTTAGAATTTGATTCACATATAAGTTGGGAGGAATGTTAAATTCCTATAAACAAAGAAATTTGATGAAAAATACATAAAATATAACATCTGTCTTAGTTGTCAAAAATTCTAAATAAGCTAAATTCCAATTCTATCGAATTCCATTTCACGAACCAAACTCTACCTTAGGGAGGTGATTAGGTGAATATCCATACTTAAATACTTAGGGTGCGTTTGGTACAGAGATTAGAATTGCAGAGAAATTACAACAGATGATGAAATTGCAGAGAAAGAGAATTAATTCATCTGTTTGGCCAACAAAGAAATGTAACAGTGAATCATGTCTTTTGTTTGGTATAACTAGAAAATTCAACGAAGAATTCTATAAGTTTTATTATCTGCAATCATAATTTTTCACAACAATTCATTATTTAAACCCAAAAAATACTAATAACTAAACATTTCATTGATCAAACAAAACAATAAACAACATAATTTAACCCAAAAAAATATTAAACAGAATATTACAATTTAATTTAAACCAAAACAAACCGTCTTAGTCTAAGACCACCGTCACCGTCTCGGTCTCAGACCATCGTTAACCACCAACATCAAGCAACTCAACATCATTTTCAGTTCTTCTTTACACATGCAACTCAACATCCCCACCCTTAGCCACCACTATCACCGTCTCAGACCACCATTAACCACCAACAAAGACGATCAAACCCACCTCCTCCACCACCACCACCCTCACTAAAACACTGCCAAACACAAATGAATGTCAAGAAAATCCGGCGACAAAACCCAATCAAGATTATTCAGTAGAGAGAAACTCAAATCAAACCCAAATGAAATCCACAAAACCCACTAGAAACACACTTAAACTCTCAAAAAAAGGGTGTCAAACTTACCTTCAAATTATGCACAAATCTGTTCAATGGAGACAAAATCATTCCTGATTTGAAGGCTTCGACAGTGGTTTAGGCTTTGACAAAAATGGTGGAGGACCCAGATGGATTTGACAAAGACAAAAGTTGAAACACCCATACAACAATAATACATATTTCAGTGTAATTAACAATAATTTGTACATCAATACTTGCGGAATTAGGGTAGAATTAAAACTTTTACAACTAATGCATCATAAGTGTTGCATCCGAATAACAACTATTGAATCTACAAGGTTACATGTCACGATCCTGCAAACGAATAGTCAAGGCCAAGAGGTCGACTAACCCAAACCCAACACAATAACCAAAGCATACCATTAGTCTCGAGTCTACACTCTGAATAATGAGGAAGAATATAAACTTTCCGCTCGATAGCTCAAACCTGCAAAAGGTTAACAACTAAAGGGGTAAACAACAAAAGTTGTTTAGTGAATTCTAAGATTAATATAAATAACAATTACATGCTAACCATGTCTATCCAACACATATTTTCTATCAACCAAAGATATAAGGGCCTATGATGGCCAATGCCAAGTTAGAATGGGATCACCTCATCCTCGTTGAGGACTATCAGTGTCCCACATCAATTATTTACCTATTCGAATTCACAACAAGATGCCTCATCTCACTGAGGACTATTAGCATTCTCGACATTTACCAATGTCACATGTTCCACCGTCACCGCCCGGCCTAGCCGAGTCAAGGTGGGGAACCAACTCAACTCTTGGAATCCACTACACCGCTAGACATAATCGAGCCAAAGTGGGGATTCCAACGCGTGTCATAGTAGCACGTTGTAACGCTTTTGCAAAGATGCCTTACCAAATCGGCACGTTACATTACCACAGTACGTACTACTAATAACTCCAATTCAAAGGTGTGAACAAACATGCTTGCGGCCCAACGTGTCATAATCATCGCCACGAAGGCGGCCCGTTGCCGTCCTCACATGATGTCAACACCGCCACTAGGATATAACTCATGCTTGCAGCCCAACGTGTCAAAATCATCGCCCGCAGGCGGCCCGTTGCTGTCCTCACACGAGATAATCCCATCCAAATCCAAATACCACATACCCCATGGTCGTCTAGGGTTCCCTATCAAAGTCGGGAGTGGTATTGCCTCTAGCAAGTACGAGGCTGTCCCTAGCAAGTACGGGACCTCCGGCAATGCGAGTACGTCGGCATCCGGCATCCAAATGGCCAGGAATAAACCAAGAGGTCCCAAAACGCATTCCACAACAAATTAGGATTCAATATGACTCATGAGAGTCTATAACGGTCCATAAGACCAATTAAAAGAAACCATCTATGTGGTTCTACTAACTGTTCTTCAATAATGGTTCTAACATATCATCGGGGTCGTTTGACATTACTAGTAAGCCTACCGGTTAAATAGTCCTTTATGCCAAATCATAATCAATTAGATTTCCACGAATGCGACCCAATATACAACTTAAAGGGGTCATGCATATATCCCAACTATTATTAATCAATCACAAAAGTGAATAGTCCAACCTACTAGGTTAACCAACACGAATTGCCATCTTCCAATCATTGTTATCCATACAAATAAGTAGTTAAACATAATATATGAGATGCACGACAAACCAATCCACAACAATATCAACTAGCATGGCAATTCATTTTCAATTCATGATGCATGACAACATGTTCAATAAGGCTACAATGAATCCATCTATAACATGTGAATATGCATGGTCAAGTAGCATGTTATCAACAAAGGCATAAACAACAATTAACATGTAATCATTCATCTACATTAGTCCTAGAACTCACAGTGGTTGGCTAATTATAGCCTTGCCGTCTCAATTCGACCCAGAAATGCCCAAATAAGGCAAATGCTTCTTCGAATAGGCTCCAATGATCAAATTCACCTACATGATATTTACATAACAAATATATAAGCCCTCAAAGCTTATTAAGTCCATAAAGTTCTCCGAATGTGAGTTCGGGTATCAACGTAAGAGTTTCGGGTCATTCCGGTACCCAACGAACTCGGATTCATGTTTCAACTTTGGGAACAACTAGACTCATGCAATAGGAGTTGCAAACAAGTGTTGGATCCCAACATAGAGTCTCAATGCTCTCAACAACTCTTTAAACCCTTCCAATTACATTTCGGGTTCCAAACCGAAAGCCTTATATCCATTTCGGGACTCTATGAGACCCGAATGTGGAATTAAACTTTAGAACCTTTTAAACACTTAATTTAGATGTATTTTACAAGTATTAGATGTTAAAAATCAAATTTTTGGACAGCCAGATTTGACTCAGCGAGTCGCCTGGGTGACTCGTCGAGTCGCTCAAATTTTTGTGAGCAGAAAAATTTGACTCAGCGAGTCGCTCACAGACCTGCACTTTTTCCCCCTACGGGTTTAACACCCAAAAGTCCAAAACTCAACCAAACTCAAAACCAACACTTGAAATCGATAATGCAACATATTTAAACACTTTTGAGCTCATTTTGAGCTTCTAAAACATCCCAAATGCAACCGATTGATCCATGGCTCAATTTGAGTCCTAAAATGGATTTCAACCAAAATTAACTCAAACTAACACAAACTACCAATGTAGTTGCATATTATGGCTCCATTTTGATCATATAACAACATACTAAAAGATTGGAGCCTTTAATAAGCATTTCAACATAAACTCATTTAGGGTTTCATCTCCAAAATGGAGGAAATGAAAGTAAATGAAGAAGAAGAACAAAGGAGGTGTTTATACCTTCTATAATCAACGAAATGAGCAAGATTTTAGCTTCAAAACACTTCAATCTTCAAAATCCATCCACACCTCTACTCTCTTTTCTCTCTTTCTCTCAAAAGAACAAGAACACACACACACACCATTGTGTGTGTGTGTTGGACGGTTTTATGAAGAAAAAAGGGGTAGGGGTTTGGCCTTTGGCCACCCCAACCCTTCAACTATCACCTATTTGCAATACATACCCCTCCAACTCAATCTTTCATTTTCTAAATTACAATCCACATTACTACAATTTGGATTTATTTAATAATTCAATGTCTAAATGGGTAGCTTTGATATATTTATACTAATTGGATTCAAACACCACATTATACATTCTGTCTATCTTATAAGTCTCAATAAAGTTAGTTACCTCTCTAGTCAATATTATTATTATTTCCAATTAATAATAAATAATCTCATACTTATATTAATTCAACATTATTAGGAATATAATTACCTCTTAATTATTTGGGGTGTTACAATTCTTCCCCCGTTAAAAGATTCCGTCCTCGGAATCCTAAGACTCAACACAATTCAGAGGTGTTTTAAAGACCACACGTCTTATTACACCGCGAAGGCTAATTGACACTTTCCGAATATGCATAACCAATAAGCACACAGTTATCAACAATTTTTAGCGACCTCATATCCAAACAACAATTATTTCAAATAATATGATTACCCCAACGACATAATCCTAGTTGCGTTATGCAACACATCCCCGCTAGATCACTTACATGATTTGACCGAGTTAAAAGACATAATAAGATCCTATACACATAGTATTACCACCGGACCACATGGTATTCAAGTATCTAGAATATTATCTAGTCACATTAAAGGACTTCATCATTCCAAATCAACATATCGATTCAATTGTTCTCTAAGAACTATTATTTATCCACAAGGTAGCTTACATATTTTATCAAATTACCGACATGTAAGTAAACGGAATTTTTTTTTGTTGTATCAAGCGAACAACGATCAATTAAGTGCTCAATTGAGACTTAGAACTAGTCCACAATAGTTTGCTCAATTTCAACTTAGAGCTCATCCACCCTTACTCACAAATTAAGGGTTTATTACCAAATATTCAATTTCTTTGGACAAGTTGGTTCTTATATTTTAAGCCAATATACTCCCCTTTCACAATTTAGGAGCACACACAAATTTTCATGTTTAACTTCAATGTCATGACACATGTCATCTATTCAACCACACTCATTGACAAAACAATTGTCGCCAAACCCCAAAATCATTATTGGTTTAACCTCATTTATAGTCATTTGACTAATCTTGGAGGCACAAATTGTCTACTTCCCCCGTTGCGCTAACGCAACTCCTAAATGTTTCAGGAAATTTACCATTAAGCATCAAATTTTCCCTTTTTCAAATACAAAATTAATTCCATTGGGGATAATTTTCTAAGGCGTTGCCATTCTAATTTGACACAACCTAATGCTACTCATAGCAATTAAATTTTACAAGGAACTTTTACATCTTAAAGTTCATTTAGGTTTTGGCTTACCAACCGGGTGGTAGTCAAAATGCCACACATTTACCAGAATTATCAATTTTAATCAACATTAGTTATTGCTTACTAGCAATAAAATCCATCATTTATAAAAAGTCGGCGCTCTATCAGCACCATTTGACTAGGCATCACGTCTATGATTACACAATTATATCATACTATCATAATAATGAGATTGGCTCCCTAATTAAGCCAACTTATTAAACATGCATTCATTCCATATCAACAACAATTTGTCAAAATGATTCAATTAGGACGCGACAACAACATAAAAGCGTCTCAAGGAAACGTTACAAAGATCATAATTGAAAGACGATGGTTCCATTACGAGGATTCATATTCGGCTGTGAATTCAGCCTCATCAAGAGTAGCCTTCCATTGAGGGCATTCGCGAATCATGTGGCCCACATAACCACATTCCCGACAAACTAAACACCACATTGGACAATCTAAGTCGAATATGTCATGCCTCTCCACATTTATGACACACTAGGTCGTCCTTCGAACACTCACATTTAAGAAACTTTATACACTTCGAAAATCAATGCCGGGATTTAAATCTCGAATATTGGGGCAGAAATGACACCTCAACGAAGTGTGACCTAAGAACACAAATAGGGATCAACTTCCCTCTGTTAAACCACACATGATGATCAAACTAATTCATTAGGAACTATATTCATAGATCCCATTAGAGAATGGACCTCGCGGTCCTGACAAGACAAATCATACTCACGGAGTCGAGTACACTTCACAACACGCCTGAAGGAAGGAATATCACAATTTTCTTTCACAATATTAAATGACCTTAATGTCATAAATCACACAATAAGCATGTTTTATTATAGCCCATATGACATTAAGCCTATATGGCTAACACAAGACGCTCATGTCAAGCTTCTTATCATCAATCGACCCAATCAGTCGCTACACCTATACATTCAAGGTTCAATACATGACGTGGGTACACACGTCTTCAAATTATTTTATACCCAACAACTAGGGTACATTTATTCATATTTTACTCTCAAATCTCATCCATACAATTACCATTTTTTAAAAAAATGACAATGTCGAACCCAATGTCGACTGTAGATAGTATATTTATTTCAATTGTACATATCATCACACAAAATTAGCATAAGTCTACCCAAAGTATCCCCATCCTAGGCCAAAGTTCAAACCTACGTTTGTTGTCATAGTATTTGCCTAGGTGGGTCAATATAAGCATCATCCAAGGGTTCAAGGGTGAGTATCGTGCACTATACTCAGTCGATGAACCACGTCTCTGATACCAAATTGAAACACTCATACAACAATAATACATATTTCAGTGTAATTAACAATAATTTGTACATCAATACTTGCGGAATTAGGGTAGAATTAAAACTTTTACAACTAATGCATCATAAGTGATGCATCCGAATAACAACTATTGAATCTACAAGGTTACAGGTCACGATCCTGCAAACGAATAGTCAAGGCCAAGAGGTCGACTAACCCAAACCCAACACAATAACCAAAGCATACCATTAGTCTCGAGTCTACACTCTGAATAATGAGGAAGAATATAAACTTTCCGCTCGATAGCTCAAACCTGCAAAAGGTTAACAACTAAAGGGGTAAACAACAAAAGTTGTTTAGTGAATTCTAAGATTAATATAAATAACAATTACATGCTAACCATGTCTATCCAACACATATTTTCTATCAACCAAAGATATAAGGGCCTATGATGGCCAATGCCAAGTTAGAATGAGATCACCTCATCCTCGTTGAGGACTATCAGTGTCCCACATCAATTATTTACCTATTCGAATTCACAACAAGATGCCTCATCTCACTGAGGACTATTAGCATTCTCGACATTTACCAATGTCACATGTTCCACCGTCACCGCCCGGCCTAGCCGAGTCAAGGTGGGGAACCAACTCAACTCTTGGAATCCACTACACCGCTAGACATAATCGAGCCAAAGTGGGGATTCCAACGCGTGTCATAGTAGCACGTTGTAACGCTTTTGCAAAGATGCCTTACCAAATCGGCACGTTACATTACCACAGTACGTACTACTAATAACTCCAATTCAAAGGTGTGAACAAACATGCTTGCGGCCCAACGTGTCATAATCATCGCCACGAAGGCGGCCCGTTGCCGTCCTCACATGATGTCAACACCGCCACTAGGATATAACTCATGCTTGCAGCCCAACGTGTCAAAATCATCGCCCGCAGGCGGCCCGTTGCTGTCCTCACACGAGATAATCCCATCCAAATCCAAATACCACATACCCCATGGTCGTCTAGGGTTCCCTATCAAAGTCGGGAGTGGTATTGCCTCTAGCAAGTACGAGGCTGTCCCTAGCAAGTACGGGACCTCCGGCAATGCGAGTACGTCGGCATCCGGCATCCAAATGGCCAGGAATAAACCAAGAGGTCCCAAAACGCATTCCACAACAAATTAGGATTCAATATGACTCATGAGAGTCTATAACGGTCCATAAGACCAATTAAAAGAAACCATCTATGTGGTTCTATTAACTGTTCTTCAATAATGGTTCTAACATATCATCGGGGTCGTTTGACATTACTAGTAAGCCTACCGGTTAAATAGTCCTTTATGCCAAATCATAATCAATTAGATTTCCACGAATGCGACCCAATATACAACGTAAAGGGGTCATGCATATATCCCAACTATTATTAATCAATCACAAAAGTGAATAGTCCAACCTACTAGGTTAACCAACACGAATTGCCATCTTCCAATCATTGTTATCCATACAAATAAGTAGTTAAGCATAATATATGAGATGCACGACAAACCAATCCACAACAATATCAACTAGCATGGCAATTCATTTTCAATTCATGATGCATGACAACATGTTCAATAAGGCTACAATGAATCCATCTATAACATGTGAATATGCATGGTCAAGTAGCATGTTATCAACAAAGGCATAAACAACAATTAACATGTAATCATTCATCTACATTAGTCCTAGAACTCACAGTGGTTGGCTAATTATAGCCTTGCCGTCTCAATCGTTCAAACATGAATTATCAAAGAACACTAATGAATCTATAAGCATCGAATCGATGAAAACAAAATCAAAAACCTTTAACAACATATTTAAGAAGGTGATGCTCAATAACGCAAAGCTAAACATATACCTGAAACCAAACAGTTTGAATAAATCTTAACAGTAAAACACATCTAAACAAGGCAATTCATTAAGAAATGATTTTAAGATCCATGGTGACCATATCTAGATCTAAGTTTTAGGCAGCGAACAAACCCTTCGAATTCATCGAGAAACAATCATTTTGTTGAACGAAAAACCTCAGATTTCAAGTGCGATCAAAAAAAAATTCATCAATAAATGAAGATCAGAGAACGAAACCTAATCAATGAATAAATCCTTCAAATTTGAACAAAACCTTTGAATGCAAATGAACACTATTAAATATCATACAAATTCTTCATTGTAAACAAACAAATACCAATGAGTAAACCCTAATCAACCTATGAATTCTATAAGTTCGAACATATCCTTCGAGATCTTGCAAGAATCAACAACATAGAGAGCTTTGAAAGTTGAAAAACTTGTCGACGCTCCCATCCCTTTTCAAAATCGATCTCTCTTCGAATTTCACCCTCTCTCTCTCTCTCTCTCTCTCTCTCTCTCTCTCTCTCTCTCTCTCTCTCTCTCTCTCTCTCTCCTCCCATCTCCTTCTCACTTCACTTTTCAACTAGTTACCATAAGTCGCCAGAGTTTCATGTCGTTTATGGTGATTAAAAATTCGAAAAAACCGTAAAAATTAAAAAAAAAAACCAAACCAAAGAAAAAACCATTGGGTTGGTTTATTTGTTTTTCAATAACCACAATTTTATGGTTCGGTGTGGTTTTCGTCTAAAAACCAAACCGATATTAACTGAATCGCACTGATACTTGTATATAAATATATGTAATTATATAATTTTTTTATGGTTTTTGTCATACACAACACACAAAAGTATTTATTTATTATTTTAATCTATGAAGTCATTATTAAAAAATGAAAAGATGGATTTTTTTAACATTATAAATGGCAGTAAAACATTAAAAGAAGGTTGTTGAGTGCCAACATTCATGAGTACTCACGTTAATTTTTAAAAAACCAAACACGACACTAAAGCGTAAAAGAAAACCGAAAAACCAAACCGCAAAAAACCGCACCATGAACAAGCCTACTTATGTTCTTGAGTTTTGGCTAAATTTTTTATATGCTTTTGTTAAAGTTTTATTAATTGTTGTTATTGCGGTAAAACTTTAACAGGTTGTTACTATTTTACAAATTTGAGGTGTTTGGGTGCAGGTGATCTGATTTAACAGGTTACCGGGTCATATTTTGCTATTTTTCGGTAAAAAATTCAAAAGTTGATGCTATTAATGATAAAAATTAAATAATATAACTATAATCGGTAAAAATGTAAAAGGTTACTATTTTTAGCATATAACCCTTTAAATTTACAACTTGATTTAATTATGCATTTAAGATCTTATAATTCCATTAAAGACGTAAAATTAAAACTTAAAAGGAGTTTAATTTGTTGGTTGAATTTAAATTGATGAAATTATAACTTTGAGTATAATATTGGGTCATGGATAAGTGTCTAGAAATTTAATCTCGACATTAACGTTTTACTAAAAATCATTTAATCTGTAAAATTAATTAATTTTAGATTTAACTGATACTTTGATCATTGGTATTATATATTTCAATCATCAAGTTATAACTAGTCAGTCATATTTGAGTAGGGTTTTTTAATTTGAGAATTATCTTAATCCAAAGAATATGATTGGTAATTTGGAAATTAATCCAATAAAGTTATTAATTTATGAAATCGTCAATCGTGTTTGAAAATTTATAAAATGGTCGATTCTCTTAATTTTAATTAAGAGATATTTTTGTAACACCCTCTTTTCGTACACAATGTCACGTCAATATATAATCATAAGTGGCAGAATCGCATACGTCTCATTGTACACATGTCAGAGGATTAACTGAAATCACTGATAAGTAAAAACTTTAATACAAAAGTCGTCATACTTCATGTCACATGCTGATATTGTTATACATACAACAACTGAACACTAACTAGCATAAATGAGTGGATCAAGTACAACAGTTCTCAAAAGGTGATATCAACATGTAGCATATTACACTAAACACAACTCTGATTATTCTCCGCTCCTACTTCTATGGCTGCTGCGGCTACGACCCCACTGGCTGGCTGCCTGAGACACGTTAGACTCGAAAACGTAAGCATGGAAGCTCGTGAGCACGCGAGGGTTAGACTCCGCAGATATAACACATAGCATGCACAAACACGTATAGCTCAACACATAACACACAAAGACATGGTACTCAATGCTCATCTCTGCTCAAGGGGACGCCGTTCCCTAGCTAACAGGCCGCACACAACATCAGTTAGCACACAATAGGCACAGGAGTGACCTGACAATAAACGCTGCTGTATATATACAATCTCATACTTCATGACTGGTTAGGGACAGTCAGCCTGCGCGATCACACATCGCGGACACCTGCAACTCATACACATATAGCACGTATAGGGTAGATAGAATCATACCTGTGCACCACATCTCTGTCTCACACATATATTACAACACATGACGACTCATAAAACATATGCTCGTTTTGAAAGAACTCGAGTACTCACCGATACACCAAATCAACTGCAACTCGGAACTCTAATGCGGCTCGGTACGCTGTTCGCTCGAACCTGTAAACATAACGGATCCCAACACATTAACACAAACCTAACTGATAAGCAACACAACCCGAACACGACATTATAACCGAACCTGACCCACAACACAACCCCAAACCCTCGAAGCCCCAAGCTCAACCAGGTCCGACCCCAGTCGGATCGCGGCCCGCGCTCGGCATCGCGGTGGCACCCCAGGCCATCGCGACCGCGCTAACGCGTCTGCAACCTTGATCTGTTCGCTGAACATGGCGGAACCAGGGGTTTCAACACCCCCAAACCGATTTCCGGTAGCCAAAATACACAAATCTCATATATAACTTAAGCTTACAGCCTTAAAAACCAAACCCCAAAATTTCAATTCAAACACATACGAATTTCAGCAATTAAATCCATGGCCTCTTACCTTGGAGCTCAAGGACACCAAATTGAAGAAGATGACACTCAATCTCAACAACCAATTCAAATCTTGAGGCTTGTTCTTGCTGGTCTCAGCTCACCCACACACACACAACACGTTTTCTGTTTTTGGAAAGGAGAAGGAAAAGAAAACCTTTCAAAGGGAGCACATATATATTTCTTTCCATAAATGACAAGTCCCGGACCCAATAAATTCGAACCCGATACCACATTTTCACTATTAATATCATTTTCATCCAATTAAATCCACGATCTCATAATTATTGTTAATCCACTAAAATAATAATTCGGCGCCACGTCGCTCGGTACCGACACGTATAATCCACTAAACGGGATCTCATTGGACCAACGTGATAATAATAATTTAAACAACCAATAAATTAAATCCACGTACCAGGCTCAAATCCGGATGTTACAATTTTCAATCGACCAAATTATTTATAATTTGCTAAAAGTGTTTTAAAATGGAAATTGATATTTTAAAAGAAATAATTTAATTGGTGAAAAGTGTTGTAAGTAAATAATAAATACTTGATAAATTTTAAAAAGAGCTTAAATTATTTATCTGTGAATATTTTGAAATGTTAATTATATTAATTAAAAGTAGTTTTATAAAAAATTATTAAATTGAATATTTTAAAGAAATAATACAGTTATGAATCTAATATAATGTAAGCTTAGAAATAGATTTAAATTTTTTTCCTAGAAAAAGTTTTCAGTTTTGGAATGTGTTCTTAAAAATTTGAGCTTTCGAACCTTGTTCGGTATTGGACGTTACTCTCATTAATGGTAGATCGATTGGTCTTGGAGTTATTGATTTTTTGTTGTTTGTGATTAGGGGTGTAAATGAGTCAAACTACTCATGAGCTACTCGAGCTCGACTCGTTATAAGCTCGATTAAACGAGTATGAGTCTAGCTCGAGATTGAATTCGAACTCCTTTAATAAACGAGCTCGAGCCCAAGCTCTACCTATCAAACTCACGTGCCTAAACGAACTTTAAAAAAAAATATTTTTTAATTAATAAATATATAAAATATATAAATAAATTATATAATACATTTAATAAAAAAAGTTATATTTTGAATAAACGAGTCGAGCCTGAACTTTTATAAAATCTTTCATGAGTAGAGCTCGAGCTATGCACATAAAGTTTGAAACGAGCAGAGCCGAGCCTTAACGGGCTCGGGCTCGGCTCGTTTACACCCCTAAATTGTGACATAGCCAAGCCTTGAAATACTTTGTGTTGATTGGTCTTGTATGGTTTTTATTTTTTTTGATTGTTTGTTTTGCGAAGGCCAACATGCCACTTGGAATCCAGGTTTTTTATGATGTAATCAATAATAGATTTAAAATATAAAATTGTAACTAGATAAATTTTTATTAAATCTTGACGAAGATATCCATCCAGAATGGAGTGTATTTAGGGCGTTCGCAGTCGTCACCCGGATGCTAAGACTAGTGTGAGTTGAGAAAGTCCAACCTTCATGTCCAGTGTGATGCTCGTCCCTTAGGTTTTGACCCAATTGATTTTTCCGTATAGCTCTCGGAAACCAATTTATTTTTGGAAAGATAATGTCACCCCGTGGTTGTTTGTTTTTATTTCTTTATACTTTATTTATGTATGTGTGGTTGTGTAGATAGGACAAGTAGATAAATATATGAAAATTAAAAGGGTTTATTATGAAAAAAAACCAACATGTTTTCATGTTTATTGCGTTTTCATCACTCCATGTTATTTTATTCTATAAAAGTCCTCAAGTTAAATTTTTTTTTTTTGTATTAGTGAAATGTGGACATTGAAACCCGATTTTTCAGTTTTTTAAAACCCGGTTCATTAGTTATAACCGGGGTCTAATGTCCAAATTTCACTAAATCGAAAAGAAAAAAATTAACTTAAGGACATTTATGGAAAAAAAATATCATGGAGGGACGAAAACACAAAAACTATGAAAACAAATTGGTTTTTTTAATGATAAACCCAAATTAAAACTGCAATCATTATTGATGAAAATTAAAATATTTTAAACGGAAGTTTAAAGTTGGAAAAATAAAAATATTTATTGCAGTTTAAAATGACATTCTATGAAATTATTTTTAAATGGAAATCAGTTCTATTTTGAAATGTCATATAATCAGAGGGTTGAATTGTTTTTGAAAACAAGTATTTTAAATAGACTATTTACCAAAATAAGTAGTTTTTAGGATAGTCATTGTCAGGCTGTGATTGTTGGATTTTCCGAAAGGTATATAACCAAAAGAATCATGTCATGCCGACTGACCTAAATGGCCACTATTCTTTGGTGAGAGTGTAGTTATACTTTATAAACCCACTTAATAATGTGAGACAACACATCGTCCATATAAGGACACTTATGCTAGCCAGATGTACAAGATTATTAAGGTAAATCCATATTCAAAATGTTCAATTTGGTCCAAAAAGAAGCCACGGCTTCTGGGTTCTTGATGAACAAAAAGTCAGCTTTATATTCATAAAATTAAGCCTAAATTGGTGTTGAAAGTTAAGATTTAAAAGCATGCATGTTATAAAGTGAAGTGTGTGCTTGTGTATCGTGTATACTGGTCTTTCGGTATTGGAAAGGCATTTGGCATTCGGCCATGAGTCGATGCATACATGAGTTCTTGGTTCATCTTATAGAGCATTTAACCTTCTTTAACTTTCTGAAAATGCTGCTGAAACAAATTAAAATACAACGGTGATGGCTGCGAGAGTGTTTGTGTGTTTTCAGCTGAGTACCGTGTGACACCCTTGCCACAATAACCACCATTTACAATACACACAGGATTAATCACCAAACGCAATATTACATAATGATCTGAAAGCTTAATTAAAGTGCGGAAGCATTAAGGTATATAATAAAATAATACAGCTGAGTCAAACACCCTACGATGCTACAAAGGTTTCAATACTAAATCTACATACTCAAACTTTATTACAGTCATCCCATACATATTACAACAACATTCCATAATTCTGTTACCAAGATAAACAATAGATATCTTCAATCACTTCAACAGACGACCTAGCTAGAAGGTCCCACAGCAGATTTCCCTTTGCCTGTAAAAAAAAAAAATTCAACAACTGAGGGGTAAACGAATTGCTTAGTGAATACCAAATGATTTTACACATTCTGCAAATCCTTATGGTGTCCACCAGAGTAACAACGGTAACACATACCGTATACTCCACACGTACTCAAAGTACGCAAACCCGAGCCGTAGCTCCTTCGAGTTGACACTCGGCATAAGGAAAACCAACCATCTTAGGCAGACATTACATCGGGGATGACTTACTGTCTATCCTGACCACAGAGGTGTCAAACTCTTGGTCATATAGCACAGTAATAGATGTGACCCGCAGGTTCATAGATAGGATGCACAACAAATGTACGGACATCCAACAAGTATGAATGTGCATCAACATATACGCAAGTTAGTAGAGTGTCAAACGATAATTAAACAACATGCCTCAGCAGGCAAAGCAAACATAAAGCAGATGCAGACATGCTAAAATCAAAGGTACTCACAGTGGGTGCATTATTAAACTTCAAGTTATTTTTATTTCTCCTCAGGCTTTCAACCGGATCACAAAGTACCCCACTGTGGGTTAAACAACACCACAAGGGATCTGTTAGGTCAGTTGTATCAAAATATTGTGTCAATGGCTGTTTAATTCCATAAAACCAAATTTTATAAGTTTTGTAACCTTTGACCCTTACTTCAGATCCATGTCCGAATTCGGACCCCACCCGAATTCGGACCACCTTCAATTTCGGACCCCATGTAAATTCGGTCCACATATAAGCCCCAATTCGGACCCCTTATAATTTCGGACCATATCCGAATTCGGTCCCCAACCGAATTAGGACCTCGACCGAATTTCAACACTTAGAATATATTTTGCTATTTTTGAATATCAACAGTTCGGACCCATCCGAATTCGGACCTGATCCGAGTTCATCTCGGATCCGAATTCGGACCATCCGAATTTCAAACTTGTGCAGTTTTGTCAAATTTCAGATTTAATCCCATCATTTTTGGTACTAATTCAATACATGAAACAACTTATACCAACTGAAATACACGTATTTCCAACACTTTTACCACTAATATTAACATGCTTTCATACCAAATCCAACTCCTTTTTGACCCTTTTTGTACAACCGTCGAACACACACACACACCAACAAACACAGATCTTCAAAAATCATACTTATAGTGTGAATCTGATGTTGAAATTTAATATATAGCATCATATACACTAGATTTGAACGAATCCAAAAAAATATAACACATACATTCATATTTGCAACTCCAAATCTAAGTTTCGGTTTTTATAAAAACCGAACCAAATTTTCCCAAATTTGAAATTTAAAGGATTTCTTACATCAAATCTTCGATTGCAGTAGTAATAGTTCCTCGTACGCAATCTTGATTCCAATTTTTATCTCTTACTTCCAACTTTTTGTTCTTCTTGATTGTTTAGAGAGAGAGAGAGAGAGAGCCGAGAGGTATGAGTTTAGTGAGAGAGTGTGTAATGGTGAAAATGAAAGATTTGAAAGACTTATAGTCTTTTATTCCATATTTTTCAACTTTGGCACCTTTAGCCCCTCAACTTATCTAGTTCCATTAAATAATGAGTTTCATCATAATTTTCATCATTAACATTTTAACAATCATACTTAATAACAAAAAGTTGAAATTCTCAAATTTCTTAAAATAACAACCAACTTTTAAATATCCAGATACATAATCATTTTTCATAATTCAACTTAATTGTACAAAAATTCATCAAATTATCCCAATTACAATAAATGAAATCCTAGGATGTTACAGCATGGGCTCCACAACGCTAAAACTTCGTCCTCGAAGTTACTTGGATCTAAATAGTTGCGGATATTTCTTCAACATCTCGGTCTTTGTTTCCCAGGTATGATTCGCTCCCTGATGATGCTTCCAACGTACCAACACCATTGCTATCTCTTTGCTCCTTAACTTCTTCACTTTGGTATCCAATATACATTCCGACTCCTGCACGTATCGAAGTCTTTCGTTAATTTGCAACTCTGTGTGATCTGCCCAATCCTCGTTGCCGGCAGTGAATGATTTTTTAAGGTTCCCCACATGGAACACCGGGTGTATGCCTGACATCTCTACAGGCAACTCCAAACGGTACGACTGATTTTCAACTTTCTCTATTATTCTGAATGGTCCGTCGAATCTCGGAGCCAACTTTCCTCTCTTCACGAAACGAGTAACACCTCTCATAGGTGATACTTTCAGATATACCCAATCATTCACATCAAAACTGATTGGTTTATGCCTCCTGTCATTATAAACTTTTCTGACGATCCTGGGCCGCTTTCATATTCTGTCTAATTAGCTGTATCTTCTCGTTTGTCTCCTGCAACAATGCTGGCCCAGCAATCGGTGTTTCTCCGGTTTCTCTCCAACACGTAGGAGTTCTACATCTTCTCCCATATGAAGCCTCAAACAGCGCCTTCTTTATCATCGCGTGATAACTGTTGTTGTACGAGAACTCTATCAGTGGCAAATGATCGTCCAAATTACCACCGAGATCCAATACACACGACCTCATCATATCTTCCAAGGTAAGGATGGTCCGTTCACTCTGACCATCGGTTTGCAGACGATAAGCCGTACTCATTGCTATTCTCGTTCCTAAACCTTCTTGCAAAGCCGACAAAAATTTTGAAGTAAATCGGCTATCCCAATCTGATACAATGGACTTCGGTACTCCGTGTCTAGAAACAATCTCGTCCATATAAATCTGAGCCAACTTCTCCAATGAATAGCTTTCCCGAATCGGTATAAAGTGTGCCGACTTGGTCAATCTATCAACAATCACCCAAATTGCATCATGTTGACGCCTAGTTTTCGGTAACTTCGTGACAAAATCAATGGTGATGTGTTCCCACTTCCATTCCGGAATGGGAAGCGGTTGCAAACTACCATAAGGCTGCTGGTGTTCGGCTTTCACTAACCGACAAGTCCTACATCTTTCAACATACTGGCCTATATCCTTCTTCAATCCCGACCACAAAAGTCTGCTTTCAGTTCGTTGTACATCTTTGTGCTCCCGGAATGTACAGAAAACATAGACTGATGTGCTTCTTCGATGATCACCTTTCTCATGCCCCCAAACTTTGGCACCCAGATCCTTCCGTATACACCTTTCAATCCCGACTCACTTGTCTCCATTATCTTCATCTGTACCCTTATATCCTCAGCATCAATGTTTTCTTCCTTCAAAGCTTCCTCCTGAGCAGCTTTTACATCATCAATGATCGTGGAAGTTAACATAGTAGACGTCATTATGTAGCAACAATCCTTAGAGTAGGCCTTACCGCTTAGTGCATCGGCTACTACATTAGCCTTTCCGGGGTGATAAAGGATTTCACAGTCATAATCCTTTATAAGTTCCATCGAACGTCTTTGCCTCATATTAAGCTCCTTCCGACTGAAGATATATTTCAAACTCTTATGATCCTTGTATAACTGACACTTAGTTCCATAGAGATAGTGCCTCCACAACTTCAATGCAAAAGTGACAGCTGTCAACTCCAAATCGTGAGTTGAATAATCCTTCTCACACTGCTTTAACTGTCTTGAAGCATAAGCAATTACTTTTCCACGCTGCATCAGTGCAACGCCCAGTCCCAACCTCGAAGCATCTGTGTAAACCACAAAATCCTCATTGCCCTCCGGTAGAGCAAGTATCGGCACTTCACTTAACGTCTTCTTCAAGATCTCGAAAGCCTCTTGTTGCACAGTTTCCCAAACAAACGGTGCATTCTTCTTCGTTAATGCAGTCAAAGGAACTGCAATTTTTGAAAAATCCTTAATAAACCTCCTATAATAGCCCGCCAATCAAAGAAAACTCCTGTCTTCCGTAGCTGAACGAGGCGGCTCCCAATTTCTTATGGCTTCAACTTTAGCTGGATCAACTGAAATCCCAGCTCCCGAAATAACATGTCCTAGAAACTGTATCCGTTGCAGCCAAAATTCACATTTTGATAATTTGGCGTACAACTTTTCCTTCTTTAACAATTCCAGCAATTCTCTTAGATGAACAGCATGCTCCGCTTCAGTCTTGGAATACACCAAAATGTCGTCAATGAACACAATCACCGACTTATCTAGCATCGGTCTGCAAACTCTGTTCATTAGATCCATAAAAATAGCCGGGGCATTGGTTAACCCAAAAGGCATCACCAGAAACTCGTAATGCCCATACCGAGTTCTGAATTCTGTTTTAGGCACATCATCTTCTCGTACCTTCAATTGATGGTACCCCTATCTCAAGTCAATCTTAGAAAATACACTTGCCCCATGTAGCTGATCAAACAAGTCATCTATCCTCGGCAGCGGATACTTGTTCTTAATAGTCAACTTATTCAGCTCCCGGTAATCAATGCACATTCGCAGCGTGCCATCCTTCTTCTTAACAAACAAGACCGGAGCTCCCCACGGAGATGAACTCGATCGAATGAAGCCCTTATCGAATGCAACTCCAGGGATCAGATCAATACGGAATTCCACTTGTCTCTCAGGCTGCACGCCAGACAAGTCTTCCGGAAGCACATCCGGGAACTGTGATACAACAGGCACATCAGCCACAGTCTTTTTCTCAGCCTTGGCATCAATTGCATATGCCAGGTAGGCGTCACACCCCTTTGCAACAAGCTTTCGGGCTTTTGCAATGGTCAACAAACACAGATCCCCACTTCTCCTATCCCCATATATACAGATCTCACGACCCTCCGGAGTAGTTATCTTTATCATTCGCTTCTTACATACTATATGGGCTTCATTCTCAATCAACCAGTCTATTCCGACTATTACGTCAAATTCACTGAATGCTATCGGAATTAGGTCCAAATTGAAGACTACATCTTCAATCACTAAGGTGTAGTTACGGTATACATGATCTACTTTGACTAGATTGTTACTAGCAGTTTCAATATCAAGTATAGTAGACAACTTAGACAGAGACATAGACAGTTGTTGAGCAAACACGGTAGATACACAAGATCTATTGGCACCCGAGTCAAATAACACTCTTGCAGGCAAAGAGTTTACAATAAACATACCAGTAACCACCTCCGGGTTTTCCCTAGCTTCCTCCACGGTAATCTGAAATGCACGAGACGGTGCCCTTTGTGGCTGGTTCCGACGGTTGACTGAACCACCACTTGATCCCCCAGATGATCGAGTTGACGTTGCAGCAGCAGCTGGAGCATTCTTTCGACAATTCCTACTATAGTTACCCCATACACCACATTTATGGCAGACATCCGATTTCCGTGGGCATTCATTCTGGTAGTGACCAAATTCTCCACAGCAAAAACATGCACGCCCATTAGTACCCTTGCCAAAGTGTTCCAAATGACATTTATTACAGTACTGCGACTCGGTGTTGATAGAGTACGCACGAGCACGACCAGAAGAACCAGACTGTCGACGGTAAGATTGTTGCGGTGAATACTGCGATGATCATGAAGAACCAGAGTAGCCTCCTTCGCGTTGACGTTTTGGTGGTGAAGGTTGAGTTGGGTTAGCTGAAGCAGCGGCAGACCCCATTACATACCCTAACATACTCAGAATCTGTTCCATATTCCTGGCGGCTTCCAGTAGACTAGCAAATGTGGGGTAGCGTACGTTGATCATCACCCTTCGGATTTCCAGATCAAGACCAGCCTCAAATCTGGTAAATTTTCTTTCCTCTGTACCAACCTGATGAGGCGCGAACAAACTTAGCCTCGTGAACTCTACCGCATACTGGGACACAAACTTAGGCCCCTGAATCAATGTCATGAACTTAGTTTCTAGTCTTCGGCGCTCATCAGCAGGACAGTATTGCTGAGTAAAGACTTCAGTGAACTCAGCCCATGACATAACAGATACTTTCCCCAAAGTCAAAGCATTCACCATAGAGTTCCACCACATGACTGCATCTTTGGTGAACATAGCAGTAGCAAATCGGACCATGTCCTTCTCAGCACAATGGCTGATTCGGAAGGTCCTTTCAGTTGCTGTTATCCATTCCAGAGCGGCAACAGCATCACCCAGTCCATTAAACTCGACTACTCCATTTCCTTTAAAGCGCTTAAACCGACAACCTCTGGGCTTATTAGATGACCCAGTGTTGTCATCTCGTTCATCATTGTTGCCCCCTTCTTTTTCCTTATTCTTCCTTTTGTCTTCTCTTCTCTTAGCTTCGGCCTCATCTCGAGCCCGAAACTGGTATTGAATCATTTGATTTTGCTCAGCCATCATGGCTAGCATCATTTCCCTTGTTTCTTCGGGTGTCATTCCTCCTCCAGACATGTTCTGAAATATAAAACATATAACTTGTTTAGTGACATGTCATTAATTTAAAGACACCACCCGATTGTCCCGTATGATAGTCAATGTTCTATGATTACTAGATCGTAGCCTATCTTAGTTCAGATCATTACTTAAAATCACTACATATCATCACTTAATGTTTGAGATCAAGACCTCACGGACACTTGAATCTCAAACTACTGCTCTGATACCATATCGATGTGACACCCTAGCCAAAATAACCACCATTTACAATACACCCAGGATTAATTACCAAACGCAATATTACATAATGATCTGAAAGCTTAATTAAAGTGCGGAAGCATAAAAATATATAATAAAATAATACAGCTGAGTCAAACACCCTACGGTGCTACAAAGGTTTCAATACTAAATCTACATACTTAAACTTTATTACAATCATCGCATACATATTACAACAAGATTCCATAATTCTGTTACCAAGATAAACAGTAGATATCTTCAATCACTTCAACAGATGACCTAGCTAGAAGGTCCCACAACAGATTTCCCTTTGCCTGTAAAAAAAAAAATTTCAACAACTGAGGGGTAAGCGAATTGCTTAGTGAATACCAAATGATTTTACACATTCTGCAAATCCTTATAAAGCCCACCAGAGTAACACCGGTAACACATACTGTATACTCCACACGTACTCAAAGTACGCAAACCCGAGCCGCAGCTCCTTCGAGTTGACACTCGGCATAAGGAAAACCAATCATCTGAGGCAGACATTACTTCGGGGATGACTTACTGTCTATCCTGACCACAGAGGTGTCAAACTCTTGCTCATATAGCACAGTAACATCAAAGTACAGATGCGACCCGCAGGTCCATCGATAGGATGCACAACAAATGAACGGACATGCAACAAGTTTGAATGTGCATCAACATATACGCAAGTTAGTAGAGTGCCAAACGATAATGAAACAACATGCCTCAGCAGGCAAAACAAACATAAAGCAGATGCAGACATGTTAAAATCAAAGGTACTCACAGTGGTTGCATTATTAAACTTCAAGTTATTTTTATTTCTACTAGGGCTTTCAACCAGATCACAAAGTACCCCACTGTGGGTTAAACAACACCACAAGGGACCTGTTAGGTCAGTTGTATCAAAATATTGTGTCAATAGCTGTTTAATTCCATAAAACCAAATTTTATAAGTTTTGTGACCTTTGACCCTTACTTCGGATCCATGTCCGAATTCGGACCCCACCCGATTCGGATCACCTTCAATTTCGGACCCCATGTAAATTCGGTCCACATATAAGCCCCAATTCGGACCCCTTATAATTTCGGACCATATCCGAATTCGGTCCCCAACCGAATTAGGACCTCGACCGAATTTCAACACTTAGAAATTATTTTGCTATTTTTGAATATCAACAGTTCGGACCTGATCCGAGTTCATCTCGGATCCGAATTCGGACCATCCGAATTTCAAACTTGTGCAGTTTTGTCAAATTTCAGATTTAATCCCATCATTTTTGGTACTAATTCAATACATGAAACAACTTATACCAACTAAAATACACGTATTTCCAACACTTTTACCACTAATATTAACATGCTTTCATACCAAATCCAACTCCTTTTTGACCCTTTTTGTACAACCGTCGAACACACACACACTAACAAACACAAATCTTCAAAAATCATACTTATAGTGTGAATCTGATGTTGAAATTTAATATATAGCATCATATACACTAGATTTGAACGAATCCACAACAATATAACACATACATTCATATTTGCAACTCCAAATCTAAGTTTCGGTTTTTATAAAAACCGAACCAAATGTTCCCAAATTCGAAATTTAAAGGATTTCTTACCTCAAATCTTCGATTGCAGTATTAATAGGTCCTCGTATGCAACCTTGATTCCAATTTTTAGCCCTTAATTCCAACTTTTTGTTCTTCTTGATTGTTTAGAGAGAGAGAGAGAGAGAGAGAGAGAGAGAGAGAGAGAGAGAGAGAGAAGAAGAGAGAGAGAGAGAGAGAGAGAGAGAGAGAGAGAGAGCCGAGAGGTATGAGTTTAGTTAGAGAGTGTGTAATGGTGAAAATGAAAGATTTGAAGGACTTATAGTCTTTTATTCCATATTTTCCAACTTTGGCACCGTTAGCCCTTCAACTTATCTAGTTCCATTAAATACTGAGTTTCATCATAATTTTCATCATTAACATTTTAACAATCATACTTAATAGCTAAAAGTTGAAATTCTCAAATTTCTTAATTTCTTAAAATAACAACCAACTATTAAATATCCAGATACGTAATCATTTTTCATAATTCAACTTAATTGTACAAAAATTCATCAAATTATCCCAATTACAATAAATTAAATCCGAGGATGTTACATACCGAAACCATGCAAGGTTTCGGTAAGAACAAAAAGATACCAAGACCCACTATATACTGAAACACCTTGACAAATACTGAAACTATGAACTTGATGCTGAAACCTTGATGTACCAAAACTCTTATATAGTACCGTAACCTTGAGTAAGTGCCGAGACCCAACAAAAACTACCGAAACCCCTAAACAAATTGTGCCTACCGAAACAATCATAACTACCGAAACCTTTGGAAGGTTTCGGTACTCCCTACTGAAACAGAAATATGAAACATATAATTGCATGGTTTCGTGTGTGTGTGTGTGTGTAGTGGGTGTATGAGAGCAAGTCAAAGGATACATATATATACATATTGAATGCATTCATATGTTCCATGCACATCACTGAAACAATTAATATGTATATATACATATTCACACACATACACACACTATATATATATATATATATATATATATATATATATATATATATATATATATATATATATATATATATATATATATGTATAAATTAAAAGGTGTTAAGTGTGTGTGTGTCTATATATATATATATATATATATATATATATATGTACATGCATAAATTAAAAGGTGTTAAGTGTGTAGTTTTTATAAACAGAAACATTCTTGGACCCAATTAAGTGACCATTGGTCAAACTTAATTGTATTTCAAAAACTACAAAACATTTAACAAGAAATTACGATTCAAGGTACTTTAATTTTTAAGCAAGTTTTATTAATTTATTATGTACTCTGTAATATTAATTACAGACACTTCGTTGCACGCACGATATTAAATTAAAGCATAATAGTTCGTTACGAGTCAAAGCTAAATGCCAGAATATATAAAAGCTTATTTAAAGTGTCAAGTCTTCAGAAATAGTGCAAAGCCAGAGATAAAGTCTAGATAAGCCGAGCAAGCGTTTCAGAGCATTATAAAGCCATAGATATTGGTGCAAGCATTAACAATACTGTGAGTAACAGTTATTCATGTTTACATGTATTTTATGTAATTAAGACATATGTTGTTTCTATATGCCTTCCTTGACCTTCAATAGAACTTATGTGAGTGAAGGCGAACACTGAGGTACAGGCGGTGTAAAGTCACCTACCTACGGATCCAATCTTGACGCGACACCGTCCAACGAATGCGGAATCCTCGTTAGGGGTTTAACGGATTGATCACACACACGAAACACGGAGACTAACACGATGATAGACGTAAAACACGAACGTCCCTACACGTGATTCTCTCCAAGAACACTCTGAAAATACTCTGCAAACACTCACAAGTTCGTAATCGCCTCGAACACTGATTTCTGCAAAGATCAGTTCACTCGGATGCTCTATTTGCTCTCAAGTTCGACAGAACCTCTGAGCCATCAAAGATCGCTGAATTCACAAGGATAAGTTCAATATATAGCCGCTAAGTTCGTGAAAACGCTCCTCACGAACTTATTCTCATAAGTTCGTGTAGACGCTCCTCTTGAACTTATCTTTGAACTTGTTCTAGAACTTATTCTAGAACTTAATCTAGAACTTATTCTAGAACTTATTCTAGAGCTTATTTCTAGAACTTATTCTAGAAATTAATCTAGAACTTATTTCTAGAACTTATTCTAGAACTTATTATGATAGTCTAGAACTTACCATGCAAATGTAAACATCATACACAATCAAGATATCAATAACAAAACTAGACTGCTGTCATCACACTGGATGAACCAACAGACTCCCCCTTGACAATAGCTTCTAGTTGTTGTTCATTGATCGTAATAGACTATCAGATTTTAGATACTATGAAACCGAAACTAGACATCTATTGTCACATTGGGTGTATCAACAGACTCCCCCTTGACGATAGCTTCTAGTAGATATTCTTACTCTATGAATACAGAAATCACCTTTTCTTCTTTGTTATCCGTGACTGCCTCTCCAGTTTCACTGTCCTCACCGGTTTGTAGACTAACTTAGTCCATGTCCTACCAGTCAGAGGATTCATTCTTATTTGAACCATAACTCTTCTACCAACTCTTAGATTAACCTTTCAAATATTCCAGAACGACCCTCCCTTCTGATAGTTTTTGCAAACACCTCAGCATAAGAATCGTCTTCCAATATTTATAAGGTCCTTCCAAGCTAAATCAATCACTTCACACTTCAGAATCTGATTCATCATTTAGTGTAGATTTCAGCATCTCTAGATCTATCACATTCTGATCTTCATTCATAACACCTACATTGAGTGACTTCCAATCAGGTATATCTTTAGGAGTAAACGCTCATTCCTCAATATCCTCCTGTTCTAAGTCATCTTTGAAGACGAACCTCATTTCATCTTCATCCAACCCTGACAATGCTCCGATCAGACCTTATCTTCAGTTACTTTAGTCGCCTCTGAATCCTTGTCTTTTCCCTTGTCAGCGACTATGAACACCGACTTCCCATGAGGATCAGCAAGCTGAGCAAATTGTTGTCTTGAAAGATCTGCCAGCTCATTATACGGGCCATCTTCTTTGACTTCTCTACAATTTCTCCCCCGAGATGGATGATCTTTCAACAATTCCTCCAGTATAGCCTCCAGATTTGCAATCTGCTGCTGATCAGTCTCTATGTGATCCAACTGGACTTTAAGATGTTGAAGTTCACGAATCACCTTTGTCAGCTGAAGAATATGTAATTCTGTTAAAACTCCAATTCTAACACTGTATAGACTTAATCAACACATGAAACAAGTCATAAAATGTTAGCCAGACATCCAAATCCATTATTCAACGATAAAAATGCAATGAAACTCTCCTTACTTACATTCTTTGATGGTTTCGAAGGTAAACCAAACACTAGAATTAAGTTCGAGAGAAGCAGTCGATATCTTCGATAAATACTCACAAAATCGTAAGTTTTAAAACTTTGAACAATTTTCAACTTTTTCAACTTATCCCGGAACCCTTCACTTTTAGCAACAACAATTTTTCAACTTTTTCAATCACGCAAATTTTGTTTTTCAACTAGAATGCATCCTAGTAACTTTGACCTTTATCCTACTTAAAATAAAATAAAATAAAAGAAAATAAAATAAAATAAAGTGAACCAAAATTAAAAATACTCAAAAGTACTTAAAAAATTACCACTTATACTTACATAATATTTTTGCGAGATAGTCAAAGAAGGTTCAAACTGATAGCAGTGTCAAACGCACTTTCAGTATTTCACTCTCACATTTAGGAATTTGTATTCCTTTGATTGTTTGTCTTGATATACATTCCAAGTCGATTATCAGTATGATTTTCCCTTTAAACATTCAACACTTTGGAAATTCTTTTGGCCTTTTTATTTATCAAGAAACTACCTTATGTGTCCCATACTTAGATATACTTCTATGATCAAGGCAGACACACACAATGATTATAACTTTTCGGTATTGCAAATTTTCTTTAAAAGGCAAACGTCGGACACAGTTCTGTATTTACATACAACAAAGTGTCTTACTTTGTCTTAGAGTTTCTTTTAAGTTAGCAAGACAGCGGTGACAGGTCTGTACTCACGTACAACAAAGCGACTTATCTTGCTAGCTTAAGTCAAAACAGCGGTGACAGGTCTGTACTTACGTACAACAAAGCGACTTGTTTTGACTTTCTTTTGTTTTCAAAACCTTTTCTTTTCTTTGTTTAAGATGTATTTTGATTTTTCTATACATCCCCTAGATAAATTTTGCATACCTCATTTACAATCATTGTCTGTATGTCTCTAACATAGAAATTAAGACCTTTTGGTCATACATCTAAGTTAGTTACACATATGACATTTTCCTGATTATTTTATTAGCTATTAGGATTTCCTTCGTGTATTATGCCTACCAACACATCAGACAAGAAAGTGTATATCACTTAGAATTTAAGGTGCATTATGTCTGAAAACTCAACACTTGGAGTTTGTTTAGACGGTGCTAATTTTCGTCACTTTGAATCTACGATTCTAAGACTTAACTAATTTTTTTTTTTGATATTCTCTTTTTTTTTTTTGAAATTTTTTATGGTTTTTTCTCTTTTTTTTTTTCACTTTCTAAATAAAATAAGCTGATAAACTAAACTAATAACTTACCATAAAAAGAAATAAAAACTACTAAGGTCAGATTACTCCAGATTACACATTCCATTAAGTTGGACTAACAACTCAAAGCGTAATTTATCAAATGCTTTTGTGAAAAGATTCGCATAGTTGTAATTACCAACATTGTTATATCAATTACCACACTTTACCCTTTTCCCGTAAGAGTCCTCAACTTGGTCTAAGGACCCAAACAGCATGCCTGCTGTTTAGCCCTTTGTACCCCTGTCCTGTGTCAAGAGCCACTACTATCCTCAAACCATTTGTTGTTTGGACCTGTAGCTAACTCCTGCACACTAAACAAGACAAGCCAGTTATCACGGGAAACCCAAGCCATGACTGACTTGGTATTACCGTTTGTAAGGTCTACCACTACTAGATCTATCTAGACGCGGATCCGTGAACGAGTGCGGAATCCTCGTTAACGGTTAGACGGACAACTCTCAACCACGAAACACGGAGACTATTAGACGCTGAACGAACGACACACGAACGATCCTACGCACTAATTCTCTCCGAAACTGACCAAAAGCTGATGATAAACTCGAGATCGCCTTAAGCTTAATTCCTCACGAATTCTGCTAAAAGTCTGCTAATGACTCGAGTCTATCCCTAATTATAGACCCTGATTCGAGTCTGATGTGGGCCAAACTCGAATCTGGCCCAAAGCCCATTCGAGTCTGTCCACAATGACATTCTCGAATCTGGGCACATTCGAATCTAAGGCTACATTCGAATCTATCACAGATTCGAATGTTTACCCTTATGAAATTCGAATCTAGCCAAATCACTTAAACACTTAAGTGCTGAAACTTATGTTTTTACTTATGCTTGAGTTAATCTTTATGTTTGAACTTCTTGTAATATTTTACATCAAGTTCAAACACACAATCAATAACAGTCAAGCACATATAAACATATCTAACACACATTTGCTAAAATCACTATGCAGAATCACTTAGACTGCTATCGTCACACAGGATGTACCAACAGACTCCCCCTTGACGATAGCTTCTAATAATTCACACATTTGACTTAAGAACTTTGTTTATTTATTGATTCAAAATACTACCAGCATACAAACCTTTCTCGACACATACCTTGACTACATTTTCATACTTACTAGCTTCACCGTCCATATGTGTGTCACTGGAAATCTTACAAGCATACAAAATCTGAAGATCTTCTTTAGAGAGGTTTACCAGGTGAAGCGGGTCGTAGACTCTAAGAATGACTTTTTCTTCAAAATCTTCCATAACTGCTTCCCCGGTCTCGGTGTCAGCGTACCACCAATGTAGATTTTGTAAAACATTCTGTGGCATCCGCTTGAGAGGCACTTTCCTCAGACATCTAGCTGGTTTATAATGAATCCTCATCCACGGTCGTCCAGTTAGAGGATCGATACGCGACGGATCCTCTACTCTTCTCCCGACCCTTGGAGATAATCGCTCGAACTTCCTTGATCTCCCTTCCTTTCTTATAATTCTTTCAATTACGCTCGCATAAGGATCATTGCCAATGTTTATCAAATCTTTCCATGCTAGCGCAGTGATTTCGATCTTTGGCAGGGAGTTGAATGCTTTTAATGTTCGCCTCATGTACTGAAGCCCGTCTTTTCTTTTAATTACAAATAGCTGCAGATCTCTATCAAAGAACCAGCTTAATATTCGCTCAGACAGCTTCCCAGTACCCGGCACTCTCATTGTCTTTTTAATCGCTAATTCCTTCTCTTCAGCCCTGAACCATAGCTTTCTTTTTTCTTCATTCGTTAGCTCTCTTGCAGGTTCTTCTGTTGATGGCTGAGGATTCAACGCAGCATTTACTATATCTACATTGACAATTCTATTTCCATCAATGATGTAGGTATCGGTGATAGGATTCTGCTGCACAACTATCTCGTCAGCTTCATCATCCTCATCAGCGACTACCTCATCATCTGACTGCCAGTCCACTATCTCTTCTGGCACAAACTCGCCTTCTTCCAGCTCTTCATCTTCATTATCAAAACCTACATCCATAGGATCATCATCGAGATCCATAAGAGCGTCTATCATTTCACTGATCTCAAACTCTGTAGGCTGTTTTGATGAACTTGCTTCACCCATTTCTTCTTCAGCTTGACTGGGCTCCCCCTGAACTTGTGTAGTTTGAGCTGCAGTAAAATCTACAGGCTCATTCTCATTATGTGCACCGGGATCATTGCCTTCGTCATCTCCATCTCTAGGCTGCACCTCCTGATCCTTACAACTTGTCTCCCCCTGAGCTTTTAGATTTTTCAAGAGCTGCTCAATGAGGGACCGCATCGATCGGATTTCAGCTGATTGATCTGCAACAAAGGATTTTAACTCTGTGTTTTCGTCCCTGACATTTTCCACAATCTTCCTTAATTCGGCATTGTCCTTATCAAGATTTGCGTTATGCGCCTGGAGCTCGCCGACAGCCTTTGTTAGGGTTAAGATCTGAACATGCTGGAAGTCAACACGTCCCTTGAGCTGCATAAACCTCTGATTTTCAGCGTAGGCGGTGGAAGTAGATGGAATGGATTGTATAGGAGCTGGGATGAAGGGTGATGGAATGTATGGTTCATGTTGAGGTGGTGGAGATGGTGGAGCTGTGGCTTGAGGTTCTGAAGTTGGAGTTTGAGTCTGTTGGGCTTCAGATGCTTCAGATGCTGATGTTGACCCTTGCATGAACCTGTGACGTTTGGCCCGCTGCCTAGTCACCAAGGGAGCAACTTCCTCCTCTTCGAAGTCCGATTCTTCAGATTCCCTTGCTACTCTCCTTCTCGAGGGCTCTTCATTGATAACTACGACTCTTGAGCCATAAGTTTCTATGCGAATTCGAGAGTCAGTAGCTTCAGACTTAGGAGCTTCAACTTCAATCTCCTCCATATCTTCCGACTCTGATTCAGATGATGTCAAACCTTTATCAGCCCTTTCTGGCTCATACTCTTCCACATCTCTAAATATATCTTCTTCTCCTTCTGGTGGACTGAGCAATTCACCAACTAATGCTGTAGCCACATCTTCGTTTGCATGAGGCCCTGCCTCCCAAATTTCATTAAGCGTCTCGCATAGCTGTTCAGTTGCTCTCGGAATATTTGAGGGCCCGGCTTCTTGAACATTTGATGGCCCAGCTTCTTGAGGTTCCGGTTGCTGACTAGTGGAAGGCCTTGATGCCTGAACATGACTTGCTGCAGGTCTTTGACGGCGTCTTTGAGCGCGCGGCTGCTGTTGTTGTTAACGTTGTTGTGGTTGTTGTTGCGGTTGAAACTCAACGACCCCTGCCCAGTTGGCATCTTCCGGGGCTTGAAAACCTCTATCCAAAATTGCTCCGAATAGTGGACGCGCAACAGGAACAGCCAATCTTCCTCGGTGTGAGGAACAATCAGCGAAAATCCTTTTGTCCATGATGGCAACGCTCAGAAAATCATTTGACGGCGGCAAGCTCGGCAAGAAATGCCTTATCAACATCATAATGAATCTTGGATAAAGTAAAAACTGTTGATTCTCGGGAGCTGATATCTGATGAACAAATTCTGAAAAGAACATCTCCGAAAAACTGTAAGGCCGATTATATACCATTGCGACAATCCCCGATTGAATCTTCGCGACAATATAGTCGAACCCTGCTTTCTTCGCAGCAAAGCACACCATAAACACATGCGCCAGAAACCTCCACTGCCCTATCAACCCACTCTTCATATATGATACTTTCGTCACATCGAGGCTGTACCCCATTCTTTGAAAGGCCGTTTGGCTTATACTTAAAGGAAATTCTATTGGCCCCGCTTCTTCTTCCTGAGTGCCCAGCTGCAGCACTTGACGAATCATATCAGCCGAAAATACCAATGGCTGTCCTTCAATGCGAGTGCGTAGAACTGTCGGAGTGACCGAGCAGTCTACCTGCAAATGGTCGTAAAACTGACGGATGTAGGGTAACTATATCTGCACGTTATGCCACAGTGCATATCCGATCCTTGATTCGACGAGAAAATCCAGCACTTGACGGAATCCCTGCGCCTCAGGGAGATTTAGATCTGGATGAAGCACCATATTGTGCTTAGGAACGAACGCTCGAATAGCCATTTCTGCACAATAAACAAAACCATTAGATCCATTAAAAATTAATAAACTTGTTTAAATTTAAATCTGTTTTATTTTGAACTTGTTTAAGTACAAAATCTAACATAATTAAATTTCTACAAGTTTAATAAAATTTTAATTAACTAAAGTAAATAAAGTACAGATTCGAAGGAAACAATTTCGAATGTAACAGATTCGAATAAGTCTCTGTTCGAGTCTAATTACAGATTCGAAGTCCCTGAGCTTCTCGAGTCTAATGACAGATTCGAGAAAAGCCCTATGAACAGATTCGAATTGCCGACAGCCATTATTTCAACAAAAACCCAAGATTTTAACCATTTTGAACTTAGCAAATCACATACATTAGTTCAACTAGGTTCTAATCATTGATTATGCTTCTATTTTAACTGTTTACCGGTCCAAAATTGGTAATTTTGTAAAAAAACCTATTTCAACCCTTAAACCTTCAAAATCGATGATTTTGTCCTAAATGATGTATAAAACTACTCAAATCTTGTACAATCCGGTTGATTATACCTAGAAGTATCTGTAGAATCGAAACACCAAGCTTTAAACTCGACAAAATGTCGTTTATGGGAGAAACGATAGACTCGAGAACAGATTCGAAATCGTCGGTATAGATTCGAGAACAGTAAGTATTAAATGACTTCACTGTTGACCTATATATACTAACAACCTTCGAGTCTAAGGCCCTGGTCGAATCTACTGACAGATTCGAAGTCTTACCTCTTCGAGTCTGTCCTAGATTCGAAATCACCAAACACTTAGAAAAATTTTTGAAAATTTTGAAATAACTTCAACTTTTCCAACCTTTTTCTACGGTATCGTGTAACCAGATAAACTATGCCAACTCTTTTACCCTAAGCTCAAGATATTTCACGCAATGTTTATTTTATCCAACTTTGAATGCACCCTCAGTAATTTTTTGACATTTTACCTAAGTAAAAATTAAACTAAAATAAAATAAAATAAACTAAGGTAAAATAAAATTAAATTAAATTAAATTAAATAAAAATTAAATTTTGACCAAAAATTTAATCTAGACTTAAGCTATACTTAAAAAATTTACACGCTAAGCTAAATACTAAACAAAATCTTTTTGAGGAGTATAGTCTAAGAAAGGTTCAATCAGATAGCGATGTCTGATACTTACTTTCAGTATTTAAACTTTCACACTTAGGAATTTTTGATTCCTTTGATTATTTGTCGTGACATACCTATTTAGCCGATTGTTGGTATTTTACCCCTTTAAACACACTACATTTCGGAATATCTCTTGGCATTATTATTTATCAGGAAATTATCTTACGTGACTCAGACATAGACATGCTTTTATGATCAAGGCACACAGACAAAGATTCTAACTTGTTGGTAATTGCAAACTTTCTTTAAAAGACAAACATCGGACACAGGTCTGTATTTTCATACAACAAAGTGTCTTAGTTTGACTTAAGGTTTATTTTAAAGTTAGCAGACAGCGGTGACAGGTCTGTACTGACGTACAACAAAGCGACATATCTGCTAACCCGAATCTAAACAGAGACAACAGGTCTGTACTTACGTACAACAGAGTTGCATGTCTTCGACTCTCAATGTTATATGATATTTCTATTCTATCCATTTTAAGATGTATTTGATGTTGCCATACTTCCCCAGAAAGTTTGCATACCTCATTTAGACTCAAAGTTTGTATGTCTTGTACATAAAAATTAAGACCGATTGGTCGTACATCTAAGTTAGTGACACGCTTGACTTTTTCTAGAATATTTTATTAGCCTTGAGATTCCCTATATGTATTATGCCTACCAACATATCAAACTAAATAAAGTATAACACTTAGAATTTAGTTGCATTATGTGTGAAAGCCTAAACACTTAGAGTCTGTAACGACGGTGCTAATTTTCGTCACTTTGAACCTATGTATCTAAGACTTAACTCTTTTTTCTGATATTCTCTTTTTTTGTATTTTTGTAATTTTCTCTCTTTTTTCTTTTGTTTTTCATAAGAAAAAGCAGTAAAATAAGCTAACCTACTAACTTACTAAAAATAGAAACTTACTAAAAATAGCAGACTACTGTAAAGAAAGAAATACTACGACTCTAAAAGAAAATAAACTACTACTACTAAGGTCAATTTACTCTGGGTTGCGCATTCCATTCAGTTGAATTAAATACTCAAACCGTGACTTATCAAACGCTTTGGTAAATAAATCTGCATTATTATCTTCTGTTGCCACTTTTACCAGTTTGATTAAGTTCTTTTCAGCACAATCACGAATAAAATGATGTCTTATGTCTATGTGCTTTGTTTTATTATGTTTAACTGGATTATTAGTTATAGCAATAGTAGACTGGTTATCTATCCTAATAGGAGTTTGAGTGTAAGCCAAACCGTAATCCCGCAATTGTTGTTGTATCCACAGAACCTGTGAGCAGCAACTACCAGCAGCAACATACTCGGCCTCGCACGTTGACACGGCTACCGATGTTTGTTTCTTGCATTGCCAGGACACCAATCTCCCTCCTAGGAACTGACAACCTCCAGTCGTTGATTTGCGCGTCAAGCTGCATCCTCCGTAGTCAGAATCTGTGAACGCCTCCAACTCTAGATCTCCCTCCGCGTGATACCAAAGTCCCAGCTTCGGTTTCGACTTGAGGTATCGTAGAATCCGCTTCACAGCTTTCATATGCATCTCCTTCGGATTCGCTTGAAACCTAGCACAAATACAAACAGCAAACATAATATCAGGTCTTGAAGCAGTTAAATACATAAGTGACCCAATCATGGCCCGATATAGAGTCGGATCCACATCGGTATCACTTTCAGTACCCGGCCCGAGATTATGATTCACTTGAATCGGCGTGCTGAAATGGGCAGTCAACTTAGTTCCTTCCATCCCAAACCGTTCTAATATGTCATAGACATACTTAGTCTGATGGATAAACATCCCTTCCTTCTTTTGGTCAACTTGTAACCCTAAAAAGAAATTTAACTCCCCCATAGCACTCATCTCGAACTTAGACTTCATAACCTTCTCGAAATCTTTGCACATCTGTTCGTCTGATGATCCAAAGATGATATCATCGACGTACACTTGTACCAAGATAAAGTCTTCACCCTTCCTCTTAACAAACAGAGTACTATCTATCCTACCCCATTCAAAACCGTTTTCTAAAAGATGGTTGGATAGAGTCTCATACCACGCCCTAGGTGCCTGATGTAATCCATAAAGAGCCTTATCTAAGCGATATACTCTATCAGGATATTTTGGATCTGTAAATCCGGGCGGTTGTTCTACATACACCAACTCCTTCACTTTCCCATACAGGAAAGCACTCTTAACATCTAACTGATATACCTTAAATCCCTTGAAGGAGGCAAAAGCTAAAAACAACCTAATTGCTTCTAACCTTGCTACTGGTGCAAAAACCTCGTTGTAATCGATTCCCTCCTCTTGGTTGAAACCCTTTACAACTAGCCTAGCCTTGTTGCGCGTGACTATACCCCGATCGTCCCTTTTGCACTTAAAAACCCATTTGGTTCCTATGGCAACTTCCCCTCGAGGTAATGGAACTAACTCCCACACTTCTAGTTTCCTAAACTGTGAAAGCTCTTCCTGCATTGCTTCAACCCAGGAGTTATCCTTAAGTGCCATTTGCACATTTTTGGGCTCTACTTGCGATATGAAACACGAATATAGACATGTGTGATATGCCTCGGAGTCGTTTATCATCGACAACAACACAATGTTCTTATTTACACTACTCCGAGTCCTCACACCCTCGTTAGGATTTCCTATGATGCTTTCTAATGGATGGTTTTTGTTAATCCTAGAGGTCTCTATTTCATCAACCCTTAGATTATCTCCTAAGTTAGATCCTATTTCACCTAATGGGGGAACAGGCTCAGCTTCTACAGTTTCCTCCTCACGGACGTTTTCCTCAGAGTTAGAACTTGATGCTTGAGTCTGATTCTCAGTGTTAGGTGCCTCTTGATCAGCAACTTCTGGAGATCCATCTACTGTCGCAGTAGGCTCGGATGTAGATTCGAACGTGGTCCTCGGAAAGATATGGCCATCGTCATTCAGGTGCAACGTCGCCATGTCTTTTTCGATTGTACCTGCAGTATCATCCAAAGAAATGTTAAATGACTCAAACAATTTATCATAGTCAAATAACCATTCCGGACCAGTTTGGGGTTCATGTGTATAACTTGTGACTTTAATATTATACACAATCTCCACAGTACCACTCGTTTTGTTAAAAACCCGTTTGTTTGGTGAGTTCGGCACATAACCTAGGAAGTATCCTTCGTCAGCCTTTTCACCAAACTTCGGTTGATGTTTTGTTCGTAAAAGTGTGCATGGTACTCCAAACGGTTCGAATCCAGTTAAGTTAGGTGGTCGTTTATTCAAAATTTCATAGCATGTTTTGTTCAAAGATTTGACTGTAAGGACTCTATTTAAAACATGGCACGCGGTATTCACTGCCTCCCCCCAAAACATGGTAGAAAGCTTTGAATCCGAAAGCATAGTCCTTGCAGCCTCAATCAATGTTCGGTTTTTACGTTCGGCCACCCCATTCTGTTGAGGTTCATATGGTGCACTGAATTGATGCACTATGCCCTTTGATAGGCAATATACACCAATTACAAAGTTTTTAAATTCAGTCCCATTATCACTACGAATATGTTTAACCCTTGTTCCGTAGGAGTTCTCCACTTGGTCTAAGAACCCGATGAGCTTTGCAGCCGTCTCGTCCTTCGTACCTAAAATGAAAACCCATGAAAACCGTGAGTAATCGTCAGTGATAACTAAGCAAAACCAACTACCTCCTATACTCCTTTTGTTGATAGGGCCGAAAAGGTCCATATGCAACAAATCGAATGTCGAGGATATCGAGTTTTGCTTCTTGGATTTGTGTGTCTTTTTATGCTGTTTGCCCTTCATGCACGGTAGACACTTGTCCTCGAACTGAAAACTTTTCAATGGCACACCCTGCACCAGTCCATTCTTTGTTATGTAATTCATCTTCCTAAGGTGCAGGTGAGCCATGCGTCTGTGCCACAGTACTGATTCCGTCTCTGAAGCTTTGGATAGTAGACAGATTGGCCCCATCGAAGTCTCCGGCTTGTTCATATCCAACATGTATAAGTCGTTCTTCCTTGGCGCCCGCATCAATACCCATTCTTCAGGAATTTTGAATCCCGGCTTTAGCACTAACGCCTCAGTGTCAGTAAATAACACCGAGTTCTTCTTATCACAGATTTGAGATACACTAATGAGATTGTGAACCAGTTTATCAACGTGATAAACTTGGTCCAAAGTAATCGTCCCATTAGTGACTTCTCCGGTACCCGTGATATTTCCACCCTTGTTACCAGCGAATGATACGAATCCCCTATTACCTCCCTTGAAGTCTGTGAGTAGACTTCTTTCCCCCGTCATGTGCCTGGAGCAACCACTGTTGACGAACCACTTGTTGTTTGGACCTGTAGTTATCTCCTGTACATGAAATAAAAGAGGTTAGTTATCACGGGGAACCCAAGCCATGACTGACTTGGTAATACCATTCTCGTCCACATACGTGAACTCTTTCAAGTACCCATCTCGCCTTTCAGGTGACTTGGGCCTTTGAACTGAATTCTGTTGTGGTGCCGAGTGATTTAAGTTCACTCTTTGCTTTGGAGTAGACATTTGTTGTTGTGGAGCTCTAGAATAATTCCTATTATATTGCATTTCAGACTGTGATCCCTGAGCTCTTACCGGTACGTAATGTCTAACTGGAGTATGTGACCTAACTGGAGTGTGTGACCTGCTAGGTGTTGTGCTCCTATAGACTTGTTGTGGTGCTGACCTAGATTGATTATTGACACGATTCGGTGAATTTGTCCTAATGACTTCCTTTGGTCCAACCTTAACCGGTGTGTTTTTCACAACTTGTTTGGGTGCGGCCTGCACAGTTTTCTCGGTAGGTTGAGAACTACTGCTGCTTGCCACACTGGTTGAGGGCTTAACAGGTGTTGGATTCACTGTCTTAGGTGTAACATCGGCTTTCCTAAGCGGACAGTGAGAAGCAACATGCCCCTTCTCATGACATCTAAAGCAAGATATCTTATCTATGGACTTTTTGTGTGTTCCCTTAGATCTAGATGTCTCACTAGTGTCTATATCCTTTGGTACATCTTCGGTGTCTGGCTCATCGATCTGATCAGCCCAAGCAATTTTCTGTTTTCCTGCAGGTGTTTCACTGGAGGAAGACACAAACTTTACTTTCTTAACCTTGACGGTTGAGTCAGCCACCTTAGGTGTATTTTCAACTATAGGCTCTGGTGTTGTTGGTTCAGGTAGGTCCTCTAAGTCTACTGACTTGTCAGTTTTAAGCTGTGACACCCTTGCCACATTAACCACCAATTACTATTCACCCAGGATTATTCACCAACAAACAGATATATAATGATCTGATACCTTAATTAAAGTGCGGAAGCAAAATACATAATAAAATAATACAAATGTGTCAAACACCCTATGGTGCTACATAGGCTACACATCTAAGTCTACAAATCCAAATGTATTACATCATCCCCAAAATTATTACAACATTGTTTCCATAGAACAAACACCAAGATAAACAGTGGAAATCTTCAAATACTTCAATAAACGTCCTAGCTAGACGGTCCCGCAGCGGATTTCCCTTTTCCTGTAAAAATTCAACAACTGGGGGTAAGCTAAAGCCTAGTGAATACCATATGATTTTACACATTCTACAAATCATTATGATGCCACCCAGGGTAACCGCGGTAACACATACCGTATACCCCACACGTACTCCAAGTACGCAAACCCAAGCCGCAGCTCCTTCGAGCTGACACTCGGCATAAGAACAACCAACCATCTGATGCAGACATTACATCGGGGATGACCTACTGTCTATCCTGACCACAGAGGTGTCAAACTCTTGGTCATATAGCACAGTAACATCAGAGTACAGATGCGACCACGCAGGTCCATCGAAAGGATGCACAACAAATGAACGGACATGCAACAAGTATGAATGTGCATCAACATTTACGCATGTTAGTAGAGTGCCAAACGAATATGAAACAACATGCCTCAGCAGGCAATGCAAACATAATGCAGATGCAGCAATGTTAAAATCAAAGGTACTCACAGTGGGTGCGTTATTATCTTTATTCTAATTTTATTTCTCCTCGGGATTTCAACCGGATCAACCAAGTACCCCACTGTGGGTTAAACAACACCACAAGGGACCTGTAAGTCATTTGTAACAACACATTGTGTTAATATCTTGTTTAATTCCATAAAACTTAATTTTTATAAGTTTTTACCATTTTTGATCCTAAATTCGGATCCATGTCCGAATTCGGACCCCCAATTCGGTTCTCGTATGAATTCTTAATTCGGTCCACCTATATACCCCAATTCGGACACCTTTTAATTTCGGACCACATGCTAGTTCGGACCATATCCGAATTCGGTCTCCAACCGAATTCGGACCCTCATCCGAATTCCAACACTTAGAAATATTTTCTTTCAGTTTTGATGAATCAACTTTTCAGGACCCATCCGAATTCGGGCCCTATCCGAATTCGGATTCCTACCGACGTACAACACTTGTAAATTTTTCTATATTAAATATCCTGAAGTTTGGGCCTCATCCGAATTCGGACCTGATCCGAGTTCGTCTCGGATCCGAATTCGGATCCCACTGTGTTCATACATGTGCAGTTTTGTCAATTTCAGATCCTGATTCAGCCTCTAAGTACGATTTTTAGAGATTCGTGTGTGTTTTAGTGTGTGTGTTCTACGGATGGAACAAAATGAGCGTAATGGGTTTTAATTGATATGTAATAGTGTTAATATTAGTGTTAAAAGTGTTGAAAATAGATGTATTTTAGTTTGTGTAAGTTATTCCATGTATTGAACTAGTACCAAAATTCTTTCGTGTTAGCATTGTAAGCGGCACAGCAATCTTTGAGAAGTCCTTTATGAATCGCCGATAATAACCGGCCAATCCAAGGAAACTTCGGATTTCAGAGGCATTGCGAGGTGTTTGCCTCTTCTGAACAGCCTCGACTTTAGACGGATCAACGGATATTCCTTCGCCAGAAACGACATGGCCAAGGAATTGAATCTATAAGATAATCAAGATAGAAATTCAGGTTCTGATGTGAATCATAGAATAGTTAAGGAAACAGCTCAAGACACATATATAATAGAGATTATACCTGTCTGAGCCAGAATTCACACTTAGAAAACTTTGCGTAGAGTCTTTCTTTTCTTAACAACTCTAGCAACTGTCGCAGATGAACGGAATGATCAGCCTCCGTTTTGGAGTAAATCAGAATATCGTCTATGAACACGATAACTGATTTATCCAACATTGGTCTGCACACGCGATTCATGAGATCCATGAATGCCGCTGGTGCATTTGTTAAGCCGAAAGGCATCACGAGAAATTCGTAATGACCGTATCTTGTACGGAAAGCTGTCTTCGGTATATCCTCATTTCTTACTTTCAGTTGATGATACCCAGAACGGAGATCTATCTTTGAGAAATAACTAGCTCCTTGCAGTTGATCAAACAAATCATCAATCCTGGGCAGAGGATATTTATTCTTTATGGTGACTTTGTTCAACTCGCGGTAGTCGATGCACATACGGAAGGTTCCGTCTTTCTTTTTAACAAATAAAACTGGTGCACCCCACGGAGAAGAACTCGGTCGGATAAACCCCTTCTCTAACAGCTCTTGCAGTTGCTTAGACATTTCTTGCATTTCTGCAGGTGCAAGTCTGTATGGAGCTTTTGCAATAGGAGCCGCACCAGGAACCAAGTCAATACTAAACTCGACTTGACGTTCCGGTGGCACTCCGGAAATATCGTCAGGGAATACGTCTGGGAACTCACAGACGATAGGAATATCAGATAAAGACTTCTTTTCAGAGTTGGATTCAGATAAAACGTAGCACAGATAGGATTCGTGACCCTTGGATAGATACTTATAAGCTTTATCAACAGAAATGAAGCAGTGATCACCTTTTCGCTTCTCGCCCTTGATCTCAAGTACTCGGCCGTCTGAAGACTTGATTCTGATGACTCGCCGGTTGCAGATAATTGTAGCCTCGTTGTTCATTAGCCAATCCATGCCGATGATGACATCAAATTCTTTTAACGGAATCGGGATGAGGTCGAGATTAAATACGATATTATCAACAAGTAGTGTGCAGTTTCGATAAACGGAATCAGCCATAACGAAATTGTTACTGGCTGTCTCAATGTCTAATATCACGGGAAGCTTTGATGGAATCTTACATAATTGTCGTGCAAAAGAGGTTGATATGAAAGAACGACTTGCGCCAGAATCAAATAATACACGAGCCGGAATCGAGTTAAGTAAAAACATACCCGTAACTACATCAGGTGTTTCTTTTGCTTCCTCGGCTGTGATTTGGAAAGCTCGAGTCCGTGCAGTCGGTGTTGCAGCAGAACTTTTTCCTGTAGAACCTCCTGCGGATGATTGAGACTGATAACGTTGCCCGCTTCGACACTGGTACATGAAGTGTCCTTTCTTACCACATTTCGCACATCCTCGTCCCTGCTGTGGACATTCCTCACTGCTGTGACCGATCATATTGCACGCAAAGCAAGTAACATCTTCTGGATTGCACAACCCCATGTGTGACTTTCTGCATCGCTTGCAGAATCGTGGCTCGTTCGTGAGGGAGTAAACTTGTGCTTTCTGTTGTGAACTACGCTGAGATTGTTGGGACTGAGACTTATTCGGCCTAAAGAATCTGCCAAATCGCTGTTTCTTTGGAGGAGACGGATTCATCGGGTTAGAAGACGGAGCATAAAGCTGATCGCCGTATTCTAAATAACCTCGCTCGATTTGTCTAGCCGCTTCTACCATTTCCAAGTAACTCTTGTATTTGATCGCGCTCATCGGATGTCTGTATCTAGGATTGAGTCCTACACGAAATCTATTAATCTTTCTTTCCTCGGTAGCTACTTGGTATGAGGAGTAACCGCATAATCGCGAAAACTCGTGCTCGTATTCGTCGACTGTCTTCGTTCCCTGAGTCAGCTGCATCAGTTGTACTTCCATTTTATCTTTTTGGTCGACTGGACAGTACTTTGCATTGAACATATCAAGAAACTGCTCCCATTCTAGAGTCTGAATTATTTCTTCGCCATATATGCTTCTCTGGGTTTTCCACCAGGCACGTGCAGCACCGACAAATAATGCGGATGCATAACTTACTTTCTTCGAGTCTAAACAATCAGAAATCCTGAAGATTTCTTTAGTGTGACTAATCCAATCGATCGCCTGAATCGGATTAACTGTACCCTCGAAGCTAAAAGACGCGAAGAAAAGAAAAATAAGAGAAAAGAAAAGCAAGTCCAGACCAATGAATCTGATTCTGATAAATCTAATCCTGAAACCCAAACTGCTCAGCCAAAAGGCTGCAAGTTTAAAGATTTTATACCATCCTGTGAAGACCTCCCCTCACGGGTCAGCCCTCAGAGTCTAGGTCCCAAATTCATGCAACACGATATCAATCATACTAAGATAGGGTAATTAAATTTCGGAATAATGAAATTACATGTACATTTAAGTTACATATTTCAAAATAAAGTTATTAAAAGGTAACATCTAATCTATTCATAACATCAATCATCACATCAAGTCTACCCAGAACCACCACATTAGCTATCTTCCAATCAGTACCAGAAAGTTTGTTGAGAAGTGGTCTAGGAAAGCTTCAAAACTTGGATCTTGAATGACCTAAAAGCTAGGTCCTGCAGGTGATTTTCCTTTGGCTTTACCTGTAAAATATTAATGCAACATCTGTAAGCAATGCTTAGTGAGTTTATAGATTTTCAATATCAACATGCGTGTCAAGCGGAGTCATTAATCTTAGCGTGATATGTCTTGGCTGCCGCTACAGCCCTCATGATTGAGATATAGAATCATAGAATCGGATGATGTTCAAGCCACACTCACGCTTAAATCGTGGGGATCAGCCACATACTGGGCTAGCTACCAGTAAGTCAATATGGCGGAACATCGGAGGTCATTACCAAGTTCATAAGAACTGGTGAAATAGCCGGGTCTAGAACAATAGACCATAAGGCTAGTCAAGCAGAATCAATTCTATCAAATGTCTGATCAATAATGGAAGCATATGTCTTAGAAGTCATGATAGCAATGAATCATAAGGCAAAGTCTGAAACAATATTAAATGCAATATGAAAAGATAATCAAATAGCTATCATGATTCACTGGGCAACACCCATCCATGGTGTGCACAGGTCTCAATCCGGGCTGATCCGAAATTATGATTCGAAAATCCAACTTTTATGAATTTTTGACATTGCAATAAATTAAATGATTTATATATATATATATATATATATATATATATATATATATATATATATATATATATATATATATATATATATAAGAGAAAGAGAGAACTTATGAGAATTTAATGAAAGATTGACAAGTTATCAGTTATCAGAATCAGATTTAATGACCAAAAGATGATGAAAAATTCCATGATAATGATGATGATATTGACATGAGATTTATATGATATAATTCTGGACAGGTTCAGTGAAATTCTGAACATAAAGACAAAGATTTTAAAAGATTTAAAGCGGGTCAGAGAATTGATTTACAGATTACAGATTGACAAAGATAAAATCCTGAGATAACTCAGGTGGCAGATTCATATATCTGTTTGACCAAGACCCAGACCTGTGAGTTATAGATATTCCCTTTTCCTGTAAAAATTCAACAACTGAAGGGGTAAGCTAAAGCTTAGTGAATACCATATGATTTTACACATTCTACAAATCATTATGATGCCACCCAGGGTAACCGCGGTAACACATACCGTATACCCCACACGTACTCCAAGTACGCAAACCCGAGCCGCAGCTCCTTTGAGCTGACACTCGGCATAAGAACAACCAACCATCTGAGGCAGACATTACATCGGGGATGACCTACTGTCTATCCTGACCACAGAGGTGTCAAACTCTTGGTCATATAGCACAGTAACATCAGAGTACAGATGCGACCACGCAGGTCCATCGAAAAGATGCACAACAAATGAACGGACATGCAACAAATATGAATGTGCATCAACATAAACGCATGTTAGTAGAATGCCAAACGAACATGAAACAACATGCCTCAGCAGGCAATGCAAACATAATGCAGATGCAGCAATGTTAAAATCAAAGGTACTCACAGTGGGTGCGTTATTAATCTTTTAGCAATATTATTTCTCCTCGGAATTTCAACCGGATCCACAAAGTACCCCACTGTGGGTTAAACAACACCACAAGGGACCTGTTAATTCAGTTGTAACAGCACATCGTGTCAATAACTTGTTTAATCTCATAAAACTTAATTTTATAATTCTTGCAAAATTTGGTCCCAGTTTCGGATCTATGTCCGAATTCGGACCCCACCCGAATTCGGACCCCAGTTCGGATCCCACATATTTCTCAATTCGGTTCACGTATATATAAGTCCCAATTCGGACCCTTTGTAAATTCGAACCATTTATTAGATTCGAACCACATGCTAACTTCGGACCATATCCGAATTCGGTCCCCAACCGAATTCGGACCACATCCGAAATTCAAACACTTAGAATATTTTTGCCATTTTTGATTGTTCCCATTTCGGATCATAAGCCATTTCGGATTATATTACAAGTTCGGGCTCATCCGAATTCGGTCTACAACCGAATTCGGACCCCCATCCAAGTTCCAATACTTAGAAATATTTTGATATATTAATTTTCCAGAAATCCGGGCCTCATCCGAATTCGGACCAGATCCGAGTTCATCTCGGATCCGAATTCGGATCCCACTGTGTTCATGTTTGTGCAGTTTTGACAATTTCAGATTTAATTCCATCGTTTTTGGTACTAGTTCAATACATGGAATAACTTATACCAACTAAAATACATCTATTTTCAACCCTTTTAACACCAATATTAACACTATCACATATCAAATTAAACCCATTCTGTTCATTTTGTTCCATCCGTAGAACACACACACTAAAACACACACAAATCTCTAAAAATCATACTTAGAGGTTGATTCAGAAGTTAAAATTTTATATATAACATCTCAGATACTCGATTTGCATTAATCCATAACAACATTAAACATGCATTAACATCTGAATCCCCAAAATCAAATTTTCGGTTTATATAAAAACCGAACCAAAAATGCTTAATAATCTGAATTTAAAGGATTTTTACCTCAAATCTTCAATTGCAGTGTTTATAAATCCTTCCAAGCAATCTTAATTCCAATTTTCAGACTTCAAATCCGAGTTTTGATGTTCTTCAATTTGTAGAGAGAGAGAGAGCCGAGGGATGAGAGAGAGTGTGATATTTCAAATGAAAGACCCTTTGGTCTTTTATTCCATAATTTCGAATTTTAACACTTTTAGCCCTTCAACTCAACTAGTTTATCTAAATACTGATTTTTCATCATAATTTTCATCAATAGCCTTTTAATGATCATTCTTAATAATTATTTTCACTTAATAAATAAAAATTCTAAATTTCCATAATATGCAATCAACTTCCATAATTTCAAATACATAATCATTTTCAATAATTTAACTTAATACAAAATTTATCTAGTTATCCCAATTACAATAAATTAAATCTGAGGATGTTACAGCATGGGCTCCACCACGCTAAACTTCGTCCTCGAAGTTACTCGGATCCAAAAAGTTGCAGATATTTCTTCAACATATCAGATTTAGTCTCCCAGGTATGATTCGATCCTTTGTGATGCTTCAAACGTACAAGCACCATCTCAATTTCTTTACTTCTTAATTTCCTCACTTTCGTATCTAACACACATTCCGGCTCTTCAACATACCGGAGCCTTTCATCAATCTGCAGTTCCGAGTGATCTGCCCAATCTTCGTTTTCGGTTGTGAATGACTTTCTAAGGTTCCCCACATGGAACACCGGGTGTATGCCCGACATTTCTTCAGGTAACTCCAAACGATACGATTGATTTCCTATCTTCTCAGTAATCCTGAATGGTCCGACGAATCTCGGAGCCAACTTTCCTCTCTTTACAAAACGGGTAACACCTCTCATAGGTGAAACCTTCAAATAAACCCAATCATTTATATCAAAACTGATTGGTTTATGTCTCCTATCGTAATAACTCTTTTGACGATCCTGGGCCGCTTTCATGTTTTGTCTGATCAGTTGTATTTTCTCGTTTGTTTCTTGAAGTAATGCCGGCCCAATAATCGGCGTTTCACCGGTTTCCCTCCAACATGTAGGAGTCCTACACCTTCTCCCATACAATGCTTCAAACGGCGCCTTCTTTATTGTCGCATGGTAGCTGTTGTTATACGAAAATTCTATCAATGGTAAATGGTCATCCCAATTACCACCGAGATCCAATACACACGACCGCGTCATATCTTCAAGTGTTAGGATGGTCCTTTCACTTTGACCATCAGTTTGCGGACGGTAGGCGGTACTCATAGCTATTCTCGTTCCTAACCCTTCTTGTAAAGCCGACCAAAAGTTGGAAGTAAATCGGCTGTCCCGATCCGATACAATGGACTTCGGTACTCCGTGTCTAGAAACGATCTCAGCCACATAAATCTGTGCTAACTTTTCCAATGAATAGTTTTCCCGAATCGGTATAAAGTGTGCGGACTTAGTTAACCGATCCACTATTACCCAAACTGCATCGTGTTGACGCCTAGTCTTCGGCAACTTCGTGACAAAGTCCATCGTGATATGCTCCCACTTCCATTCCGGAATGGGAAGCGGTTGCAAACTACCGTAAGGTTGTTGGTGTTCGGCTTTCACTAACCGACAAGTCCTGCATCTTTCCACGTACTGACCTATGTCTTTCTTTAATCCGGGCCACCAGAAGTCTGCTTTCAGCTCGTTGTACATCTTTGTGCTCCCGGGATGTACAGAAAACTTAGACTGATGAGCTTCTTCTATTATCACATTTCTCATGCCTCCATACTTTGGCACCCAGATTCTCCCATATATACCTTTCAAACCCGATTCACTTGTTTCCATATCCTTAATCTGTGCTCTTATATCTTCAGCACCAACATTCTCGTCTTTCAAGGCTTCCTCTTGAGCGGCCTTGACATCATCAATAATAGTGGATGTTAACATAGTAGATGTCAACATGTAACAGCAATCCTTGGCATATGCTTTGCGACTCAAAGCATCGGCTACCACGTTAGCCTTTCCAGGATGGTAAAGGATTTCACAGTCATAAACCTTTATTAGTTCCATCGAACGTCTCTGTCTCATGTTAAGTTCTTTTTGGCTGAAAATGTATTTCATGCTCTTATGATCCGTGTATAACTGACACTTAGTCCCATATAGATAGTGCCTCCACAATTTTAACGCAAACGTAACTGCAGTCAACTCCAAGTCATGAGTTGAATAATTCTTCTCGTGTTGCTTTAACTGTCTCGAAGCATAAGCTATAACTTTTCCACGTTGCATCAATACTGCACCAAGTCCCAACCTCGAAGCATCTGTGTATACAACAAAGTCCTCATTACCCTCTGGTAGGGCAAGTATCGGTGCTTCACTTAAAGTCTTCTTCAAAACATCAAACGCTTCTTGCTGCACAGTTTCCCATACAAACGGTGCATTCTTCTTCGTCAACACCGTCAAAGGAACGACAATTTTCGAAAAGTCCTTTATAAATCTCCTATAGTAGCCGCCAACCCCAGAAAACTTCTGACTTCAGTAGCTGAACGAGGCGGCTCCCAGTTTCTTACCGTTTCTACCTTAGCCGGATCTACTGAAATTCCGGCCCCCGAAATTACATGCCCTAAAAACTGAATCTGTTGCAGCCAAAACTCACATTTTGAGAACTTGGCATACAACTTCTCTTTTCTCAGCAATTCCAGCAATTCCCTTAAATGATCAGCATGTTCGGCTTCAGACTTAGAGTATACTAAAATGTCATCGATAAACACAATTACCGATTTATCCAACATCGATCTACATACTCTATTCATTAAATCCATAAACACTGCCGGGGCATTGGTTAAACCGAAAGGCATCACCAGAAACTCGTAATGCCCATACCGAGTCCTGAAGGCTGTCTTTGGCACATCTTCCTCTCGAACCTTCAATTGATGATATCCCGATCTCAGATCAATCTTAGAAAACACACAAGCTCCATGTAACTGGTCAAACAAGTCATCTATCCTTGGCAATGGATACTTGTTCTTTATTGTGAACTTATTCAGCTCCCGGTAATCGATGCACATTCGCATTGTGCCATCCTTCTTTTTCACAAACAAAACAGGGGCTCCCCACGGCGATGAACTTGGTCGAATAAAACCCTTGTCCAACAACTCCTGGAGTTGTGTCATCATCTCTTTCATCTCGGTTGGGGCAAGGCGATAAGGAGAACGAGCTACCGGTGCAGCTCCAGGGATCAGATCAATTCTAAATTCCACTTGTCTCTCAGGCGGCACGCCAGACAAGTCTTCCGGAAACACATCCGGGAATTGTGAAACAACAGGCACATCGGCCAACGTCTTCTTCTCAGCCTTGGCATCTATAGCATATGCCAGGTAGGCGTCACATCCCTTTGCAACAAGCTTTCGAGCTTTTGCAACAGTCAACAAACACAGATCCCCACTTCTCCTATCCCCATAAATGCAAATCTCACGCCCCTCTGGAGTAGTTATCTTTATCATTCGCTTCTTACATACTATGTGGGCTTCATTCTCTATCAACCAATCCATCCCGATAATCACATCAAACTCACTGAATTCTATCGGAATCAGATCTAAATTGAAGACTACATCTTCAATTACTAACGTGCAATTACGGTATACATGATCTACCTTGACTAAAGTATTGCTAGCAGTTTCAATATCAAGTATAGCAGATAAGTTAGACAGTGGCATAGCAAGTTGTTGTGCAAAAGCAGTAGACACGAAAGAACGGTTGGCACCCGAATCAAATAGAATTCGTGCAGGCATGGAATTTACAATAAACATACCCGTGACCACCTCTGGGTTTTCCCTAGCTTCCTCTGCAGTGATTTGAAAGGCACGAGCCGGTGCCCTTTGTGATCGACCCCGACCCCGGTTAACTGAACCACCGCTTGAACCTCCCGAAGATCGTGTTGATGTTGGAGCAGCAGCTGTTGGAGCATTCTTTCGACAATTTCTACTATAGTGCCCCCACACTCCACATTTATGGCAGGCATCTGATCTTCGTGGACATTCATTCTGAAAGTGGCCCAACTCTCCGCAGCAAAAACATGCACGCCCGTTTGTGCACTTGCCGAAGTGTTCTAGATGACACTTGTTACAATACTGTGGCTCGGTGTTGATAGAGTATGCACGAGCACGACCGGAAGAACTAGACTGTCGACGAAAGGACTGTTGTGGCGAGTACTGCGAAGATCGTGAAGAACCAGAATAACCTCCTTCGCGTTGGCGTTTTGGTGGTGAAGGTTGAGTTGGATTAGCTGAGGCAGCAGCGGACCCCATCACGTAACCAGACATACTTAAAATCTGTTCCACATTTCTGGCGGCTTCCAATAGACCAGCAAATGTGGGGTAGCGTACATTGCTCATCACCCTCCGAATCTCCAAATCAAGACCAGCCTCAAACCTGGTCACTTTCCTTTCCTCGGTATCCACTTGATGAGGCGCGAACAAACTTAGCCTCGTGAACTCCACGGCATACTGGGACACAGACTTAGTCCCTTGAATCAGCGTCATGAATTTAGCCTCCAATCTTCGGCGCTCATCGGCCGGGCAGTACTGCTGAGTGAAAACTTCAGTGAACTCAGCCCATTTCATTACAGCAACCTTCTCCATTGTTAGTGCATTCACCATCGAGTTCCACCACATTATTGCGTCTTTGGTGAACATGGCAGTAGTGAATCGGACCATATCCTTCTCAGCACAATCGCTGATTCGGAAAGTCCTTTCTGTAGCTGTTATCCACTCCAGTGCAGTAACAGCATCCCCCAACCCAGTAAATTCAACGGCTCCATTTCCCTTAAAGTCCTTGAAACGACAACCTCTGGGCTTATTAGATGACCCAGTGTTGTCATCTTGCTCGTCATTATTTCCCTCTCTTTCCTTTTCCTTATTCTTCCTTTTGTCTTCTCTTCGCTTAGCTTCGGCCTCATCTCGAGCCCGAAACTGATCTTGAATCATCTGATTTTGCTCAGCCATCAAGGCTAGCATCATTTCTCTCGTCTCTTCAGGTGTCATTCCTCCTCCAGACATGTTCTGAAATATGAAACATATAACTTATTTAGTAACATGTCATTTATTTATAGACACCACCCAATTGTCTCGTATGATAGTCAATATTCTTACGATTACTAGATCGTAACCTATCTTAGTTCAGATCATTACTTAGAATCACTACATGTCAACACTTAATGTTTGAGACCAAGACCTCACGGACACTTGAATCTCAAACTACTGCTCTGATACCATACGCTGTGACACCCTTGCCACATTAACCACCAATTACCATTCACCCAGGATTATTCACCAACAAACAGATATATAATGATCTGATACCTTAATTAAAGTGCGGAAGCAAAATACATAATAAAATAATACAAATGTGTCAAACACCCTATGGTGCTACATAGGTTACACATCTAAGTCTACAAATCCAAATGTATTACATCATCCCCAAAATTATTACAACATTGTTTCCATAGAACAAATACCAAGATAAACAGTGGAAATCTTCAAGTCACTTCAATAAACGTCCTAGCTAGACGGTCCCGCAGCGGATTTCCCTTTTCCTGTAAAAATTCAACTTATTTATAAATTACCTGTCTAAATATTTCTTAAATCACCGTAATTGAATTCGAGGATGTTACATGAATTTTTGCTGTCTCAGGACGTAGTGACTTGCCGGCAGGAGCTGATAGTATGTTTTATATGTGTGGTAACTAATAGAACTCTGTTAACTCACTAAGCAATGTTAGCTTACTCTGTCATGACAACTCTTTTACAGGAAAAGTTGATAAAGGCAAGACCATAGCAGGTAGTTCGTCCCAGGCTAAGTGATTCTGGACATTTGATGAATAGCAGACTTTTGGACTTTTCCTGACGCCTATTTTGAAAAGATGATGCGGTCTCGGGTAGCTTGTTCAGTCTTCCGCACTCTGATTGAAGATTTAGAAGCTAGTTAGACCACCATTTGATTTTAATATATTTTTGTAATTAAGTATTCAGGCTGATGGACCTGTGGTATCAAACAATTAGTAATATTTATTACTTAATGAAATGAAATATTATGACGTGTACTGTTTGTGGTAACTTGGATGCTACAAAGTTGGTATCAGAGCAGCAGTTTAATCATCGGATTGGCCACCCGATACTTAAACTACTGGTATGGTATGGACTATGTGACTCTGAATTCCCGAACAAGTCACCGAGGCCTAGGGTAACTTAATTAGTAAAGGACTACCCACACAACTTGACCTAAGATAGGCAAATGATGACTGATAGGATGGGGGAGGGATTGACTGCTTGATACTGACTTGACTTTGACTTGACTTTGTGAGCCTGACTGACTGCCTTCATATCTATGAATTTAGATATGATTATCTGACGTAGGTATTATGACTCGATATGTGCTTAATTGAATCAGGAAATAATAGTTATTTCCTTTATATTTTCAGCCAATGGCTGATAAGAATCCAAATGTTGCTGGTACCTCGACTGTTGGTAAAGCTGCTGATGCTGCAGCTGATCAACACAAAGAATCTGTTCATATAGAGGACCTAGGCACTGACCCTGAAAATACTGCTAATGATTCAAGCAGTACTGCCACGCCTGTGCCTCCCCAGCAGGCTCAATTGATTGACCTCGTTCATAAGTTGAATGAGGATAACCGTAGGCAAATGCAGCTTATGATGGATAGGAATCGACTGCAGACTGATATGGCGGTTGAAGACCGATTTAAGGAAATTAAGGATTTACTGACTAAGGGTAAAGCGGTAATGCAGGCTGATGAGGAAAACCAGCGTGAAATTGAATTTAAGCGCCGGGAAGAAGAACTTAGGTTGAGAGAACTTAAGTTACAGGAGCTAGAGTTGAAATATAGGGAAGAGATGTTGGCGAAGCCCAAAAAGGATCGGAAGAGGAAACATAGACAGGAGCCCCTCAATTCACATAATATGCAGTTAAAGTGAAATCTACAACTCACAGTTACTGGTTAATTGTACTTTCTGGCTCTGAATCTGTTGCTCACAATCTGTAGTGGGTTATAACCACTATCTGACTTATATCAGACTTACAGACAGCTCGCCACTTCGCTACAGCCCTCACTGATGCACTTTAATATGACTTTTAGTTTTCTCGTATTGCTCAATCTGATTTATCTGATATTCTAATCTTGAGCTTATTGATATATTGTCATAGTATATTTACTATGATTTGTTGAGCTGAGTATTCCTTCCTCTAGATTCGATTCTTTGACGAGTCATTTGATTGTTAAGCTTAACTCCATCACTATTGCTCAGTGTTGGGTTAATGTTAGGCTTATGATGTGCTGATTTACGTGATGAAAGCACAGAGGGTAGCTAGAGCTGAGCATTCCGATGATATCCATATAGAGCTTTTACTGGTAGCTAGCCCAGTACGTGGCTGATCCCCACTAATGATGCGTGTGTATGGATTTATCATCATCCGAGCATTCCTTATGAATTTGTCTGAAAGTCTCAAGAGCAACAACAGTTTTATAACTGGGAGCTGAGCAAAGTCGCGCATCAAAAGAGCATTAATTGGCCAATGTCCCTTCGAGATTTGAGCTGTGCATGAGCCTAGTGCAGTGCATAAGCATAGAGCTGAGCCGTGCATGAGCCGAGTGCAGTGCATGTGCTTTCGCGTTCATAATTGCATGTTAAATGTGAAATTCTACATTCTCACTAAGCAATTAAGCTTACCCCGTTGTTGCATTATTTTTCAGGTAAAGACAAAGGATTGGCTGGACCTAGTTCATAGGTCAGGACTTTGAAAGAGCTTGAAGTGCATTAGAACCTGTTCCAATACCTTGGTATTTGATTAAAGATAGAGCTTTGGGGTTCGGGGCTAGTTTACATTTTGTGCTTTGATGTAATAGTCTAGAAGTCTGCCCCTATTACTTAAAAATTATCTCTGATTGTAATTAACTTTTATTCCGCAACTGTTAATTTTATCTTAGTTTCTTGATTGATATTGCATTGCTACTGGGCCTTGACTTGAGACCTTTGAGAAATCTTGGGTCTCACAGGAAGATACCAACTTTGTAACATCCAAGTTACCACAAACAGTACACGTCATAATATTTCATTTCATTAAGTAATAAATATTACTAATTGTTTGATACCACAGGTCCATCAGCCTGAATACTTAATTACAACAATATTAAAAAGATCAAATGGTGGTCTAAACTAGCTTCTAAATCTTCAAACAGAGTGCGGAAGACTGAACAAGCTACCCGAGACCGCATCATCTTTTCAAAATAGGCGCCAATCAAAAGTCCAATAGTCTGCTATTCATCAAAGTTCAGATTCACTTAGCCTGGGACGAACTACCTGCTATGGTCTTGCCTTTATCAGTTTTTCCTGAAAAAGAGTTGTCATGACAGAGTAAGCTAACATTGCTTAGTGAGTTAACAGAGTTCCATTAGTTACCACACATATATAACATACTATCAGCTCCTGCCGGCAAGTCACTACGTCCTGAGACAACAAAAATGTTGGGAGACAACCCAGTTTGTTTTCCCCTATGTAAGGCCGAAGCCCTACGGGAAGTGTATGGAAACAAGTCATATAGGAAAGGAATCTGCAGAATTCCCTCCTGTGAATGGAGATCTCACATTCGGTCCTATCGGATAATGCAGTATGCAGCGGCAAATATATAAACAGTCAAGTAAGCAGTAAGCATGATAAGTATTTACATAAAATGTAAAAGTGAACATGCAATCAAGGTAATTCAAGTGTCTAGCTTCAGTAATGTCAAAAGTACGTTTCTATGATACAATAAAGTATTAAAGAAACATGCAGCAACAAAGGGAAGTTTCCATACAGTCGATGACATTCACCAATAAGTATCGAAACATATGCAAGTAATTAATGAAATCTGTCACTCACAGTAGTCCGTAGTCAGATAAAGCTTAACGAATTAAGCTGTTCAGTTTACTCTGTCAGATCGGCGGGTTCCTGCAGTTCAGTTTCAAGTCTGGCATATTAATGTCAAGTCTGTGTCATAATCTATATAACCCTAGTTATATATTCAGGTTATTGTCATTTCTTACTGTCGAGTCTGAGGTAGTTCCTATCGTCCCAAGGTGAGTCTATTCTTATCAGATTAATACGATTCATTCAATTACATGTATGTATATATATGGCCTTGAATCAAAGCCAAACGTATTACTTAGCAAGGTGAAACAGGACATACACATTCTAAGGGTTCGTACAGAGTCTGTTAATTTATTTGTGCATAATATAGTTATGCATCTTGAACTTGTGAGTTTTACCATAATCCAAGGACACTTTCAATTAAAATAAGTTGTTTAAATAACTTAATCTGATTTAGGAATTAATCTTTGGCTAGGAACATGATCAAATTCGAATAAAAGGGAATAGATTCGAGCAAGTTAAAATTCATATATGGATAGACAGATTCGAAATAGGCCTTCGAATCTAATGGATAGATTCGAGACACACACATGGAGATTAGGTTCGAACTAAGGATACAAACTCGAAACACCTACTAGATTCGAAGCAGCCACCTAGATTCGAAGCAGACTACTTAGATTCGAAGGTAGTACATTAGAAATGCTTAGATTCGAATCAAATAGATTCGAAATGAGATGGTTTTGAAAGGAGATAGATTCGAGACTCATATACATTCGAATCACATGAATAACTCGAGTTTGTTCTACTTGTTCAACGGTTTTCCAGGTTTTATCATCTTAATATGAACATAAATGATGGAAAAGTAGTTACTAACCTTCGTCCAAGCTATATCCTTCGACTATAGACGATTTCCAAGCAAAAACAAGTCCTAAACGAGGGCAAATCAGCAAGAAATGAATGGGATATGAGCAAACTCGAATTTGCTCAACAAAACCGAACTAAAAGTCAGAAAAAGGGTCGATTTTACCTTAAATCCGGACGAAATCAAACATGCAATGGTAGATTCGTGTAGAGCTCGACGATATCTAACCGATGGCGTATAAATCACGAGAATCCGACGGTTCGTTTAGGAGAAAGGCTAGAGAGAAGTTAGATTGTAGAGAGAGAGAGAGAAGATTCTAGCTTTTCCAAACCAAGAAAATGAGATGGAAGGGCTATATTTATAGAAAAATAGGAAAAAATCAGATTTTCTACTGAATTTCCGGAATCGACCAACTTTTATTCCCATCAATCTGATTTGCATTTCAGATGCAAATAATAGCAAAGGAGTTCTAGATTTGCTATAATTGTCTTTTAGTCACATTTTTATTCATTTTAGTCCGTTTCGTCACTTTTAGTCTTTAATTTGTTATTTAGCTGAATTTTAATTATTAACTTAATTTCAGCTAATTTTGGGCAACTTTTCATAATTAATTATAACTTAATATAATTAACTATTACAGATTCATATTTTCAGTTATTTACAAATATTTGGATTAAAAATGCTTTATTATCCAAGTCTGCTGCTGTAATTTATATTTAATAAATTACGGGCTGTTACAATCTTCCCCCGTTAAATTGATTCCGTCCTCGGAATCGACTAAGACAGGAATAACTTCGGATACTTTTGCCTAATCTCGTCTTCTCGTTCCCAAGTTTGCGCAGATCCCTTATGGTATTTCCATTGAACTAACACCATTGGAATTTCCTTGCTGCGCAATTTTGAAACCTTATGATCGATTATACGCTCAGGCTCTTCTTCGTATCGCAACTGCTCGTCAATTTGCACTTCTTTCCATGGAATCGCAGCTTCAGCATCAACTAAACACTTTCGAAGATTACTCACATGAAATACATCATGAATCCCAGTCATTTCGGCAAACAGCTTTAATCTGTAGGCTTGCAATCCTACACGCTCGAGAATTTCAAAAGGACCCACAAATCGAGGGCTCAACTTCCCCCGTTTGCCGAACCTTACTATCCCTTTTCTTGGCGAGACCTTTAACAACACTTTATCTCCAACTTCAAACGCAATTGGCTTACGTCTTCGATCATGATATTTCTTTTGTCTATCCTGAGAGGTCTGAATCCGCTGCCGAATCAACTGTAGATGGTCATGGGCTTCTTGCAAAATCGCTGGTCCAGAGATCGGGCGTTCACCTGTTTCCCTCCAACAGGTTGGAGTTCTACATCGACGTCCGTACAAAAGCTGATATGGAGGTATACCAATAGTCGAGTGATAACTATTGTTGTAAGCAAATTCTACAAACGGAAGGTGAGTATCCCAACTTCCACCGAGATCAATCACACAGGCGCGTAACATATCTTCTAAGGTCAAAATTGTCCTCTCACTTTGCCCGCCAGTTTCAGGATGATAGGCGGTGCTCATCTTAAGTTCAGTTCCTAGTCCATTCTGAAAAGCCTTCCAAAATCGAGAAGTAAATCTGCTGTCACGGTCCGATACTATAGACAATGGCACACCATGTCTAGTCACGCTTTCCTTTACGTACAATTCAGCTAACTTTTCGAGGCGTTCATCTTCACGTATGGGTAGGAAATGGGCTGACTTAGTAAGTCGATCCACTATTACCCATATAGAGTCATGATTCCGCTTAGTCCTGGGCAGCTTCGTCACAAAGTCCATGGTTATGTGGTCCCACTTCCATTCCGGGATTGGCAATGGTTGTAGTTCCCCATACGGCTTCTGATGTTCCGATTTGACTTGTAAACAAGTCATGCAATTTTCTACATATCGTCCTACGTCCTTCTTCATTCCAGGCCACCAATATTCCGTTTTCAAATCTTGGTACATTTTAGTAGAACCAGGGTGTACCGAAAATTTTGACATATGAGCCTCCGTCAGAATTTGATCACGAATTCCTCCTAATCTAGGGACCCATATTCTATTCATGAACCGTCTAAGACCACGATTATCAAGGGTCAGCTTGGTCACATAAGTAACCATATGTTCAGATTTCAAGTTCTCATCCCGAATGGCTTCGGTTTGAGGGGCAATAATCGACTCAGGCAAGGCAGACTCCAAAACAACAGAAGTCAAAGCATAACATCGGGTATAATGGTCTTGTCCGGTTTTGCGGCTTAGGGCATCTGCTACAATGTTTGCTTTACCTGGATGGTAAAGGATCTCACAGTCATAGTCTTTAATCAATTCCATAGATCGCCTTTGTCGCATATTCAGCTCTTTTTGGTCAAATATATACTTCAGACTTTTGTGATCTGTATATAACTTGCATCTAGTCCCATACAGATAATGCCGCCAAATCTTCAATGCAAAAGTCACGGCTGCTAGTTCTAAATCATGCGTCGGATAATTCTTCTCATGCGCCTTTAGCTGCCTTGATGCGTAGGCAATTACTTTATCCCTTTGCATCAACACACAGCCTAATCCCATCTTAGAAGCATCACTATAGACTACAAAATCATCATTACCCTCAGGTAAGGCCAGAATCGGCGCTTCTACTAGCTTACGTTTCAGAGTCTCAAAGGCTCGATCTTGAGATACATTCCATTCAAACTTAGCTTCTTTCTTCGTCAGACTGGTTAAAGGCACCGCAATCTTGGAGAAATCACGGATAAATCTTCGGTAATAGCCCGCTAAACCCAAGAAACTTCGAACTTCAGATACGTTTTTCGGTGCTTCCCACTTCTGAATCGCATCTACCTTCGATGGATCCACGGCTATTCCCTCACCCGAGACAATATGTCCTAAAAATTGCACCTGGCGTAACCAGAATTCACATTTGGAGAATTTTGCATAGAGTCGCTCCTTTCGTAACAATTCTAGCAATTCTCGCAAATGCTTCGCATGGTCAGATTCAGACTTAGAATAAATCAAGATGTCATCATGAAGACTATCACTGATTTATCCAGCATTGGTCTACATACCCTATTCATGAGGTCCATAAATGCGGCCGGGGCATTTGTGAGACCGAACGGCATTACTAGAAACTCAAAATGGCCGTAACGAGTACGAAATGCAGTCTTCGGTACGTCAGACTCAAATACCTTGAGTTGATGATATCCAGATCGGAGATCAATCTTTGAGAAGTAGCTAGCCCCTTGCAATTGGTCAAACAAGTCGTCAATTCTTGGCAGAGGGTATCGGTTCTTGATAGTTACCTTATTTAACTCCCGATAATCGATACACATGCGAAAGGTACCATCCTTCTTCTTAACGAAAAGAACCGGAGCACCCCAAGGAGAAGTACTCAGACGAATAAACCCTTTTTCCAATAATTCCTGCAACTGACTCATCATTTCCTTCATTTCATTCGGAGCAAGCCGGTAAGGAGCTTTCGCGATAGGAGCATCACCCGGTACAAGGTCAATATGGAATTCGATTTGACAATCTGGTGGCAATCCAGAGATGTCATCTGGGAATACATCAGGGAATTCTGGAACTACGGGTACTTCAGACAAGGTCTTTTTAACTTCCTTAGCATCTATGGCATATGCTAAATAGGCGGCACAACCTTTGGTTAGGCACTTTCGGGCTTTCATTACAGAGATGAGACCTAAATTTCGAGTCTTTCTATCGCCATAAACATAACGTTCACTTCCTTTGGGGGTTCTAATTCTAATTATCCTTTTAGCACAAAGGATTTCAGCATTATTCATCATTAGCCAGTCCATTCCTATAATAACATCGAACTCTCTAATCCACATCGGTATCAGGTCAACGTCCGAGGAGAGATCATCAATCACTAGCTTACAGGAACGAAAGACTCTATTCACAGTCACAAAATTCGAGCTAGCAGTTTCTATGTCTAAGGGTGCAGGTAACATTACAGGGGCAAAATCAAACTGTTTAGCAAACTTTTCAGACACATATGACAGATTAGAGCCAGAGTCAAATAGGATTAAAGCAGGTATATCATTAACAAGAAATGTACCCGTGACGACATCAGCAGTCTCTTTTGCCTCATCGGCTGTCATCTGGAAAGATCTTGGTTGATTCCTCGGGGCAGAAGAACCTTTGACTGATTGTTGAGGTGAAGATGCAGGCAGAGGAACAAATCGGGGCCGGGTACAGTCTTTAGCATGGTGCCCCAACGTAATGCAGTTTCGGCAAGCCTCACTGCGCCTGGGACATTCTGACCTATCATGACCATTCTGTCTGCAGCAGTAGCACTTAACGAACGCAGGATCACGTTTCCCTTCATGAATTTGCTTGCAGCGAGGACAAGCAGGCTTTGGTGCCGAGGTCACAGCATACGATTTAGCCTTCTTAGAAGACTGCTTATCTCCTTTCCTTGAACTTTCATTCTTTTTCTCCTTCCCAGCTTTCTCAGATTTTTCCTTCTTACTAGATTTAGCAATAAAAGGGCACGCTCGCTCAGGATAGATTTCAAGCTCACCAACCCTAGCAATTTCAACTGCTTCTATATAACTTCTCGGTCTGCCAGATTTCACAAACTTTCGAATTTCTCTATCCAAACCATCCACAAAAAGATCCCTTCGCCTTTCATCAGTATCGACAGGGTGATCAGATAATAGCGAGAGCCTGGTAAATTCCAGCTCATAGTCTGTTACAGATCTTGTACCTTGCTGAAACGATAGCAGGGTTTTCTCCATCTGGCGCTTAACATCCTGAGGGCAGTATTTCTCCTTCAGATGAATCTTGAATTGATCCCAAGTAATGGATTTCTCCATTGCATCTGACATGGGATTTGTAATAGACTTCCACCAACGGCCAGCTCCATCTTCCAACATTCCCGTCGCAAATGTGACCTTGTCTTTTTCACCACACTTGGAGAGTTTAAATGCTTTCTCTACATTTGCAACCCAATCCATGGCTTTAACCGGATCCGATGACCCCGTAAACGTACGAGCTCCACACTTCTTGAAATCAACAAACGTACACTCACGTCCTACCTTAACGTGATGGTCAGAAGAGTCAGTCTCACTTTCATCAGATGACACGTGCCTATGTTTCCTCTTTCGGTCTTTCTTGGGCTTCGCTAACATCTCTTCCTTATACTTCAGTTCTAACTCCTGCAACTTAAGCTCTCGCAACCTAAGTTCTTCTTCCCGGCGCTTAAATTCAATTTCACGCTGGTTTACTTCGTCAGTCTGCATCACTGCTTTACCCTTGGTCAGCAAGTCCTTAATCTCCTTAAATCGGTCTTCAACTGCCATATCAGTCTGTAATCGATTCCTATCCATCATAAGCTGCATCTGTCTACGATTATCCTCATTCAACTTATGAACGAGATCTATCAATTGAGCCTGCTGAGGAGGCACAGGGGTGGCAGTACTGCTTGAATCATTAGCAGTATTTTCAGGGTCAGAGCCTAAGTCCTCTACATGAACAGATTCTTTGTGTTGATCAGCTGCAGCATCAGCAGCTTTACCAACAGTCGAGGTACCAGCAACATTTGGATTCTTATCAGCCATTGGCTGAAAATATAAAGGAAATAACTATTATTTCCTGATTCAATTAAGCACATATCGAGTCATAATACCTACGTCAGATAATCATATCTAAATTCATAGATATGAAGGCAGTCGGTCAGGCTCACAAAGTCAAGTCAAAGTCAAGTCAGTATCAAGCAGTCAATCCCTCCCCCATCCTATCAGTCATCATTTGCCTATCTTAGGTCAAGTTGTGTGGGTAGTCCTTTACTAATTAGGTTACCCTAGGCCTCGGTGACTTGTTCGGGAATTCAGAGTCACATAGTCCATACCATAGCAGTAGTTTAAGTATCGGGTGGCCAATCCGATGATTAAACTGCTGCTCTGATACCAACTTTGTAACATCCAAGTTACCACAAACAGTACACATCAGTAATATTTCATTTCATTAAGTAATAAATATTACTAATTGTTTGATACCACAGGTCCATCAGCCTGAATACTTAATTACAAAAATATATTAAAATCAAATGGTGGTCTAACTAGCTTCTAAATCTTCAATCAGAGTGCGGAAGACTGAACAAGCTACCCGAGACCGCATCATCTTTCCAAAATAGGCGTCAGCAAAAGTCCAAAAGTCTGCTATTCATCAAATGTCCAGAATCACTTAGCCTGGGACGAACTACCTGCTATGGTCTTGCCTTTATCAACTTTTCCTGTAAAAGAGTTGTCATGACGGAGTAAGCTAACATTGCTTAGTGAGTTAACAGAGTTCTATTAGTTACCACACATATATAACATACTATCAGCTCCTGCCGGCAAGTCACTACGTCCTGAGACAGCAAAAAGGTTAGGAGACAACCCAGTTTGTTTTCCCCTATGTAAGGCCGAAACCCTACGGGAAGTGTATGGAAACAAGTCATATAGGAAAGGAATCTGCAGAATTCCCTCCTGTGAATGGAGATCTCACATTCGGTCCTATCGGATAATGCAGTATGCAGTGGCAAATATATATACAGTCAAATAAGCAGTAAGCATGATAAGTATTTACATAAAATGTAAAAGTGAACATGCAATCAAGGTAATTCAAGTGTCTAGCTTCAGTAATGTCAAAAGTACGTTTCTATGATACAATAAAGTATTAAAGAAACATGCAGCAACAAATGGAAGTTTCCATACAGTCGATGACATTCACCAATAAGTATCGAAACATATGCAAGTAATTAATGAAATCTGTCACTCACAGTAGTCCGTAGTCAGATAAAGCTTAATGAATTAAGCTGTTCAGTTTACTCTGTCAGATCGGCGGGTTCCTGCAGTTCAGTTTCAAGTCTGGCATATTAATGTCAAGTCTGTGTCATAATCTATATAACCCTAGTTATATATTCAGGTTATTGTCATTTCTTACTGTCGAGTCTGAGGTAGTTCCTATCGTCCCAAGGTGAGTCTATTCTTATCAGATTAATACGATTCATTCAATTACATGTATGTATATATATGGCCTTGAATCAAAGCCAAACGTATTACTTAGCAAGGTGAAACAGGACATACACATTCTAAGGGTTCGTACAGAGTCTGTTAATTTATTTGTGCATAATATAGTTATGCATCTTGAACTTGTGAGTTTTACCATAATCCAAGGACACTTTCAATTAAAATAAGTTGTTTAAATAACTTAATCTGATTTAGGAATTAATCTTTGGCTAGGAACATGATCAAATTCGAATAAAAGGGAATAGATTCGAGCAAGTTAAAATTCATATATGGATAGTCAGATTCGAAATAGGCCTTCGAATCTAATGGATAGATTCGAGACACACACATGGAGATTAGGTTCGAACTAAGGATACAAACTCGAAACACCTACTAGATTCGAAGCAGCCACCTAGATTCGAAGCACACTACTTAGATTCGAAGGTAGTACAATCGAAATGCTTAGATTCGAATCAAATAGATTCGAAATGAGATGGTTTTGAAAGGAGATAGATTCGAGACTCATATACATTCGAATCACATGAATAACTCGAGTTTGTTCTACTTGTTCAACGGTTTTCCAGGTTTTATCATCTTAATATGAACATAAATGATGGAAAAGTAGTTACTAACCTTTGTCCAAGCTATATCCTTCGACTATAGACGATTTCCAAGCAAAAACAAGTCCTAAACGAGGGCAAATCAGCAAGAAATGAAGGGGATATGAGCAAACTCGAATTTGCTCAACAAAACCGAACTAAAAGTCAGAAAAAGGGTCGATTTTACCTTAAATCCGGACGAAATCAAACATGCAATGGTAGATTCGTGTAGAGCTCGACGATATCTAACCGATGGCGTATAAATCACGAGAATCCGACGGTTCGTTTAGGAGAAAGGCTAGAGAGAAGTTAGATTGTAGAGAGAGAGAGAAGATTCTAGCTTTTCCAAACCAAGAAAATGAGATGGAAGGGCTATATTTATAGAAAAATAGGAAAAAATCAGATTTTCTACTGAATTTCCGGAATCGACCAACTTTTATTCCCATCAATCTGATTTGCATTTCAGATGCAAATAATAGCAAAGGAGTTCTAGATTTGCTATAATTGTCTTTTAGTCACATTTTTATTCATTTTAGTCCGTTTCGTCACTTTTAGTCTTTAATTTGTTATTTAGCTGAATTTTAATTATTAACTTAATTTCAGCTATTTTTGGGCAACTTTTCATAATTAATTATAACTTAATATAATTAACTATTACAGATTCATATTTTCAGTTATTTACAAATATTTGGATTAAAAATGCTTTATTATCCAAGTCTGCTGCTGTAATTTATATTTAATAAATTACGGGCTGTTACACGTTCCTAGCATACAATTAAGTAGTCAAGGAACATGCAGTAGATGTTTACATACAAGTCAGTAACAATCACCAATAAGTACCGAAACATATGCAAGTAAGTAATGCAATCTGTCACTCACAGCGGTCCTGAGCAATGCAAGAAATCAAGGAACATGCAACAACAGTTGTCCAGTTTCAGCAGTGTCTATCATACGTTCCTTGCATACAATTAAGTAATCAAGGAACAAGCAGCAGCAGATGTTTCCATA